>CM038676.1:279372721-279712218 GCA_021605205.1 Aegilops longissima
ATGGTGAACATCACTATGTTGATCATATCTACTATATGATTCACGCTCGACCTTCGGTCTCCGTGTTCCGAGGCCATATCTGTTATATGCTAGGCTCGCCAAGTTTAACTCGAGTATTCCGCGGCGCAACTGTTTTGCACCCGCTGTATTTGAACGAGAGCCTATCACACCCGATCATCACGTGGTGTCTCAGCACAAGAACTTTCGCAACGGTGCATACTCAGGGAGAACACTTGATAATTTTAGTGAGAGATCATCTTATAATGCTACCGCCAATCAAAGCAAGATAAGATGCATAAAGGATAAACATCACATGCAATCAATATAAGTGATATGATATGGTCATCATCATCTTGTGCTTGTGATTCCATCGCCAAGCACCGCCATGATCACCATCGCCACCGCGCGACACCTTGATCTCCATCGTAGCATCGTTGTCGCCTCGCCAACTATTGCTTCTACGACTATCGCTATCGCTTAGTGATAAAGTAAAGCAATTACATGGCTTTTGCATTTCATACAATAAAGCGACAACCATATGGCTCTCGCCATTGCCGATAACTCGTTACAAAACATGATCATCTCATACAATAAAATATAGCATCACGCCTTGACCACATCACATCACAACATGCCCTGCAAAACAAGTTAGACGCCCTCTACTTTGTTGTTGCAAGTTTTACGTGGCTGCTACGGGCTGAGCAAGAACCGTTTTACCACGCATCAAAACCACAACGATAGTTTGTCAAGTTGGTGTTGTTTTAACCTTTGCAAGGACCGGGCGAGCCACACCCGGTTCAACTAAAGTGAGAGAAACCGACACCCGCCGTCACCTTTAAGCAACTAGTGCTCAAGCGGTGAAACCAGTCTCGTAAGCGCGACGCGTAATGTCGGTCCGGCCGCTTCATCTCACAATACCGCCAACCAAAGTATGACATGCTGGTAAGCAGATGACTTATATCGCCCACAACTCACTTGTGTTCTACTCGCATATGACATCAACGCATAAAACCTGGCTCGATGCCATCTGTTGGGGAACGAGTAATTTCAAAAAATTCCTACGCACACGCAAGACCATGGTGATACCATAGCAACGAGAGGGAGAGGTTCGTCCACGCACTGTGAGACCGAAAGCGAAGCGCTATAACAACGCTGTTGATGTAGTCGACGCCTTCACGATCCGACCGATCCAAGCACCGAACGACGGCACCTCCGAAGTTCTGCACACGCTCAGCTCGATGACGATCCCCGGCTCCGATCCAGCAAAGCGTCGGGATGAGTTCCACAAGACGACGGCGCAGGACGATGATGATGCTCCACCGACGCAGGGCTTCGCTTAAGCTCCGCGACGATATGACTTCATCGGCGCAGGCTTCACTTAAGCTCCGCGACGATATGACCAAGTGGAATATGGTGGAGGGGGCACCGCACACGGCTAAGGAACGATCCGTAGATCAACTTGTGTGTCTGGGGTGCCCCTGCCCTCGTGATATAAAGGAGCAGGGGGTGCGGCCAGCCCTAGGGGCGGCCGAGGAGTCCTACTCCCACCGAGTAGGACTCCCCCTCCTAGTTGGAATAGGATTGGGAGGGGAAGAGGAAGGCGCCGCCCCCTCTCCTTGTCCTATTCGGACTAGAGGGGGAGGCGCGGCCTGCCCTGGCCGCCCTTCCTCTTCTCCCTATGGCCCATCAAGGCCCATTGACCTCGGGGTTCCGTAACCCCGTGTTCCAGAACTTCCTGCTTTCATCCGAACCTTCCAAGTCCAAACATAGGCTTCCAATATATCAATCTTTATGTCTCGACCATTTCGAGACTCGTCATGTCCGTGATCACATCCGGACTCAACAACCTTCGTACATCAATACTTATAAACTCATAATGAACTGTCATCAAACGTTGTTGCAATGGACCCTACGGGTTCGAGAACTATGTAGACATGACCTAGAACCATTCTCGTCAATAACCAATAGCGGAACCTGGATGCTCATATTGGTTCCTACATATTCTACTTAAGATCTTTATCGGTCAAACCGCATAACGACATACGTTGTTCCTTTGTCATCGGTATGTTACTTACCCGAGATTCGATCGTCGGTATCCAATACCTAGTTCAATCTCGCTATCGGTAAGTCTCTTTACTCGCTCCGTAATACATCATCTCACAACTAACTCATTAGTTGCAATGCTTGCAAGGCTTATGTGATGTGTATTACCGAGAAGGCCCGAGATACCTCCCCGACAATCGGAGTGAAAAACCTAATCTCAAATACGCCAACCCAACAAGTACCTTTGGAGACACCTGTAGTACTCCTTTATAATCACCCAGCTTACGCCAGACGCTTGGTAGTACCAAAGTGTTCCTCCGTAAACGGAGTTGCATAATCTCATAGTTACAGGAACATGTATAGGTCATGAAGAAAGCAATAGCAATATACTAAACGATCAAGTGCTAAGCTAACGGAATGGGTCATGTCAATCACATCATTCTCCTAATGAGGTAATCCCATTAATCAAATGACAACACATGTCTATGGTTAGGAAACACAACCATCTTTGATTAATGAGCTAGTCTAGTAGAGGCATACTAGTGACTATCTGTTTGTCTATGTATTCACACATGTATTATGTTTCCGGTTAATACAATTCTAGGATGAATAATAAACATTTATCATGATATAAGGAAATAAATAATAACTTTATTATTGCCTCTAGGGCATATTTCCTTCACGGACACCCCCTAATCCAGGACTCCCTCAGATGGCAATGGAGATGCTGGATGTGGATGAAGCGGCCTGTGCAAAGTATTTCACGATGATGTTGGAAGGGACGGCCCGTACTTGGTTGAAAAACCTACCAGCCAACTCCATTGAGTCATGGGATCAGTTGAAAGCCCGGTTTATAGCCAATTTCAAAGACACATGCAAACAGCCTATGTCCATTGTGGATCTAGATGCATGTGTTCAAGGGGAGAACGAGTCAACAACTCATTGGGTGCACTGGGTTTCAGAAGTTTTGCATTCGTTAGACCAGATTAATGTTGGCCAAGCAATCATAACGCTGGAGCGTAATTGCCGGTTTAAGTCACTAAAGATGAAGTTGGGATGGCTCAAGCGCCACTGCAATGACATGTGAACACTTATGGCAGCCTTTGTCAAATTAGCCGATTCTGATAATACCAAGGATCCCGATTCTGATGAGGGGAAACCGGAGAAGGGAAAGAAAAATGGCAGGGCAAAAGGACAACATCACAACCAGGGAGGCCATGGGAATAATGGTAAGTGCAAAGCAAATAGTTCAGATCTTGTGGTTAACACCAATATGCAGCGTCGTAAAGGTAAACCGCCCCAGCGCGGTGGAGGGAAGAATCTGGAGCATCTGTTAAAGGAGCCTTGCCCAAAGCATGGGACCAAGGAGGCCCCTGCCACACATCTTTGGAAAGATTGTTATATTATGAAGGAGTTCAAAAACTCTGATCTCTACCGGTATGATCAGGGTCCGTCAAGTGTTCAGTCCAGTGTTTTCATGGTGGTGGCGGTTCAAACTCTGGATTTCAGAATAATCAGGGCAACCAGAACAACCAAGGTGGTAATAGCCAATAGAATAATCAAGGGAATCAGCAGTAGTCAGGTTATCAAAGTCACCCAAAGCAGTTGAATGGCGGGCAGTATCATGTGTTCACTACTAGCCTGTGCAAGCGTGATCAGAAGCTTCACAAGAGGGCAGTTAATGCTATTGAACCGGCAGTGCCACGTTATTTGCGCTGGTCCGAGCAGCCCATTGTGTGGAGCAGAGAGGATCATCCGCCCCGGGTTGACAATCCGGGTCATCTAGCTTTGGTGGTAGCACCTCAGGTGGGAGGTTATAAGTTTACCAAAGTTCTGATGGATGGAGGGAGCAGTATCAACATCCTGCACTATGAGACTTTTCTTCGCATGGGGTTGACAAACAAGAGTCTTAAACCGTCAAACCTGTTTTTCATGGTGTAGTACCAGGTAAATCGGCATATCCTGTTGGCAAGATCGCTTTGGAGGTTGTGTTTGGAGATGAGCATGATTCCAGGTCTGAAACATTGACCTTTGAAGTAGTGAAAATCCAGAGCCCATATCACGCACTGTTTGGACGGCCGGCTTACGCAAAATTCATGGCGAGGCCCTGTTATATCTATTTACAGCTGAAAATGCCTGGTCATAAGGGGACTATCACAGTACACGGAAGTCGAAAGATCGCTTTGGATTGTGAGGAAGGTGATGCGGCCTATGCTGAGTCGGTTTGTGCTACAGAGGAGCTGAAGTTTTATAAAGACAATGTTGATCCGGCAGACATGACCCCTCTGAAGAAACCCACCACTGAGCATGACCCAACCCTAACGTTCAAACCGGCTGACGAGACTAAACTTGTTGACTTTGTTCCTGGTGATTCATCCAAACAGTTTAGCATCAGCACCAATCTGGATCTGAAATAGGAAAGCGCGCTCATCGAGTTCATCTGTGAGAACCGGGACATTTTTGCATGGAAGTCATCTGACATGCCAGGTGTACCGAGGGAACTCGCTGAGCACACTCTTAATATTGATCCCAAGTTTAAACTGGTCAAGCAATTTCTTTGCCGCTTTAACGAGGAAAGACGCAAGGCCATTGGGGAAGAGGTAGCCCGGCTGTTGGCTGTTGGGTTTATCGTTGAAGTATTACCCCGAGTGGTTGGCTAATCCGGTGCTCGTTCTTAAGAAAAACGGCACTTGGCGTATGTGTGTGGACTACACAGATTTGAACAAGGCTTGTCCGGTAGATCCTTTTGCTCTCCCGCATATTGATTAGATTATTGATGCGACAGCGGGTTGTGAGCGCCTTAGTTTCTTGGATGCTTATTCAGGTTATCATCAGATTAAAATGGCAGTTAAGGACCAGGAGAAGACAACCTTCATCACTCCCTTTGGATTCTATGCTCTTTGGGCTCGAAAGTGCCCAGGCAACCTATCAGCGTTGTGTGCAAAATTGTCTTCACAAACAGATTGGGTGTAATGTTCATGCCTATGTGGATGACATTGTGGTAAAATCCAGGAAGAAGGAAACTTTGATAGATGACCTCAAGGCGACGTTTGACAATCTTCGGGTTTACAAAACGATGCTCAATCCGGACAAATGTGTTTTTGGTGTTCCGGCAGGCAAGCTCTTGGGTTTTCTTGTGTCCAACAGAGGTATTGAGGCCAATCCGGAAAGATCAACGCGATCACATCCTTGGCTAAACCGAAATGCATCAATGATGTTCAGCGTCTGGCTGGTCGAATTGCAGCCCTCGGCCGGTTTATCAGCCGTTTGGGAGAGAAAGCGATTCCTTTATATCAGATGTTGAAGAAGACTGATGATTTTGTTTGGAGTGACGCAGCTAATGCGACATTTGAGGATTTGAAGCGGCAACTGGCTGAACCGCCGGTCCTTGCTGCTCCGGTTGATCAAGAGCCCTTGTTATTGTACGTGGCTGCCAATGCCCGTGCGGTCAGTGCGGCAATTGTGGTTGAGCGTAAGGAGGCTGGGAAGGAATATCCGGTTCAACGACCAGTTTACTATATCAGCGAAGTGCTGATCGAGTCAAAACAACGATATCCGCATTGGCAGAAGCTGGTGCATGGAGTTTTTATGCCAAGTCGGAAGCTCAAGCAATACTTTTAAGGCCATCCCATCACAGTGGTTAGTTCTGCTCCTTTGGGTGATATAATTCATAGTAGGGAAGCAACTGGCCGGGTTGCAAAGTGGGCAATTGAGCTTGGTCCACATGGATTAAAGTATATGCCTCGAACGGCCATCAAATCTCAGGCGCTTGTTGACTTCATCAATGATTGGACCGAGTTACAGCCACCAGAGGACAAACCGGACAATACATACTGGACTATTCATTTTGATGGGTCCATGCAATTGGAAGGCTCGGGGGCTGGAGTTGTCCATACTTCCCCTCGAGGTGATAAAATTTGTTATGTTCTCCGTTTAATGTTTCCTTGTACTAACAATGCAGCTGAGTACGAAGCCTTACTCCACGGTCTCCGCGTGGCTAAGGAAATGAACTTAAGCCGGGTTCGCTGTTTTGGAGATTCTGATCTGATGGCTCAGCAAGTTTCTGGTACTTGGGATTCTAAGGATCCACTCATGGCGGCTTATAGACGCGAAGTGGATACTGTGGCAGGTCACTTTAAGGTTTATCAGGTTGAGCACATTGACCGGTGCAAAAACGAAGCAGCAGATGCTTTAAGCCGGCTGGGATCTCAGCGTAAACCGGTACCACCCAATACCTTTTTAGATATCTTGCATAACCCGTCTGTTAAGTTGCCCACAGAGGAGGATTTAGCTGTACCTGATCCAGAGGCCCAATTGGTAGCCACTTTACATATCACTCCGAATTGGACGGTTCCATATTTGGCGTATATGAACCGGGGCGAGTTACCAGATGATGAGGTCTTCGCCGCATGATAATCCGCGTCCAAGTCCATGGTTATTCACAATGGCGAAGTTACATCAAGCAAAAGTTTCAGCGATTCCAACGTTGTGTTTCTCCCAAGAAGGGCAAGAGATTCTACGTGAAATCCATGATGGGGATTGTGGTCACCATGCTGTTTCAAAATCCCCGTGGCTAAAGCTCGTCATGGGTTCTATTGGTTGATAGCTCATGCCGATGCGGAGGATCCAGAAGCGTGTGAGGCTTGTCGAAGTTTTCACATCGAGCTCATGTTCCGCTCAAGAGCTACAGATGATTCCTATCACTTGGCCGCTTGCCACTTGGGGCTTGATATGGTGGGACCTTTTAAGCGCCCAAGGATAAGAAGACCCACCTGTTGGTGGCGGCTGACAAGCTCACTAAATGGGTTGAAGCGGAGCCCGCCAAGAAGTGTGATGCAGCCACGGCGGTTCAATTTCTCAAAAAGATCGCTTCCGCTTTGGCTTTCCACATAGCATCATCACGCATAATGGAACTAACCTTTCTAAAGGTGAGATGGAGGAGTTTTGTCAACGAGAGCACATCCGCTTGATGTAGCATTCGTGGCTCATCCCCACCCAATGGTCAAGCCGAGAGAGCGAATCAAGAGATCCCTGGCGGTATCAAGCCCCGCTTATGGTTCCTTTAAGCGGACGCCGGTTGTTGGGTGGAGGAATTACCATCCGTGTTATGGAGTATAAACACCACCCGAACCGATCTACGGCTTATACACCTTTCTTCATGGTTTACGGGCCGAGGCCGCCCTCCCAAGTGATATTCGTCATGACTCGCCCCGGTTGCCAATTATGTTGAAGCGGACATGAGCAAGCACGCCAAGAGGCGCTGGACCTGTTAGATGAGAACGGGACATGGCTTTGGCTCGATCGGCGGTTTATCAACAAGACTGCGCGGCGTTATCATGGCCGCCAAAGTTAAGACAAGAACCTTTCAAGAAGGCGACTTAGTGTCCGCTCATCCAGATCGACCGATATGCACAATTTATCCCCACCTTAGGAAGGACCCTTTGTGGTCAGCAAAAATCTGCACAACGGATCATACTACCTCATTGACGTTCGAGAAGACTCATGCAGTTATGAGGAGGAGACCCGGCGGCCATGGAACATAGCTCTTCTTCGGCCTTACTACACTTGAGCCATAGGCTTTTCTTGTGTACATATTTCAACAATGTATATATTATGATCAATATAATAAACCGACATCCTTGCTATAAGCAGGGTCTCTGCCGTTTTCTTCAAATCTCTTTGTTTACATGGGGGTTCAGCTGACAAAGCGAAGTACTACCTGTTAAACCGGCTATCATGCCACAAAACAGCTTGGGAGCTTCACACCCAAAGGGGCCAAAGAGAGTCTGGATGATGTGCACAGGTCAAACATAGGCACCCATTGAGCACAGCTCACAAAGTTACTTTGGGGATCTTTGTGTAAAGTAACAAAGATTTTGAAAGGACCCTTGTAATCGGGTATCTACCCACGGCATGGAAGCCTGGTGTATTCACCTAAAACCCCGGGTTAACCTGCCTTCATCAAGTAAGTCACTCCTATCCAGGTAATCCTGGCACAACCCGTCGAACGTTTGACAAGTCAATCTTATACAGACCCTGAACTTGTCAAAGTTAAAACGACGATTGGTTAGTTGGAGGCCCGTCTTAAAAGGCTTTGCAAAATGGTTTAACTCAGTGTCCTGACAGCCCATGAAAAGCCTCGAATTTGGGCCTGGTAGCCCTTGAAAAGCCTTGACTACATGGTTTTTTGTTTGCTTTTTGCCAAGTTTTTGTTCTTTGGTAATATCATATTAACCCTGTGTTTGTTAACCTGGCTTGGCTCTCAACTACAAGTTGTCAGACCATCTTCATAAAACCGGTGTTTCATAAACCGGTCTGGTTTTGACTACAGGTCGCCAGTATGCTCATCTAGTGTTCATCGAAACCCAGCATGACTTATTATACACCAGCACGACATGATGAGCATTATCAAACACTCACAGTATTGGGTTTTCACCCTTGCTACAGTCAGATTGGTATATTAACAAGCCTATATCACAGGTATGCTTTATTTTTTATATAAAGCGTGGTGATTTAACAGGTTTTTCTTGGGAAGAGGATTCACCTCATGTAAACCGCCTGACAGATTTTTTGTTATGTAGATAAAAGGATAGCATAATATTATAAAGATATATCAGACAACACCACAATTATCATGGCGGATCAAATCAAGTCATGTCTCAGTGCACGATGGCAGTCGGTCAAAGTATTTTAACTAGCCTATTACAAGGCGCTTTGAGGCCCAAAATGATGATTGTTCTTACGTAGAGCAAAGTTTGTAACAATAACCCGATTGCCGGATTAATATTCATTGTCAGGACGACGTGAAGTTGATGGATCCTCAGGCGCCGGTTCAACCTCCTCATCCCCACCCAGCGGCTGGAAGTCAGGGGTGGTCCAGTCAATCCGGGTTAGCGCTTGAAAAAAGCTTCTTCATCTATGAGATTCGACGGTTCAACGTTAGAAGCGTAACTGTGCTTACGAATGGGCAGAATAAGATTCTGCACTTCTGTCGTGGCTGTGTCAACTCGATGATTGTTGGCATCATAGAACGACCGATGAGACGTCAAGTTCACCTCTTCAGCCAATTGACTTGCTATTGGACACAACTCCTTGGTCAGGGTCTTGAGGGCTTCATTATCAAATGTTGATCCGTCTTCCTGTTCATCCGGATAGCCCTTGACAATATCAGCTGGATCCAAATCAGCTATCCTTGATTTGGCACAAGTTAGTGCTAACAATGTGCCAGCCCTGGCAGCAGACCGTTTCAACTCTTCTATTTGAGCCGGAGTCATTGAGTGCTTGGCTAAAGTATCCTTGATCAAAGTTGGTGCCGGTTTGTTATATGAAGCTGCACAGGTGACTCGTTGTGCGTTGGTATATAGTTGCTCAATCAAAGTATATGCTGCCTTCAATTTCATCCGCATATCTGTGCCCAGATGAGCCATGCGATTACCTGCAACGGTTTCAGAATTTAATGTTAAACCGATAGAATTCATGATATTTTTGAACCGACTATGACAAAGTACTTACCAAAGATTGCAGAAGTCATGGCATTCACTTGATGTTTCAGCCCTGTCAGCTCTTCCGCCACCGGTTTAAGAGCTGCTTCGGCATCTTCAGCCTGCTTCAACAAAGCATCCTTCTCAGTTTCCCAGTTGGTGCGGTCATTTTTGAAACCATCCTTCAATTGCTCCATGGTTGTCAAAACACCCTTTAGCTCCTCTTTGGTTTTAGAGGTATCTTCTTGCTGGGACTTGATGTTTTCTTGAAGATAGGCGATTTGAGATTCTTGATATTTTTATCGGTCTGCAAAAGTTAGAAGATGAAGTTGTTAAAGTCCCAAGCACATAACAAGTTACGCACTCGGCACTTGGGGGCTAATGTGGATTGCTTCTTAAAGTGAATATTTTTCAAGTCCCAATGCTCAATCCAGGTATTAAGCTTGGCACTTGGGGCTAATGCACAATTGATCCGTTATAAGTAAAGGCAATTAATATGATTAGATATTCCGGTTTGTCTTCCAAAGACAAACCGCCCTTGGGGGCTACTTCGCTTGAAGTGTTCTTTCTATCAAGTCCCGCTTATCTTCAAGAGATAACCCGCCCTTGGGGGCTACAAGGGAAGAGATATACAGAATAAAGTAAATTTCGATGCGTTCTCGAAGATTACCTCATAACGTTCCTTCATCAGGTTCATCAAACCGGCTTCAAAGTCACGGTTCGTGTAAAGGCGGTTTAACAAACGAGAATGAAGTTCCTCGGCACTAAGGTTAAGGAAGTTGGATAAATCAGTCCTCCCTTTCCCCTTGCTCATAGCAGTGAATTCCTCCTTGGCAGTATGTTTGGACAAGACAACCGGATTACCAGGGCTAGTGTGACCCATGCCAGTAATAACAATGTCATCATCATCACCTTTTGGTGGACTTGACGGATTGACGGTATCCCTGGCTGGACTTGGCGGATTAGCAGCTGGGCTTGGCGGATCAGCAGCCGGGCTTGGAGGAGTAGCATGAGGGCTTGCTGGATCAATGTTAGTGGCTGGGTCAGCTTCCAGCGGATTAGCTTCAGTGTTCTCACCTTGTGGGGCGGAATCATCCATGACATCAGTATTTCTACCGGTGCCCTCAGGAGCCTTCTCGGTTCAACTTCACCAATGTGGTACTGGTTTTAGCCTTCTTGCTCAGTCGGGCTTTGGCACTGCGATGTCAAACAAAATATTAGCACGGTAAACCGAACTATGAAGGAAAAAGATGAACGGCAGTATACTTACCCAGGGACGGTTTTAAGGGGAGGCAGCTTAGTGGTTGATGAACCGCCAGACGAATTGGAAGAATCCTGATAATTCGGGTCAGACGGGTTGAGTGGGTATCGGAAGAAACCCTTCAAAGGATAAATTTTTTCGGGAGAACAAGTAACCTCTGGACGACGCTTCCGGGTTGGTATATCTCGTAAACCGAAGAGGTGACTTGCTGGCCACAAGGTCGGGTTGTGCGACGCCTTCAAAGTTGCTGTGTCTTCAAAGAAAGTTTTGGATCCAAATAAGCAAGAGGGTGAGAGTATTTTACTTTCCGAACTGCATGGCGAAATCTCTAAACCGGCACAAGATCTTAATCAGAGGAAAGAAAGATTACCTCAACATGGTCCACACGGCTGGCCTCCGCATCATCCTGGGAATAGTCATTGTCAATAAGGTGTATGAAAAAGGAACCAAGGGAGTCAATTTCTACCTCTTCATCCGATTCGTCAATATCTTTCCGCGGATCAAGACTCAAGCGTTTTCTTCTTGAGTGCTTTCTTGGTGACTTTGCTCTTGGCACGAGGAGCCCTGGCCGGTTTATCTTGAGTTTTCCTTTTCCAGAAGGAGCTATTGGCCTGCAAAATTAAACAAATGATTATTATATTAGTGTTAAATTAGAGACGGATCAAAAAGGTACAAGGTTAAAGTTTTTACCGCTGGCGGTTTGTTGGAGGCATAAAAAGGGCGTAGCCCAATTTGGCTGCATGCGGCGATCGGTTCGTCAAGCATCTTCTTCACACTTTCAGTGACTTCATCATCAGTCATTTCTATTTCGTTAAACCGTCGAGGATCCTTGATGTTGCCGGTATATTCATACATCAATCCGGGGCGGCGGCTTAAAGGTAGGACACACCACGAAACCCAATAGCGGACGAGATCAACACCACCAAACCGCTACAGGAGAGCCCAGAGCTTGGCAAGTTGAGGTGCGTAAACTTGTCGTTCTTTGGCAGCTAATCATTGAGGTAAAGGGTGGCCATTGCTAAGCCGATGAGCTGTAGCCCGCAAAGGATTTTTCAAAGAAGGGCAGTGTTCGACAATAAAACCATGTTTGGTTCCAGTCTTTAGGATGGCTGTGAAGTTTGGCATGAGGAAAATCAACTTCTTCCTTTTTGAATCGACACACCACCAAGTTCAATATTGGGGCCGCAGAGAACTCAGTTCGCGGTTTAAGTGGAAGAAATCCTGAAGAGATCAACAGTTGGTTCTTCTTGAAGGTAAACTTCACGTAACACTTGAAGTTGCATATGTTGGACACAGAATTTGGTCCAATATCCCGAGGATGGAGTTGAAGTGGCAAGTATATCCCGAAAACTTTGATCCGGAATGCTGAATCCTCGGATAGATGTTGCATGAACACGATCACTTCTCCATCTTGAGGCTCGTGGAGGGCACTCTGGCCGTGAACTCGCCAAGTGAAGGACATTTTTGAAGCTAAAGCGCCTGCTACAACGAATCCGTTGATTTATGCTTCGTGATCCGGATGGAACCCAGCTTGCAAGCGGAAAATTGCTTGGTCATCTTGAAAAGCAAAAATGTAAAGTAAAAATGAAGGCCGGTTTACGATTGACGGTTCATGTGCACTAATCGGTGTTAAACCGGGGAATTTGATCAAAGCATACGAGTGAGATAAACCGGAAATTGCTATTCAAGTCAAGATGGTAGTTTAAGTGAGGGCTAATGGCATATGGCGGATTATCAACTACTAAAGATTAAACCTCCCTTAGCTAGAAGAGGCAGAGCTAAAATTTGCTAAGTGTTGCAGAAACAGGTTTCGCAACATAACAGTGTAATCTAGGATCTACCATGCTTCAGTAAAGAAAAATTTCTGCGACCTACAATGGTGTTAATTAGAACAGAGAAAGTCTAGAGAGGATTTGTTCAGAAATAGCAAGATGCTACGGTATGGCAGATTAAAACTATGGATCTAGCCGCAAAAGGAAACTATTAACCTTAGCTAAGATTCAGTAAAAAGGCCAAGAGAAAGGCAGAGAAGCAGTGACGAACATAGATGCACACGGTTGAACGCAGATGAACAGGATGCCCTAATGCAGATCTAGGGTTAAGGGAAGAAAACTCACCGGGTTCTCAGGAGCAGCGGAGGAGAGTGCGGATCTCTGGAGCGTTTCAGGTTGATGCAGCGGCCTGGTTGATGCAGAGTTGAAGGTCGACGGCGGCGGCGGCGCTTGAGTTTGTCAGGTCGCGAGGAGGAAGACGAGGCGAAGAAGAAAGGGGAGAAAATGGAAATACCCCCCGGCTTTATTTATAAGGAGAAAGGGGTAAGTGGCAGGCGCGAGAATCGAGGAGCTTGAAGCGGAAGAAGTAGGCACGGCTGTCGCCTCGATCTTTGGGATACCATTAATGAAGGGAATCTTTTTTAATCCTTTTATACAGAGATGACGTCATGATGATCCGTTGCTGTGTCCAGAGGATGACGTCACGGCGGTTTAACAAAATTTACAGGAGAAGACATCATGGCGGTTTACGAGAAATATAAGGAGATGTTCACATAATTTCTCTAAGTATTGAAGATTGACATGAACAGGATCAAATCTATCTAGGGCCTAATGTTGGGGATATAACTAGTGAGCGTAAACCGCCCAAAAGGGGCCGGTTCACGCTCAACTATATTGAAGCCCACGAAGACCCAGAAGATGGCGCTTTACTAACGAAGCTTAGAGGCCCGGAGCCCAAAGGCGGATTAGGGCCCATAGTGGTAAACCACCATAACTATGTAACTTGTATTGTAAGTTAGGAAAGGAGAGACCGAGCCGGACACTTGTATGAGCCGGCCTCGGGACTCTGGAAACCGGTCGGGCGTCAACCCATGTATATAAGGGGACGACCCGGCGGCGGTTCAGGGACAAGAAACAACAACCCGAGACCCAGGCAAAGCGTATTTGCTCCCTGGTCATCGAAACCCAATCAATTCCATCACAACTAGATGTAGGCTTTTACCTTCATCGAAGGGGCCTAACTAGTATAAAAATCTCGTGTCCCTTGTCCGGTTTAACCCCTTCAAGCTAACCTGTCGCGATGGCTCCACGACTAAGTCCTTTCATGAGGACATCTGACGTGTTAATTCCACGACAGGTGGGTTAGATGTAACTAGCTCAAACTAGCCCTCGTGTTTGGATATACTTTAGGGCTATTTGAGCCCGAACTAGCTAGAACTAACTCTAACCCATAGATACAACAATAGTTAATCAACCGACAATTTGTAAGAATGCAATAACCTCCTTTCAGCCCATAATATAAGATGTTTATTCATCTAATATGTGAGTATATTGGATGTTATAAGATATTATAAAAGAGTGTTGTACTACATCATTGTGCAATTGCTATTTAGCTTCTAATCTTAACTTGGTGCTTTTAGGTACATATGTCATTGGTAAAGATCCACGCTCCGACCCTTTCTGCGTATGGGACAATGAGATATCGATGAGCCAGCATAAAGTGGGTCAAAATATGGCAATTAAACTATTGTTTACACTTTATCCAAGATAACACCGAACTGTGTGGCGGTGCGAGGACGACACCTATGGGATCACAAGAATCCCTACTACGGTTGCGGGGCGCGGGGTCGTGAGAAGAGCGGATCAAACAGATAGCACATGGGTTCTTTATCCAGGTTCTGGCCGCGAGGATGCGTAAAACCCTACTCCTGCTTTGTTGGTTTGATTATCTGTGTTCTTGAACTAGCTATGGGGCGTGAGGAGCTCCAAAAAGCCGAATCCTTTGAGGATCTCGAGTCCGATATCTTCCACAAGATGCCTCGGCCTCCTTTTATATGTCAAAGGGTCGCCACAAGGGCACATGTGAGGTGGAAGGTATCTACAGCAGGTACAAGCTTATCGCCGACATCGTAGGACAAACGCGATTCAATGCGCCGCTTATGCGTCCTCTTGCTTTATCGGGGACGGCAAGGAAGCTCGTCCCAGCTGTCGCCGCCTCGCCTGGCCTTGATGCGCGTCCGATCTGATGAGGCGTTGTAGCACCACGTTGGCTGGTTGCTGGGCTGGTGCGGATGGCGGAGTCTTCAGGAAGACTCGCATGCCACCATGCAGGAGCTTGCTGGATCGGTGTAGAGACCGCACGTTGCCACGCGGGCACTTGCTCAGCTGGATGAGCTTGCAGCTACATGGGGACGGCAGTGGAGTCTTGGTAGGTGTGGGCCTGGCTGCGGCCCCACCGATGTCCTCGGCAAGGGCTTGTCGCGGCCTTGCGTATCTTCCCGGCAAGGGTCTTGCTGTGGCCTTGTGAGAGCCCCGCAAGAGGTTTGCCGGGCCTTGCGCCGCCTTTCGGTAAGGGGCCTTGCCGGGCTTCGTGGGCAACCTCGCAAGGAGCCTTGCGGTCGCCTCTGCCTCTCGTTCTCGTGCTTGGCTGCTTCTTTTTGCCTTTGTATCTCGTCCTCCCCGGCAGGGCAGGATGCTCCTTGCCGGGAAGGTGGCTTGAGTCTTGCTTGCTGATGCAGCACTTGTCGGCAAAGATGGATTCTCTTTAGTGTAATTGCATACAGTCGTGGCCCATGCTCGGCGGTTAGTGTAGCCCTGGTTTTCACTACACCGACAGTAGCCCACGGGCCCGACTTCAGCGGAGAACTTCATGAATCCGATGCTGGAGACGGGACCAAGCTTGTCATGGGTCACGGTTGTTGTTGCACTCAAAGGAGCTGCCAGCCCCCGAGCCTACTTCCATGGAAATTTTCTGGCAGAGAACTCTATAGATCTCGATGCTAGAGTGTGGTTTTGTTTCCTTTCTTGCTCCCGGCAAGGCTGTTGCCGGGAAGTCTTATGTTTCTCACAGAGACTTTTGACATTCTCGACGCCGGCTTCCGGCAAGCTTGTCGCCAGGAAGGCTTTTATCTTCAGCAGAGAACTTTGACGTTCTCGATGCCCGATTTCAGTGGAGAACTTCGGAGTTCTCGACACTGGCTTCCGGCAAGCTGGTTGCCGGGAAGGCTTTTATCTTCAGCAGAGAACTTTGACATTCTCGATGCCCGATTTCTGGCAAGCTCGTCGCCAGGAAGGCTTTTATCTTTAGCAGAGAACTATGATGTTCTCGATGCCGACTTCCGGCAAGCTTGTTGTCGGGAAGGCTTTTATCTTCAGCAGAGAACTTTGACGTTCTCGATGCCGGCTTCTGACAAGCTTGTTGCTGTGATGGCTTGTATGGCGACTTCGCCGTTTCGACACCGCTCGCGGCAAGATCGCTGTCGGAAGCCTTATGGCGAAGAATTTCATCGTTTCGACCCCGCTTCCGCAAGATCGTCGCCGAAGGCTTATGGCGAAGAACTTCGCCGTTTTGACACTAAGAAGATTGGTCCCAAGAGCGCTGCCAGCTCCCGGCCATAATCGCGCTTAAATATGACAAGTTGATTAGCATATGAACTGCACTTAACTCACTTGTAAATTTTGACTTCTGCTAAATATTCCCTATGCCTACTGGAATGCTTTCCGGTGCGTACGATCCAGCCAGCAGCGCTTGAGGGAACGGGCCCTTAGCGGTTATTCGGGAACGTCGCCTCCCGGAAAGGTTTACCTTATTGGTTCTAGCGCAACCGCACAAGTTGCCGAGCGGACTCGGGGCAACATGGAGCGCAACTAGCCCCGAGAAGGTTCCTTGGCATACAGGTCTATGCAGAAATCTCAAATAAATAGTGCATGCTATCTTCCTGTTTGATCTTCCCTTGTATGTTTACCCTACGTCACTGGGTAGGCTTGCCGGCGCGTAAACCCAGGGCGGCGTCATGAGGACGGATCCCCATCAGCCTTTCGGGTGTGCTTGCTGCCGGGCAAACCACCTTGACGCCCTTGGCGCGGCCGCTCAATCTGTCGAGCTTGACTCGAGTCAGAACCGAGAGCGTTGCCGATAGCGAAAGGCTACCCTGCCGCTCTCGACGCGGCCGCTTGAACTGTTGAGCGGACTCAAATGTAACAAAGGCATTGCCGATCGCAGGAGGGCCCCCTCGCATACATGCTTCCATACATAGGCCGAACCGTCGAGGATAATAACCTTATATTTAAGGAGAAAACTTAAAATTCAGCATGACTTAGTTTTCTCGTTGCCGCCGGCGCCCTTCACGCCAACGGGCAGCGCCGCTTTTCTTGGCCACCTCCTCCGTAGGAGTCGTGGGCGATGAAGAACAGCTAGGTCGATCGCTAGACCTGATTTCACAATCGCGCTTCTACCAGCGCGCCTAAAGATGTCGGTGCGATGATTTACACCTATGGGATCACAAGAATCCCTACCACGGTTATGGGCACGGGTCGTGAGAAGAGCGGATCAAACAGATAGCACACGGGTTCTTTATCCAGGTTCGGGCCGCGAGGATGCGTAAAACCCTACTCCTGCTTTGGTGGTTTGATTATCTGTGTTCTTGAACTAGCTATGGGGCGTGAGGAGCTCCAAAAAGCCGAATCCTTTGAGGATCCAGAATCCGATCCCCTTCCACAGTATGCGTCGAGCCTCCTTTTATATGTCAAAGGGGTCGCCACAGTGGCACACAGGAGGTGGAAGGTATCTACAGTGTACAAGCTTATCGCCTGACATCGCAGGACAAACGGATTCAATGTGCCGCTTATGCGTCCTCTTGCTTTATCGGGGACGGCAAGGAAGCTCGTCCCAGCTGTCGCCGCCTCGCCTGGCCTTGATGCGCGTCCGATATGATGAGGCGTTGTAGCACCACGTTGGCTGGTTGCTGGGCTGGCGCGGGTGGCGGAGTCTTCAGGAAGACTCGCATGCCACCATGCAGGAGCTTGCTGGATCGGTGTAGAGACCGCACATCGCCACGCGGGCACCTGCTCAGCTGGATGAGCTGGTAGCTGCATGGGGACGGCGGTGGAGTCTTGGTAGGTCTGGGCCTGGCTGCGGCCCCACCGATGTCCTCGGCAAGGGCTTGTCGCGGCCTTGCGTATCTTCCCGGCAAGGGTCTTGCTAGGGCCTTGTGAGCGCCCTCGGCAAGAGGCTTGCCGGGGCCTTGCGATCGTCTTCGGCAAGGGGCCTTGCCGGGGCCTCGTGGGCAACCTCGGCAAGGAGCCTTGCGATCGATTGCCTTCTCGTTCTCAGGCTTGGCTGCTTTTTTTGCCTTTGTATCTGTCCTCCCGGCAGGGCAGGATGCTCCTTGCCGGAAGGTGGCTTGAGTCTTGCTTGTCGATGCAGCACTTGTCGGCAAAGATGGATTCTCTTTAGTGTAATTGCATACAGTCGTGGCCCATGCTCGGCGGTTAGTGTAGCCCTGGTTTTCACTACACCGACACTGTGGGATGGTAAGTAAGAACTCTGCAACCTTATTTTTACTGCCCATAATGAGTTGTGTTAGATGACAATGTCTGAATCTTCTTCCTTGTGGTTCCCAAAGCAGTCTACTCAAGATTACCTCTCAAACTACATGATTGGTGCACATGCAAAGGTAAAGTATTTCTACCAGAACACGATGATTATCTAGATGTTTTCATGAAGACCATGAAGGATGAGTGGTCGACCATCACAAGGCGCTGGACTAGAGTCGTGCGTGCCTTCTGCATGGAGGAGGGCACAATATGGTCATTCCGCTTCACCTTGTTTAGCAACCAGAATGTATTTCACCTCTTTCTTTACCGTGTTTAATACTACAAGTATACAACTGTGGTTCATCATTCTTTATTTGGTTCTTATGTAATTCTTGAACATATGTACCTATGAATCGAATAATGCATTGGTTGTTTGAACCTGATGGATATGGATAAAGCTATAGCATACATATTCAAATCCGATAAATTTTGAAATAGCAGCAATTAAATTACGGTGAAATTATGCTCTCTAGGTCGTTACAGCACACACGGTTGGTAAAACAAAAACGTTTGTGATATACACCATAATCCGACACGGTTCACAGAGAGGAAACGTCTGCAAGCATGCACACAGTTCCTGTTTGCAAAGCGTGTGCGATGTTAGACAATATCACAAACGGTGTGGGCAAACTAAACATTTGTGATAGTTGCCTTATCGTACATGATTCGCAACCATGAACTCTTTCTGATGTGGTATGCATCATAAGCATTGCACCACAGAATATATAGCGTGTGCGATAGTTGTCGTGTACGACGATGTTACGACGGTCCGACGTTTTGTAATCCTGTCCGACACTCGTACGGTGATTAGCTAATCTTATTAATTATTTACCGCACACGGTTTGGGAAAACGAATGTGTGTGATTGTCTGCTTATCATACACATTTTATAATAGTGAACCATTTGTGGTGGGCCGCGCATCATAAACGTAGCACCACAGAATACCGACTGTGATGGCAATGCGAGCACAAACGAGTAGCGAGTACTATATATGCTTCAAGGCTCCATATCCCCGATGGTTTCTGGGTCGTGTGGGGAGGACCCCCTACCGCCCACACTCATTTGGCGACAGTTCCAAATGCCTCGCGGAAAGGGGTTAAAAACTGTTTGTATAGCACCTCGCTATACCAGTGGCACCAACATCAGAATCACTAGCATCACATATAATTTAAAAAGGCAAGTTCCAATCAGGTGGTTGAACAATAGGTGCAGAAATTAAGGCTTTATTAAGTATTTCAAAGGCTTCTACACAATCATCATCGAAAACAAATGGAACATCCTTTTGTAAAAGATTTGTAAGAGGCCTAGAAATTTTTGAGAAGTCTTAAATAAATCTCCTATAGAAACCAACATGACCAAGGAAACTATGGATACCTTTAATATCTCTAAGACATGGCATTATCTCAATTGCATCAACTTTAGCTTTATCCACCTCAATACCACGTTCAAAAACTTTATGCCCCAAGACAATACCTTGATTAACCATAAAGTGGCACTTCTCCCAATTCAAGACAAGATTAGTTTGCTCACATCTCTACAAAACTCATTCAAGATTTCTTAAGCAATCATCAAAAGAAGTTCCATAAACAAAAAAAATCATCCATGAAAACCTCAACAATCTTTTCACAAAAATCAGAGAACATAGTTGTCATACATCTTTCAAAGGTAGCAGGTGCATTACATAACCAAAACGTCTATAAGCATAAGTTCCAAAAGGGCAAGTGTTAGTGTCAAAACCGACAGACCTCGGGGTAGGGGGTCCTGAGCTGTTGATCTGAGATCGATGGGGAACAAGGGACGACGAACACAGTGTTTACCCAGGTTCGGGCCCTCTCAAAGAGGTAATACCCTATGTCCTGCTTGATTATATTGGATGTATAATATGGGTTATAGAGTGGGTCTACCTCGAGATCAGCATGAGCTAAACCCTAAGGTGATGAGGTGATGAATATTGCTCTCCCCTAAAGACTACAGCCATCGGTTTATATAGACACTAATAGGGTTAGGGTTACCGGAGCTAGATTATAATAAAGGATAAAGAGATCATGCCTATCCTTGACTTGGAGGGAACACCACGGCTTCACAGATCTCCCGTTGCTATGCGGCTTCACCAGTCCGGCCCATATCGATGGGCCGACACCCTGAGGACCCCTTAATCCATAACTCCCTCAGTAGCCCCCGAACTTGCCTCCAACGCCAAGGTTTGTATCCGGATTGCGAGGCGAGTTCTTCAATGTGTTTTGTTCATATTTGGAGCCAAGTGATGTCCGGAATTTTAAACGGCAGTTTTACTTAACAAAAAAGGCAATAGCCAAGAAGCGTTCTGGTCTAAACATTGCCTTCATCTGACAACTTTTTCTCTTTCAACGAAGAGTCGCGTCCGGCCATAACGCCAGGCGGTTAGTATTTCTCGAAGCGTGGCTCGAGGCCCACCCACGTTTGACACGTCTCATCAAGGTGGGGATCGTGCCCTGCCTTTCAGGGGATATGATCAATGATTTTGATTCCCCTCCCCACACATAACGTTGCGAGCGTATCGTGAAGTGGAGAAGCCAACGACGTGGAAAAGGGAACTCTTGGCCTGTCAACAGCCTATAAAGGGGGAGCTACAACAGTCAGCATCCCACGCCTTCTTCCACCTTCCGCTCTCACAGATCCTTAGAGCTCCAGCACCCCTTTTCTCTGCTTCCACAAAAAATCTCACCCCATCTCCTTCAACCATGGCCGGATCCGGCGCCGACAGGAAGTGGGAGGCCTCCACCGTCACCGAGGATGACATCGTGAAGCTGAAGCAGGGCGGCTATTTGTCGGACAACATTGCCCATCGGGCCCCTAAAGAGGGCCAGATCATCCCCACACCCAAGTCGAACGAAAGGGTAGTATTCCTCCCCCATTTCCTTAGGGGGATTGGATTTCCTCTGCCCCCCTTCGTAGGGGGGTTGATGTTCTTTTATGGGCTAGATTTTCATGACTAACCCCCAACTCCCTCCTCCACATCTCAACTTTCATCGTTTTCTGTGAAGCACTCCTTCGGGTCCAGCCACACTTTGGACTATGGCTGAAGGTGTTCAACGTCAAGCCCAAAGTAGTTGGTGGCGAACATGCGGACTGTGGCGGGGCCATGATTAGTAATCTGATGCGGGTCTAGTGGCCGGAGGGCCACTTTGTCGTCAGCATTATGGAGACCTGCACGAAACTGGTCGACGTGGTCCAAATCATGAACAACCGCTGGCTCGTCCCTTGCCAGGAGAGGGCCAAGCCCCGAGGATCCGGCCACTGTGCAACACCTCTTTGGCACAACCCATGATAAAATATGGGGTCAGCTATTCAAGCCTTAGAAGGAGTGGCCGGACAAGGGGAAGGACATCGGTCTTGATGCCGCGAACCCCTCAAAGGAGGTGAGCAGCATTTATCTTCAATGTGTATTCGGATATTCGTACCGCGTATGATTCGGTCTGAACCTCTACGCGGATTTTGCAGGGCTGGCTTGCTAAGGCCGAGAAGATCAGCGACCCAGTGCCGCTGCCAGAAGATCCCCGACCGGAGCTGCTGGATCAATGGTTGGTTCTGGTGCCTTATAGGGCGTCTAACAAGAAGGGCAAGAAGGAAGAGGTACCAGAGGCCAGGGAGGGCCTCCACCGCAGGGCTCGTCCGGGCAACCGGTCCGGGGACGCTGCAGCCTCATCTGCATAGGATGGTGTCGGATTTCGGGTTCCGGCAGACCCTTGAGGTTCGAACACTGGGGTGCGCACGAAGATCTCTCCCCTACCAGCTCACATCTCAAGTCTCGCAAAGATCTAGGCAAGAAAGATGAGCACAGAGGACACGAGATTTACATCGGTTCAGGCCACCATTGTGGTGTAATACCCTACCCAAAGGTGTGGTGTGGTGGATTGCCTCGTGGGCTGATGATGAGCAAGATAAAGGAAGAACAGCCTCGGGCGAGGGGCTGTTCTTGAGCTGGTGCGATGAATCTGCTTGGTGAGTTCAATCGCCCGCCTTCTCTCCGGGTCGATCTCCAGATCTCTCTACCTTGTGGTGGCTAGTCCTATTTATAGAGCGAGGCCCTGGGCCTCTCCCCAAATAATGAGCGGGAAGGGCGCCAACAATTGGCCATTTTGAAGGGGAACATCTGGTACACTTATCCTGACTAAAGTTGGTCTTCGGCTGCCAAAGGCTCTGACGGTGACGCCGCCTTGGGCTCCACGATGACCTCCATCTTGCCATTCTGCTGGTCTTGGTCTTCTTGCACTGAAACGGTAACCTTTGCCCGATGCCTTGGCCTGTGCTTGCCCCATTAGCACCGAATGGCAAACAAGGACATCAAGCGAGGCCGGGCGCCTCACCTGCACCCGCCCGGCCTCCGATCGTCATGAGCTAATGCCACGGGCCCCTCGGGAGGTGCCCTGCCTTGATCTTTCCGCCTCCTCGCGAGCCCGCCTGAGGAGGCTGCTCCTGAGGAAGCTCCCTGTTGTCCGCCCCACGAGGCTTGGCCCCTCGCGAGGGTCTTGAGCTTGAGCTGATGAAGCCGGGCTGCATTGGGCCCCACTTGAGCCACGCCCGCAGGCCGCAGCACGCAAGTCTGGGACCCCTGCTCCTTAACGCCGACAAGAGTTCCCTGGCGCAAGGCGCGCCGGACTTGGCTTAGCAGAGAAGCCGGCAAGGCGCGGCGCCTGCTGGCCCCTAACAGCCTGCGGCCTTGGGCGCCGTGGCGGTTGATTGGACGTGGGCGTCTTCGCCTCCCCACAATGCCTCGGCAACTGCACGACTTGACAAGTCCCTGCATGCAAATACAGGTCATGATTACCTGCGATCATGGAGGCCGACGGTTGGCCTCCTCCGGCTATAAGTACGGAACGGGGCGAGACGCTCCAGTTCATCTCCCTCTGCTACTCCTCCTCTTCTTCACCTTTGCCATCGCTCCGCCTCACGCCGATGGCACCAATCCGCCGGTTCTCTGCAGAGGAGAAGAGAAAGGCCCCCTGAGAGGGTCCTGACCCGCTTCCGCTGAAGAAGCGGTTAGTCCTCCGCCGCCGAGACGAGTGTGCACGATAGGAGGCATTGAGGCCCTGGTACGAGCGGCCACCGCCGGGGTTCCCGCTGCCCTTGTATGCTCGGATCGGGGGCCCTGAAGAAGAAGGCGCCGAGCGGCACCGCCGGTGCCACCGCCGACGCCGGTGGGTTACGGCGGTACGCGCCGTTCCTCGTGGAGTCCACGCCGAGGGCTCGTCTCGCGAGCTTGTGCTCCAGGCCTTCCTCCTTCCTTCGCCTTCAAGATCCCGCCGAGGGGACCCCTTGAGCTCTGGCTGCAGCACGCTGACTATGGCACCCCCGCGACCGGAGCGGAGGTCGAGGTCGTTGCTCCGGGCAAGGTCTACATGACCCACGGCTGGGGCGAGATCGCCCAGGTCTGCCAGACAGGGGGCGCCCTCATAATGCACCTCGTCTAAGATGGCGCTTCCCTGATGTTCTTCAAGGTCTTCGATGCGGAAGGACGCCAGCTGGAGTGCTGCCCTGAGAAAGGCGGCTGGGGCATCGCCGTAGCGAGGACCTGGCCCGCCAATCGCTCCCTCAACAGCTCCTCCGGCGGCGGCGAAGGTGCTGGAGGACCCAGTGACTCCGCCGAGCTTCACGCGACACCGGAGACGAGCGACGACAGCTACGAGCCCCCGAGCTTGCGTCGCGCATGGAGCAGGGCAGGCTCGTCAGGTCGCCGACGCCACTGATCTGGACGAGGCTGGCGCTGGTGCCTGACGGCCCACTGTCGATGATGGCTTATCCCATGGAGGCGTGCGTAGTTAGTGCTCCTTAGGATTAGCACCTTTTGTTTCCTGCGAGGAATCGAAGTACCACCCCGCGGAGGCATGTAAGGCGCTGGCCACGTCTTTTGTGAATATTATATCCTCACGACGAATTAACGCGAGATGCTTGTCCTGTCCCGGCTTGGCTCCCCCTTTCTTTCCTCACGAGCGCTTGGTGCTCTACGCTGACAGGTCCAGGTCCCCAGGCAGGCTTCAGCCATCGCTGGTATGCCAGGTCGCGATGCCGTGGTCAAGGCCAGGAGGTGAGCGGCCCAAGGTCCGGTAAGAGCCCCTGAGTCGCGATGCTCAGGAGGTCCCCTTTAGCGCTCAAGCAGCCTCCGCTGGGCGAGAAAGGCAAGAAAAGGTTGCTGTGACAGAGCTGCAGTAGGCGAGGGTTAAGCGCTGAGTCAGATCAGTTTTCGCGTGACTTATCTCGTAGGCTTGGGGTAGTTTCCGTTGAGGTGTCGGGCTTGCGCGACGGTACCCGAGGTGCTGCTGGGTTAGGCCCTCGCGAGCTTCTTCCCCCTCTCCCGCGCTTCCCTTAATGCTCTACGTCCTCAGGTCCCGGCCCTTGAGCGAGCTCAGCCGCCGCTGGCATGACAGGTCGCGATGCCGTGGGTCAAGGCTAGGGGGTGAGGGCTGGAGAGCCAGTAAGAGCCCATGAGTCGCGATGCTCAGGTGCCCCCTTTTAACATGCAAGCGGGTCGTGCCGAAGAGGAGGAGAAGAAGGCTCGCGGTGCCACCATCGTTACTCCTGGAGCGGGTCCTGCATATCAACCATGTGGGGAAACAAGGTCTGCCGTCACGGTTGTCAGCTAACCATTGGTCGCTCCGAGGGAGTGATTGGGGCACTGAGAGCCTGGTGAGGTGGCGCCTCGCGGGGCTGCCGCGGCCAGAGCTCGGCTGCTCAGATTTTTCGGCGTTGCAGGGACGGGCCCGTGCACAAGTGTCGTGCCATAGCGAGCGGCTCTAAAGGTAGATGTCAATCGAGGAGGCGGTTAAGTCGAGCAGGTTAAGCATGAAGGAGCTAATCCATTTAGATAGAAGCATGGAAGTAAGCGCCACTAGGTCTGGCCCGAGCAGCCTGGGGATAATGCAGCCCGAGGGGCGCCCCCAACAAAGCAGATGAAAAACATTAAGCAAAACGGATACATGCCGCAGGGCGGACTCCACGCGACCAGGAATGATGCGACTGGGCGCGCCCCACCAAGATAAACTTAAAAAGATGTCACCTGATACCATTGCAGAGCG
The DNA here is from genome assembly GCA_021605205.1 of Aegilops longissima. Classification (NCBI taxonomy): domain Eukaryota; kingdom Viridiplantae; phylum Streptophyta; class Magnoliopsida; order Poales; family Poaceae; genus Aegilops; species Aegilops longissima. Next base: position 279,397,926 of record CM038676.1, read on the forward strand.
AGTGTCGGAGTAGCTGACGACGCGTGGTGAAGAAGCCGCCTCATTAGCCTTTTGGAGCCTGGACTGGAGGCTCACGAGGGTTCTGGGCTGCCTCGAGGTCCGCCTCCATCTCCTCCAGAACGCGCATGTGCCTCGCCACCGAGCTTCCAGGATGCTCCTCACTGTGCACTGGTGGGCGACAGCTGCTCGCGCAGCCAAGGGCATGTGAACGTAGCTGTGAGGTGGGCCTCACACCCCCACGCTGCGTGAAGGCCAGAGGCGCCCCGAGACGCTGCCTGGTTGAGCCCCAGACGCCGATGCAGACGCTGAGCCAACCATCCTCGCCGGGATGTGGGCTGCGCGGTAGGCGCGATCGCCACGCATGACTCTTGACTCCTATAGCTCTTGAATGTTCCTATGGCGAACTCCTGGTGGTTTTGCCTTCCCTCCTTATACCTTCCTCGAGGGAAACGTGCCTTGAAGCATGCCTCCAAGTGGTGCCCGAGCGCCCTCCTGACCTTGGCGAGGCTGGTGGCCTCCAGAGATAGCCCCGAGCCCCGCCCGAGGAGGGCGCTGGCACGCCAGATAGCGGTAGAGGGTGGCGCCTTTGTACGGGCGCTGGTTCCTGGCGCGCGCCCGAGGCGCCTTTCCTCATGAAAGCGCTGGGGCAGGTGAGGCCTTCTTATTTTAGGGACTGGCCAGGAGCCTCCCGCCTCTGCAGATCCGGTTCGATTGCATGCTGGAAGGCACGCCAAGAGAGCACACGTGCATCCTCTCTCGCAAGGCACTCGTGGATGATTCCACCCCTTCCGGCATCTTGAGGACATTGTAGCCATGGTGAGTCATCGCCATGAACTTGGCCAAGGCTGGATACCCGAGGATGGCATTGTACGGCAAGCGAATGTGGGCGACGTCGAAGTCAATGAGCTCGGTGCGGTAATTGTTGCGCTGCCCAAAAGTGATGGGAAGACAAATTTGCCCTATTGGAACAGTGGAACCATCAGTGACTCCTGAGAAAGGCTTGGTTGGCTGAAGCTAATCGTATGGCACTTGGAGATTGTTGAATGTTTCGACGGACAGGACGTTGAGCCCAGCTCCGCCGTCAGGGAGGGTCCTGGTGACTTGCACATTGCTGATGACTGGGGAACAAAGCATCGGGAGGCCCCGGCCGTTCCCGCACACTTGAGCTGATCCGCTGAGCCGAACGTGATAGCGCACGCAGACCACCTGAGAGGGCGCGTGGCCTCAAACTTGGGGAGGACTGCATTCACCTCGCGAGCAAACTGCTTGAAGATGCGCCGAGAGGTCGGGCCTAAGCGCCGCCCAGATGCAAGCGATTACAAGACGGCTCCTGGAAGCCCCCAGCCCCCTCGTCCTGGTGATGGTCTTCATTCCTCCTTGGCAGAGGTGGCAGAGGAGGGAGGCCTGCGTTGCCTTGAGGGTGGTCCTCGCGAGGCTGGTCCTGCCAGTGGTCCTCGCGAGGCCGGTCACGCCACCCTTGGCGAGGGCCTTGGTCTTCCCATCGTCCTCCACCTCTTCCTCCTCCTCGGCCATAGCCACGGTCGCTGCGGTCGGGGCGTCGGCCGATACGCCCATCTCGCACGGCCGTGAGCTCTTGACATTCATTGGTGTTGTGGGTGTGGAGGTCGTGGTACACGCAGTACCGGCTGCCCTTAGATGACTCAGGCTTATCCCTGCCTCACTTGATGTCCAGCTCCGCTGCGAGCATAGCAGCCCCCTTGCGCTTCACGTCCTTGACCTTGGGCTTCTTCTCTTCTGGGTCGGCAGCCGGGAGCTCGAGGAGGAAGAGGCGCCCTTCCTCAGCCCTGGCGCACTTGGTAGCCAGGTTGAACAGCTCCAGCGATGTGCACATGTCTTCATGGATCGCTAGCTCCTCTTTCATCTTGATGTCGCGCACGCCATCGGAGAAGGGTGAGATGATGGCCTCCTCAGTCACCCTGGGGATCTTGAGGCGGGCGTTGTTGAAGCGTTGGATGTACTTCTGCAGGGTCTCTGCCGGCTGTTGCTTGATGCGGCGCAGGTCACTCATGGCCGGGGGGCGGTCGCGAGTACCTTGGAAGTTGGCGATGAAGCAGGTGCGCATCTCGTCCCAGGAGGAGATCGTGCACGAGCCAGTTCAGAGCCAAAGTGCGAGCATCGCCCTTGACCGCCATGGGAAACCAATTCGCCATGACCTTCTCGTCTCCGTTGGCGGCCTCGATGCCCAACTCGTAAAGCTAGAGGAACTCCGCGGGGTCTGCAGTGTCGTCGTAGCGCGGAGGCAAGTCTGGCTTGAACTTGCCGGGCCATGCGACGCTACGCAGCTCGGAGGTGACGGCGCGACAACCTGCAGCGGCCACCGGAGCTCTCTGTTGGTGCGGGGTTTGCTCCTGGAAATTCCCGTGTGCCGCCGCCTGGAGCAGCACGGCGTCCTGACGTGGTGGCGCAGGGATGCGGTCATGGCGCACCGGTGCTGGGAGCATGCGAGCACCTTCTTGGGGGCGAGGGATCTCTTGGCAGCTCCTTTCTTGTCGCGCAGGCGCGGGACGCGGCGGGTCTCGCCCTGGGACCGCGCGCCTGGGAGCCAGGGCGCCTTCTTGTGGTGGAGGTGGTGGAGGCACCTCCTGCTCCTCGCCTCCTGCGCAGGATGGAGGGCGAGGCAGCGAGAGGGACAGCATGGGAGAGCCCCCTGCGGCGCTGATGAGCTCGGTGATGCGGGCGAGCCAGTCCTTGTAGAGGTCGTCGACGGGGCGGTAGTGCAGGAGCTCATGCGCTAGGAGCAGCGCGGCGTGCGCGTCCGTGGGGGCGCGCCTGGGGTGGGACGACGAACCGGCTGGAGTCAGCGACGGGGTGGCGGTGCGGCCATCACGCCGCACTGAAGGATGCAGGGATGAGGCCATCGCGACGGGGTTACGTTGTGGGCCGGATGACCAAGAGTTGTCGCGGCAAGCTCTACATTGACGATGCAGGCTAGGACCCAGAGGCCGGCTCAATCGAGTACGGGTACCGGGTCCCATTTGGTGGCATACACGTCTTCATCAGCAAGATCGGTGAACCGGGCCCTGAGCCGGACATTTGCACCGACCTCGTCGAAACGGCTCAGCGTGCACGATCTACCCGGGTCAAACCGGCCGTGAAGCATGCCTTCGTGGGAGTCATCCACGGAGGGGAATACGAGGATAGATCAGAATCTGGTGGTGAGACCGTCGTTTATTCCGGCGACGAGTCATTGACCGGAGAGACCAAGTCATTGTATCAATTACAAGATGGCCGGATTGGGGGCTGTTCCGATGGCGACAGTATTCTGGACCCCCCTGATCTGCCGAACCGGGTTGGAATATTCATGGCCGGTACGCAAGCGGCGATCCACTCCTCGACCGTAGCCGCAATGATCTCCGGATCAGTAGCGGCGACGGCAGCCGGGGCAGGAGGCCCTGTGCGCCCGCTGGCTCAAGTTTTATCTGATATATTTGATGCGTTGGCTACGCTTATGGCAGAGGCTAACTCGGCGGATCAGGATGCCTACAGTGCGGAAATCGCAAAGGTGAAGGATCAGATTACTCAGGCCAAGGCCGATTTAGCGGCTGAGAATGCCAGGATGACCGCAGAACGGGCCGCTTTGGACGCACAGGCTTATCGGCTTATGCTGGATTAGAACGCATCACATGAAGTCCTGAAGAAAAAGCACTGGTCTCGCCTACCTCCGATTTTCGAGGCTAGGGACCTCTTTAACACCCCAGGAGCAGGTACCAGTAACCCGCCGGTAGTAAACCGGGCGGAAGCACCTAGAGCAGGCGCGCCGGTTCAGCCACGTTTATGGATTCACCTCGTCAGAACAATATTGTGCCTCAGCCCGTCCCAACACCTCCGGGTCATTACTCTAATCCGATGGACAATCTCATTGCTGCCGCTTCACGACTGGAGGCCGTCCCAATTGAAGGTGATTCTCCGGCGGCGGTGGAAACGCGCCGGGTTAAGGAGCTTCTTCGAACAGCTTTGGTTCTACAGGAGGCGTATTCATACAGCCGTGATCGAATTCACTCCACCCCTCGTCCAAGTCGGAGCTAAAGCAGGCATATGGATGAACCGGCCGTATGAAGCAACGCACGAAACCGTGAAGCGCCCCGTGGCAACAACCCGGCAGGTGGCGTTGGTGATGCTCAGGAAGTGGTAGATCGGGCCCGAGCGCACAGGGAGGCCGAGTTAGCAGCGCAGTATGAAGCTCGTCAGCTTACTCTGGTTCATCCAACCACATCAGTTGAGCCAGGAGTTACCTCTAGTTCTTTGGGGGTGTCGTGTCTCGTTCCAGCATTACGCAACGTGCGCCTGCCCAAGGATTTCAAGGGCCCGCGCAAGGTGCCAAACTACACTGCCGATTTGTCTCCAGAGATATGGGTTGAAAGCTACAAGATGGCCATGGAGATGCTCGATGTGGATGATGCGGCATGTGCAAAGTATTTCACCATGATGCTAGAAGGACCGGCCCGTACTTGGTTAAAGAGTCTACCAGCCAACTCTATCAGTTCATGGGCCGAGTTGAGAGCCCGGTTTATCCGGAATTTTAAGGATACATGCAAGCAGCCTATGTCGATAGTAGACTTGGCTGCCTGTGTCCAGGAGGAAGGAGAGTCAACAACCCATTGGGTGCGTCAGGTCTCGAAAATTTTGCATTCGTCGGATCGCATCAATGCCGATACTGCCATTCTGACCTTGGAAGGCAACTACCGGTTTGAACCTCTGAAGTTGAAATTGGGACGGCTAAAGCGCCATTGAAACGATATGGGGACCCTCATGGCCGCATTAGTAAAGTATGCCGACTCTGATAGTACCAAGGATCCCGAGTCTGATGATGATAAGACAGGGAAGGGAAAGAAGAGCAGCAACGCCAAGGGGCAGAACCACAACCCGGTGGGTCATGGAAACGGCAGCGAACGTAAAGCGGATCACATCTTGGACTTTGTGGCCAATACCAACGCACAAGACAAGGGCCAGCGGCGTAGGGGTAAATCGTCCCAGCGCAACGGAGCACCTAATCCTAACCCCGACCGCCTGTCTTACCTATTGAACCAGCCCTGCCCCAATACATGGGACGAAGGAGATGCCGGCCAACCACCTTTGGAAGGACTGCTACATCATGCAAGAGTTCAAAAATTCTAATGCTTTCCGGTATGATCACGGATCAGGTGGCGGTTCAAGATCCGGATTTCATGAGCCGGGTTATGGTGGAGGAAATTCCGGTTCAGGCTTCAATGGTAATCAGGGCGGACATAACAATCAAGGTAATCAGAGCAGCCAGGGTGGCTACAATCAGCAGCAGTAGCAGCAATCGGGTTATTAGAGCAACCTGAAGCAGTTAAATAGCGGGCAATATCATGTCTTCACCACTAGTCTGGACAAGCGTGACCGTAAGGTTTATAAGCGGACAGTGAACTCTGTTGAACCGGCAGTGCCCCGTTACTTACGCTGGTCCGAGCAGCCAATCGTGTGGAGCAGAGAGGATCATCCTCCCCGGGTTGACAATCCGGGTCAACTGGCATTGGTGGTGGCGCCTCAGGTGGGAGGTTATAAATTCACCAAGGTACTCATGCATTGAGGAAGCAGTATCAACATCCTCTATTATGAAACCTTCCGTCGTATGGGGTTAACAGATAAAAATCTTAAACCGTCCAATACGGTGTTCCACGACGTGGTACCTGGTAAGTAGCATATCTTGTTGGCAAGATAGCTCTGGAGGTGGCCTTTGGAGATGATCATGACTCTAGATGAGAAATATTGACCTTTGAGGTGGTGAAAATCCAGAGTCCATATCACGCCCTGTTAGGACGGCCGGCTTATGCCAAATTTATGGCACGACCCTGCTATGTCTATTTGCAGCTCAAGATGCCGGGTCACAAGGGAACAATAACTGCCCATGGAAGCCGCAAGATCGCTTTGGAATGTGAAGAAGGGGATGCGGCCTATGCTGAGTCGGTTTGTGCCACGGAGGAATTAAAATTTTACAAGGATAATGTTGATCCGGCAGACATGACTCTGTTGATAAAGCCAACTACAGAGCATGATCCGGCCCTGAAGTTTAAATCGGCTGCTGAGACTAAGCTTGTTGACTTCATACCTGGCAATTCGTCCAAGCAGTTCAGCATCAGTGCAAACTTGGATCCGAAATAGGAAAGCGCGCTCATCGAGTTCATCCGTGAGAATCGGGACATCTTTGCGTGGAAGCCTTGACATGCGGGTGTCTGGGAACTCATTGAGCACACTCTTAATGTTGATCCCAAGTTTAAACCGGTGAAGCGGTTTCTCCGCGGTTCAATGAAGAACGGCATAAAGCTATTGGAGAGGAAGTGGCGGGCTCTTAGTGGCTGGATTTATCGTTGAAGTTTTCCATCCTGAATGGTTAGCTAATCCGGTGCTGGTCCTTAAGAAGAACGGCACCTGGCGTATGTGTGTGGATTACACAGATCTTAACAAAGCATGTCCAGCAGATCCTTTTGCTCTTCCCCGTATTGATCAAATTATTGATGCTACGGCGGGTTGTGAGCGTTTGAGCTTTCTGGATGCATATTCTGGTTATCATCAGATTAAGATGGCAGATAAGGACCAGGAGAAGACGGCCTTCATAACTCCCTTTGGAGCCTTCTGCTATGTGTCTATGCCCTTTGGGCTCAAGAGTGCCCAGGCGACTTATCAACGGTGTGTGCAGAATTGCCTTCATAAGCAAATCAGCCGTAATGTTCATGCCTATGTGGATGATATTGTGGTTAAGTCAAGGAAGAAGGAAACTCTGGTTGATGATTTGAAGGAAACCTTTGATAACCTGCGAGTTTACAAGATGATGCTTAATCCGGCTAAGTGCGTTTTTGGTGTACCAGCAGGCAAGCTATTGGGTTTTCTGGTGTCTAACAGGGGCATTGAGGCTAATCCGGAGAAGATCAAGGCCATCACTTCCTTGGCTAAACCGAAGTGCATCAATGACGTTCAACGCTTGGGCCTCATGGGTTGAAATACATACCTCGAACGGCGATCAAATCTCAGGCACTTGTGGATTTCATCAATGATTAGACAGAACTACAAGCACCTGAAGAGATGCCGGATCACACTTATTGGACTATTCATTTTGATGGGTCCAGGCAATTGGAGGGCTTGGGGGCTGGAGTCGTGTTAACTTCCCCATGAGGTGACAAGTTTTGTTATGTTCTCCGTTTAATGTTCCCATGTACTAACAATGCAGCTGAGTATGAAGCTTTACTCCATGGTCTTCGGATGGATAAGGAGATGAATCTAAGCCGAGTTAAGTGCTTTGGTGACTCGGACCTGGTGGCTCAACAAGTGTCTGGCACTTGGGATTCCAAGGATCCGCTCATGGCAGCATATCGTCGTGAGGTGGATATTGTTGCATGTCACTTTAAAGGTTACCAGGTGGATCATGTGGACCGACGGAAGAATGAAGTGGCGGACGCTTTGAGCCGATTGGGTTCTCAATGTAAACCGGTCCCGCCTAATGTCTTCTTGGATATTCTGCATAACCCGTCTGTCAAGCTCCCTCGTGAAGAGGATTTGGCTATTCTTGATCCGGAAGCTCAGTTGGTGGTGGCTCTTCATGTTATCCCGGATTGGACAGTTCCTTACCTGGCGTATATGAACTAGGGCGAGTTGCTAGAGGATGAGACTCTGGCCAGGCAGATAATTCGGCGGTCCAAGTCCATGACTATTATCAATGGAGAGTTGCATCATTGCAGTGTGTCACGGGCGTTTCAACGCTGTGTATCTCATGAGGAAGGATGTGAATTTTGCGTGAGATTCACGAAGGAGATTGTGGTCACCACGCCGATTCAAAATCTTTGGTGGCCAAGGCGTTTCGTCACGGGTTTTACTGGTTAACAGCTCATGCTGATGCTGAGGACTTGGTCAGACGTTGTGATGGCTGTCAGAAGTTCTCAAGACGTGCTCATGTACCGGCTCAAGAATTGAGGATGATTCCAATTACTTGGCCATTTGCGACTTGGGGGCTGGATATGGTTGGGCCTTTCAAGAGGTCCAAAGACAAGAAGGCTCACCTCCTGGTGGCGGTTGACAAGTTTACAAAGTGGGTAGAGGCAGAGCCCGTTAGCAAGTGTGACGCAGCCACAGCGGTTCAATTCATCAAAAAGGTGATTTTCCGGTTTGGCTTTCCACATAGCATTATCACTGACAATGGTACCAATTTGTCCAAGGGGGCCATGAAGGAGTTACATCGCGTGAGCACATCCGACAGCGTATCATCGGTGGCTCACCCACAGTCCAATGGTCAAGCGGAGAGGGCCAATCAAGAGATCTTGCGAGGCATCAAACCCCGGCTTATGGTTCCTTTGCAGCGGACGCCGGGTTGTTGGGTTGAGAAGCTACCTTCTGTGTTATGGAGCATCCTCACCACACCCAACAGATCGACAGGATACACCCCGTTCTTCATGGTTTATGGAGCGGAGGCGGTTCTCCCCAGCGACATCCGTCATGACTCACCTCGTGTAGCGGCATATGTTGAAGCGGACAATGAGAAAGCACGACAAGACGCTCTTGACCTGTTGGATGAGGAGCGTGACATAGCGGCTGCCCGTTCGCCGATTTACCAGCAAGATCTACGTCGCTAACACAGTCGCCGGGTTAGAACTAGAGCATTTCAAGAAGGAGATTTGGTGCTTCGACTCATCCAAGATCAGACGGATATGCACAAGTTATCCCAACCTTGGGAAGGGCCTTTTGTGGTCAGCAAGAATCTGCACAACGGGTCATACTACCTAATCGATATTCGAGAGCGCAAAGACTCACGTACATCGGAGGAGGAGACCAACCGGCCGTGGAACATAGCTCATCTTCGGCCTTACTATACTTGAGCCATAGGCTCTGCTTATGTACATATTATGACAATGTATATATTATGATCACTGTAATAAACCGGAACCTCAGCTAAAGCAGGGTCTCTGTTATTTTTACATCATGTGTGGTTACACGGAGCTTCTGTCCTTAAAGCGACGTCCGGTTTACTCCTTGAGTTAGCTTCTCAAAAGCTTTATATTATATCACTTGGGGGCTTGGTCGTGTCCGAACCATAGCAATACCTTTTGATAGGCGCAAAGCCACAGCATCACTTGGGGACTTGGTCACATCTGAACCATAGTCACGCCTCTTGATTGGCCTAGTGCCATAGCATCACTTGGGGGCTTGGTCGAACCCGAACCATAGCTACACCTCTTGATCGGCGTAATGCCAAGTCATCATTTGGGGACCCGGCTGGCTCGAACCATAGCTACGCCTTTTGGGGGCTTGGTCATGTCCGACCATGGTAATGCCTCTTGATCGGCTCAAAGCCTCATTTGCAATGGTTTTATCTCTGCCTTTGCTTGAATTATGTTTCCTTTTGATAAACATTTCTTTGTTGCGTTTTCAAACCGACATTGTTAATCCGGTTCGACTGTCAATTACAAATTGACGGAACACGATCAAATCTTAATGCGGAGACTATCTGCCCGGTCTGATTTTCTGTCACCATCCTATTATGGAGCAAACCGGTGTTTATTACAACCCGGAGCGGTTTACATTGTAAACCGGCCTTATATTAACAGGAGTTGTTTTCTCCTCCAAAGTTTGGGTTATCAGCCCCGCTTCAAGGTTGGCTAGCCAACATCATGCCTAACGGTGGCAGATATTATGTATTTCCATATTTGGTTATATGTTATAATCTTTGGTTTCACATACATGGATATCATGACCCGCCCGGCGGTAAACCGCCAGGGCGTTTTAAGCTTCTTAACTGCAGAAAATAGTTTGGAAACATATGATTCAAACAGGCATCAGTTGAAGATAAAAATGCACAAAGGCATACCTAGACCAAGTATATCAACTAGCCTATTACAAGGCGTTCCAGTGCCCAATCAAAGATCATTGTTTTTTACATGTCACGGCATGCAGTGGTTTAAACCAGCCTCCGGTTCACGCTTGGTCACCAAATTGACCTGACGGTTGCGGATCATCTCGCGCCGGTTCAGCTTCTTCCTCCCTACCCAGTGGCTGGAAATCAACAGTTGCCCAGTCGCTTCTAGTTAACGCTTGAAATACAGCTTCATCACTGATCAGCAGCGACGGTTCAATGTTAGGAGCGTAAGTATGCTTATGGTTTGGGGGTATAAGGTTCTCCGCTTCAGGAATTGGTGCAGCAACCCACTTGTTTTGATCATCATATTGGGCTTGATAGTGGGACAGATCTGCCTCTTCAACCAGTTGACAAGACAGAGGGCGCACTTCCCGGTTTATGGTTCGGAGATCTTCTTCATCAAATTATGTCCCGTCTTCCTTCAAGCTGGGATAGCCTTGAGCCGCTTCAACAGGATCAAAGTCAGGCACCCACGCTTTGGCCCGGATTAGGGCGGTCAAAGCACCCGTTCTAGCAGTAGATTTTTTCAGCTCTTCAACCCGGGCAGGGAGCATACACAACCTTTTAAGGGTATCTTGGATCAAGGTGGGCAGCGGATTGTTGTGGGAAGCAATGTAGATGATCCATTCTGCACCCGTGTACAGTTTCTCTATCAAAGTGTAGGCAGCTTTCAACTTCTTCTGCACATCCGATCCCAAGTGGCCAATGCGAGTTCTTGTATCATTGCAAGGGTTAGTAAACCGGCAGCTGCATGAAAAGGCCTGTTTAATTCAGAAAACAAGGATGCTTACCAAATACAGCTGCAGTCATGGCATGCACTTGTCGCTTCACGCTAGTCAGTTCATCAACCACCGGCTTAAGAGCGGCCTCTGCTTTTTCAGCCCTTTGCGTTAAAGAGGATTTCTCAGTCGCCCAGTCCGCCCGCTCTTTGTTGAAGCCCTCTTTAAGCTTTTCCATGGCGCTTAAAGCGCTGGTCAATTCTTCCTTTGCCTTGGAGGTTTCTGCCTGTTGCGACTTAAGGTTCTCCTGCAGGTCGGCGGTTTGACTTTCTCTTTTTCTCAGCTCAGCCTGCACAGAGGATAGTTATATGATGAAATGACAGTACAAATTTGAAGTACCAACCCCATAACAAGTTATGCCCTTGGTACTTGGGGGCTAATGTGTATTTGCTCTTCATCATACAGTTTCTACAAAGTCCCAAGCTCAATACAAGTATTCAACTTGGCACTTGGGCGGTAATGGCTATTTAGTAAAACTCTACTGATACGGAAATTTTCTTTTGTAAAGTCCCGGTTTATCTTTATCAAGTTAAACCGGCCCTTGGGGGCTACGTCAGCAAAGTTAAAATGCAATTGAGGTTCACATTGAGTAGTTACTACAAGTCCCGGTTTAAGTTGATTTCTTGAACCATCACTTGGGGGCTATTGGAGTTGACAAGCTATGAAAGAATACAAGCAGAGAAGCAGATAAGAGATTACCTCATATTTTTCCTTCATCATATTGACCAGACCGGCTTCATAATCATGGCTGGTGTACAGCCGGTTCAGATAGCCAGAATGGAGATCTTGAGCATTCAGAGCGGCATATGTTGATAAATCGGCATTCCACTTGCCTTTACCAATTGCAGAGAATTCTTCTATAGCAGTGTGCTGGGATAAAGCGACAGGGTTTCCTGGATCTGTATGGCCAACACCAGTAATAAGTACATCATCATCTATTTCTTCACCGGTTCATATCGGGGTCGCCGGTTTGTCACTATTCTTCGCTGGACTCGCCGGTTTATCAGTCTGGATAGAGCTGGTCGGCTGATCGACAGGGCCTGTGGTGTCAACTTCTGTTTGTTCAGCAACAAAATCATGGTCTTGTGGTGGTGGGTCATTCAGTACATCGTCTAGGTTGGCCTCTTTAGGGTCCGGTATTTTCTCGGTTCAGCAGCCGTATTTTCTTCTGCCGGTTTATTCAGATGAGCCTTTTTGCTGGGTCTCGGTTTGGCTCTGAATTAAAAAAGATCAGTTCAGCGCATATAAGATAATATGTCAAAGATGTAAGAAGGAATATGACTTACCCAAGCACCGTTTTAAGCGGTGGAAGCTTGGTGGCTGATGACTCGCCAGAGGATGAATGAGAGGTGCCCTGATAATTGGAATCAGACGGACTAAGAGGTTAATGAAAACAACCCGCTTTAGGGCATGCAGTGACAAGAGAGTTAGAGACCTCTGAACGGCGTTTCTGAACCGGACTGTTCGGTAAACCGGCGGAGGTAACTACCTGGCCGCTGTGCCGGGTTGTGCGGCGAGCCTCCTGCTATTGTGTCTTCACAAGAAAGTTCGGGTCCAAGTAAGCAAGAGGATGAGAAATTTAACTTTCCGGTTTGCCTGACGGATTTGTAGTGAAGGCAAAGGGTTTGAATCGGAGGAAAGAATGATTACCTCTACAGCCTCGGCGTGACTGAATTCAGCGTCGTCCTGGCAATAATCATCATCAATAAGGCGTATGAAAAATGAACCAAGTGAGTCAAGTTCTACCTCAAGATCCGGGTTACCCACATCATCGTCAGCCGGAGGATCGGAGGATGAGGTGGTTCTTTTCCTGTTAGCAGGCCTCTTTACAGCTTTGGTCTTTGGCCGGGTTGGCTTCGCCGGTTTATCTTGCGAAGGTTTGTTGTTCCAGAATGGATCATCGCCCTGTTAAAAATAATAATATTTTCAGAAGATATTTGGGCAAAGGCAATATCAGATAAGCAGAAGGTATGATTCTTACAGCTGGCGGTTTGTTAATGGCGCAGAAAGGGGGTAGGCCAGTTTGAGCACAGACTTCTTCCGGTTCATTCAGCATCTTTTTGACAGCTTCGGTAACTTCGTCGTCTGTAAGCTGGATATCAATGTGCCGCTGAGCATCCTTTACATCTCCTGTGTACTCACACATCAAACCGGGGCGCTGGCTTAAGGGTAGTATGCTCCAAGAGATCTAGCAGCGTGCAAAATCAACCCCTGTCAACCCGTTGTCCATAAAGGCCCTAAGCATGGATAGCTGGTGAGAATATTTGGCTCTCTCTTTGGCAGTTAGCCTCTGAGGGAAAGGGTGTGTGTTTCTCAAACATTCCGGACGGTAACCCGGCAGGGGATTTGCTTTAGAAGGAGAGGTGTCCTTGCAATAAAACCATGTGTGGTTCCATTCTTTGGGGTGGCTGTGAAGATTGGCATGAGGGAAGGTGACTTCTTTTCTTTTTTGAATCGCCACACCGCCCAGTTCTGTGTTGGATCCGTCTTTGAACTCTGTGCGGCGGTTTAGGTGAAAACAGTCCCTAAATAGCTCTACTGAAGGTTCCTCCTGAAGGTAAACCTCAGTGAAGACTTGAAAGTGACAGATATTGGTTATGGAGTTAGGACCGATATCTTGCGGGTGCAGTTGAAAATCGGCTAAGACATCCCGAAAAAACTTTGAACCGGGAGGGTTGAAGCCCCGGCTTAAATAACCAGTAAAAACAACAACTTCCCCCTCTTGGGGAGTAGGAGGACATTCCGTGCCAGGGACTCTTTAGTGAATAACGCTTTGCTGGCTTAAAGCGCCTGTTTTGACAAGATTGTTCAGCTGATCTTCAATCACATGAGAGGGGACCCAGTTGCACTCATACACTTGTTTGGCCATGGCAAGATCTACAATACAGTAATTACCGGTTCAAGAATACGTTGGACAATTATGTGATGATATATATTTGCTAAACCGGAGGCAGCTATCTATAAACCGGAGTTCAACAATGCAACAGTGCCCTGGTAAAGGATTTTGGCGGTTCAACAAGGGGACTAATGGTATATACTGGATTGTCATTTTCTCTACAAAGTTAAACCGCCTAGTCTAAGCATTGAAGAGTCAAGATTGCAGATGAGTAAGTAAACGAAAACAGGTTTTACAAGGTTATGTCACAGTTTTGGATCTGGGGCATGTCAGAAAAGGGAAATATATTCAAAGCTTCAAGAAGCAGTGCTGAACCAATGAGCAAAGGTTTGAATAAGATCTATTGCTTTGAGACGCGTAAGTACAAACGGAGGCTAAAGGCTACCACTACACAGAGCATATATTCAGGAGTTTATCGGAATCATCATATGAACAAGAGACGAACGATGAACACCGAAGAACCTGGGAACCCTAGAACATATCTATGGCGGAAAAGGGTCAAGAGCTTACCGGAGCTGAGGAAGAAGCAGAAGAGCGCCACAATGTTCTGGTGTGTTCAGGGTGATGCAGCGGCCAATGGTCGGAGCAGAAACAACGGTCGACGGTGGCGGCGGAGCTCCAAAGGCTGAGCGGCGCAAGGAAGACGACGCGGAAGGGCACGAAGGGGAAAACAAAATGACCCTTCGGTCCTATTTATAAAGGCAGGGGATATGTGTCAGGCGCGAAAATCAAGGGGCCGCAAGTTTGGAAGCAGAACTGTTGCCTCGATTGTTGCAGACCCATTAATGAAGAGGTGTCATACACAGTTTCTTTATAATAGATGACGTCATGCCAGTTCACCACGATCTGAGAAGATGACGTCACGACGGTTTACCAAATTACAAGAAGATGTTGAAGACGAAGTTTTTTACTAAGGATTGACATGAACCTGTTCAAATCAATCTGGGGCCTAATATTGGGGATATTACTGCTGGGCGTAAACCGGCCAGGACAGGCCGGGTTAACTTCGTCAGTAGTTGAGTCTGCTTGAAGCCCATGAAGGCAGATGAGGATGATATATAGGGGCCCAAGGCCCAGAACCGGTTCAAGGCCTGTAGCTGTGAACCGGTTCGATATGTAACTTGTATTGTAAGTTAGAAATAGTGGAGACCGAACCGGACACGTTTATGAGCCGGTCTCGGGACTCTGTAAACCGACCGGCGTCACCCATGTATATAAGGGGACGACCCGGCGGCGGTTCAGGACAACAGACAACAATTTGAGGACTTGGTGAAGCATATTCGCTCCCTGGTCATCGAAACCCCATCAATTCCATCACAACTAGATGTAGGCTTTTACCTTCATCGAAGGGGCCGAACTAGTATAAACTCTCTTGCGTCCCTTGTCCGTTTTAACCCCTTCAAGCTAACCCATAGCGATGGCTCCACGACTAAGTCCTTTCATGAGGACATCTGCCGTGACGAAACCACGACATGATGGATGGCGCGCGGGCGATAGAGGGCTAGTGTTTGAAAGATGTAATGCTTGAATGGCTGTATTAAGTTGTTACCAGTTGAACCTTATGCTATATAATGCGACCTTTGGACTTGTTTTATATTGTCATGATTTTAATTTTGACTCCTATTCAGCTGTATGTTTATTCTGGAAGCTACCAATCGTTAGCTTGAGCCCCCAGGTGAATGTCACGAGGGGTGTTTGGTCTCTGTGTTGTTACCCTTAGCCAACGTCCTGGTACCCATGGTAGCGCGTGAGCAAAACTAGGCAATCAGACTATTCGTTTTTACTGCTTTCACTTAGCCTTACGAGATTGACGGTGGGGGCTAAGGACTAGCCTCCTGCGTTTTGTGACGCACTTTGGGGGCCAATGCCTGCCCTTTCCGATCACGTGGTTTCTGTTAAGACAAACCCTTCGTGTGACACGGCAAAATCGCCAATGATTTTTAGAGTCAAACCTCGTCATCGGATCGATGATCAGTTCGCGCTTACTTTGACGGTTAGTTTTCGGCTTTCTCATCCTGAGGTACTTGACCAGACGAGCTAGAAGTACAATCGCAGGGGTTCTCCCTTTGCGCTCTTAGCTGAATGTGCGGAACGTAAGGGGCAAGCACAGGAGCCGGGCAACCCAACTGTTGACCAAAGACATAGTTGAGAACTTGGTGAATATAGTGCAATATCCGAGATGCCGAACACTCTGCGGAAAGCAGTGTCGGACTTGGGGTGCTAAGATGATAAGGAAATCGAGCTCTAGGTTAGTTAACCTATCATGTTTTCATGCCGGGTTGTTCGAAGAGCGAGGGGAGAATGGGAAAGGGAATAGACAATCGTAAGATGTGGATATCCCAACACCATAAGGGGCGTTTTTTTTATTTCTCATAAGCTCGAGACGTCTAACTGTACAATTCAAACTACCATGGAATTATGTGTAAAAAAAGAAATAAGTTTTACAGATTAAAGGTTTACGCAGGGCCTTGATGCGTGAGTCGAAGCCTCCACTGTGCTCTGCTGCACGTCTATGCCTTTTCTTCTCAGAGCTGGGGGGGACCTTCAATGAAACATTGAGGGGCGAGGATCCTGCTGATGAAGCTTTATGCTTGGGGGAGGGGGGTTCCGGAATTGGCCCCCGGGTCGTCCGAAGACAAGGTAATTACGAAGTTCGGTTTTAGTCGAACATATGCTTCGGATTTGTTGATATATGCCTCACGGCTGCCCATGGTATTTTGAGTGCAAAATTGTGCTGACGAGGCACATGGAGCGCAAAGAATGTGGGCCTACTGTGGGGCGCGCATCCCTATTTGCGACGAACGCATGCGGGTTCACATGACGAGGAACGGGTTCGAACCCGTTTACTGTTGTCGCTGGCCTTTAGGGCGGGTCAGTATCTGGATCTGTATGGGCCAGTTTTGTCTTCGGCCGCTAGGGCCGCAGTGTGCTCTTCGGTTTGAAGTGAACGTTATGTGTTTCCTATGATGGTTATGACGCCTGAGAGACCAGGCATCTTCAAGTTGAGGTACGCGTAATGCGGAACAACATTGAATTTGGTGAACGCCGTTTGGCCGAGGAGGGCGTGATAGCCATTGCGGAAAGGTGCTATGTCGAAGATCAAGTCCTTGCTTTGGAAGTTGTCCGGAGAGCCGAACACCACTTCAAGCGTCACAATGCCTGTGCAGCGGGCCTCCACTCCCGGAAAGACCCCCTTGAAGGTGGTGTTACTAGGTTTGATCCTTCACGGATCGATCCCCATCTTCCTCACTGTGTCTTCGTATATTAGAAGGAGGCTACTGCCCCCGTCCATTAGGACTCTAGTGAGGTGAAATCCATCGATGATGGGATTGAGTACTAAGGCTGCGGATCCTCCGTGGCATATGCTGGTCGGGTGATCCCTGCGATCGAAAGCGATCGGGCAGGCTGACCATGGATTGAACTTCAGCGCTACGGGCTCGATGGAGTATATGTCTTGCAGCTCTCGCCTCCTTTCCTTCTTTGGTATGTGGGTTGTGTATATCATATTCACCGTCTTGACCTTGGAAGGGAAGGGTTTCTGATCTCCACTATTCGGCCTGCGGGGCTCGTCATCGTCCTTGCTTCATGGGCCTTTGCCCGAGTCTTCGGCTGTAAGCTTGCCGGCCTGCTTTATCACCCAAGAATTATGGTTGGAGTGGTTGGCGGGCTTCTCTAGAGTGCCATGGATCTGGCAAGTATGGTCCAGGATTGCGTCTTGTCTGGACAGGCCGTCACCGTTGCCTTTAGGGGCTTTCTTTCGATGTCCGGACTTCTGATTTCGGAATCTGGCATTTACTGTTGTATCCTCGCCCTCGCCAACACTTACCCATCTACTATCATCTATGGGATAGATTATACCTGCTTCCAGAAGCTTTAGTATTTCAGTTCTTACCAGTTCTTTCATCTTAGGATTCAAACATCACTGATGATCAACAACGGGTTTAGCATCAGGTTCCATATTAATCTTGTGCTACAGAGAGTGGGACTAATGCCCTTAAGATCATCAAGAGTATATCCAATTGCAGCTCGGTGCTTCTTCAGAATTTTCAATAATCTTTCTTCTTCATGTTCTGAAAGGTTACACAAATAATAATAGGATATATCTTTTTCTCATCAAGATAAGCATACTTCAAAGTGTCAGGCAATTGTTTTAATTGTAACATCCCAAAATTCTAAATTTTAGAATGTTATATTAGATAAATAACTATGCTTGTTGTCTGATTGTTTGTTTGATTGATTGAGTGAAATTGAGTGGAATTTGAAAACTTTTGAAAGTTGAATGAGAGGGAATGAAATGACTTTCCCAAACTTTCCCCTTTGCCCTTTTTGATCTCAATGAATTCAAGTTCATTCCAACACCAAACCCTAGAGTGAAGATGATATGACTTCTTCCATTTGGAATGAAAAGGGTTTTGGAAAAAAATTGAATTTCAACTGAAAATATTCCAAATTCAAAGCTTTATGTAACTCTATGATTTTCATGAGAGAAGATAAAATGACTTCTTCAATTATATGAAATATGAGTTGGAGGTTAAAAAGAACAAATTGAAAGTCATTTGAAAGTATCTTGAAAACCCTTTTCAAATTTGAGTTTCATTTGAATTTGGAAAAAAATGAATTTTTATAAAGTTGGATTTTGCCCCTGGAAAAATGTTCAAATGATAGGGAATATTCCCCTGATCATTTTGGTATATATATGTCCTATATAAAATATTTATAGTTTATATATTATCTCTGTTTTTGTTTTTGAAAAAAATAAAAATTTGGAAAAAGAAAAATGCCCAGGCACCAGCCAGCCGATTGCCCACCAAAGACTGGCAGCCCACCCAGCGGCCCACCAGCGCCACCCAGGCCCAATGAGCCACCGAACGAGGCCCCCGCCCGAAACGTTTTCCCGTCGGCCGCCCGACCCATCCCCCGCTCCTCTCTCTCGCTGACGGTGGACCCCCACCCGTCTCCTACCCCTCGCCCCCGCCACTCGCCGCTCCGCCGCTCACCGGATCCCGAAGGATCCGGGATCCGCCGCGATTCGCTCGCCCCGATCGCCTCCTTCCCCAAGACGAGGCGCCCCCTATATAAACCCCCCACGACCCGTTCCCCCTCGCCCCCTCACCCGACGCCTCCTCCTCAGACACGCCACCGGAGACCGAGCACGCGCCGCCGCCATTGCCACCGTCCCGACTTCGGCCACCCCGAGCTCGCTGACCCTACCCGAGCTCACCTCGTCGCGCCCGCGCCTTGGAGACCTCCGCCGACGCCTCGACCACCGAGCCACCGGAACCATCGCCGCCGAGAGCCGCTGCCGTCGCCGCCTCGGTAGGTCGCCGACCTCCTCGTCGCCGTTAGATCCAAAGCGAACGGCTAGGATTATATCCCCCGAAGGGGTAGGTTAGTTCTAATAAACCGGCCCGGTTTATTTTGTTTAGTTATGGTTTAGTTGAACCAGCCCGATTCGGTTTTAACACTAGGGCCCGTTTAGTTAAGTTACGCCCAGGGCGTTAGTTAGGCCCATTAGGCCATTTTTCTTTTTATTTCGTTTTCTGTTTTAACAGAATAGTTTTAGATTTGAAAAATTCATATCTTTTAATCTACTTAATATTTTTAAGTGAATTTTTTTTGTTGGTTTGCAAATTTCTTATAGTTTCTGTAGAAAATATAATTAGCTATGTTAAAATTATTAAAAAAATGCTTTATTTTAGATTTAGACAGAATAGTAAATCTGCTATAAAATGAGTTAGGAAAATTATTTTTAGTGATTCTTTTGTCACAACTTTGTTTTGACATTGCCTAACCGTAGGAATTTATTTGGGCATTTTAGGATTAATAAAAATAGTTTTAATCAGAATCATGTTATTTTTAATTAATTAACTAGCTACTGTTTTCCTATTGTTTTAATTAGCAAATGAATTTATTTTTCATATGTAATAGATTATTCTAGGTTAGTTTCTGTCACTTTAGAGCATGAACTTTTATTTATAATAAATAAAACTTTTATTTTATTTTTCTTAATAGAATTTGAATTAGGCCTAATAGGAGTTTTATAATAGCTTTTAAATTGATTCTTTTTGCTCCTAGTTGCATGATGCATCCTTTTATGTTAAGTTAACAAAGACCCATGCTTAGGTTATGTTAAGAAAATTTTGCTATATAAAAACTATTTTTAGTTGTTGTTTGAAGTAGGAAAACTTTGAGTTGGATTTCTTCGAGTTTTCCTTTGGGTTTTGATTCGTTTGTTTGGTGTGTTATGTTACTATGCTATTGTGTTAAGTGATCATGTGCTATGTGCTTATTATGGTTATTGTTTGCCTCGGTAGAATTTCCGGAGTGCGAAGTTTGCTACCACGAGTCCCTAGTTTTCAAAGATCGTCAGCAAGGCAAGTTCACTTTGACCATGCTTTCATACCTATGTTTTATTGCATTTAGTGGCATCTTTGCAACAACCCTCCAGTAGGGATATTGAATCCTTGTAGTTGAGTAGTATGCATGAGGCAGGAACCCACCACCCTGTTACCAAGCCCGGGACGTTATTTATTTTAATGCTACGCTATAGTAGACGGGCTTTGGTATGAGTGCACGAGAGTGGTGTGATGAAGGAGGACTCTACGTCGATGATGATAACTCCATGATGGCATCTGCAAGGACTGCATCTTCAAGGCCTCAAGACTTCAAGACTCGAGACAAGAATTCAATACACACTCTTGGGTGAATGACGGTTGTGGGCACCTGGAGAAACCAGTGGTTGGCGGGATGCATGGAGAAGCGCCATGACATCTTGCGGAAAGCTTCACCCAGACTCAAAGAGACGGAAGAATACTTCATGCCCGAAGCTTACGTGCAACCGCAAGTCATTATGGGCTCGCTTGGTTGACCTTAGTGGTGACTCTGGCTGGGACGGTGCTAGCAGATGTAGAACTACGGTAGGATTGGATGAGCACCGGACGGTGGTCGAGGAACTCTTCGAAGACCATGTTTGGTCATCTTGTTCTCAAACACTCTGAAGTGCGAGAACGTAAAAGAGGATCGAATCTTGCGGGTAAAGTGTACAAACCTCTGCAGAGGGTTTAAACCTAATCGATTAGCCGTGTCCCGATTACGGACAATTTGAGCATCTGGACTTGGATCTATCTGGAACTCTCAACACCGGATGATAACTTAATTGTGGGCAACTTATGATGAATTTGGGCTATGAGACATCGGTTGGCGGAACCATGTCATGATAGAAAACTCCATAGTACAGACTTCATTCCTTTGATGTAGGGAAAATAAAACCAGCTTTACGCATAAACAAAACTCAGATCTGAGCCACAAAGCCATACTGCATATAGTATAGTTTATCATCTGTTTTCTCTTATTGTGATCTTGCGGTACATTCAATGTCTTGACCTACACGGCTGCAACGTATCATGTTGCAGATATTTACTCGACGAGTAAGAGTTACGATCTGAGGTTACGGTCTACACTCAACCCGCCGATGGCGTTGATGGGACTCCACACCCGATTACTTGTTTCTCTTTGAGACTTATGAGGTATATATCAGTTTTACGTTATTTATACATGTGATTGCACTTTGATATATACATTGATGTACTGTGTGTGCCAGCATACTGATCCAGGGATGGCACGGATACACAGAGGCTTGACCGTCTGAGGTCGGGTCGCTACATTAATTCAAACAAAGTATCACCTTTAGGTGGAGGAGGACCTCCTAGAGTTTCAATAGGAAATTTGTGTTTAAGTAGAGGTCCTTGTTCAAAGAAGATCTTATCTATCTCATTTCTTTCATGCATGTACATATAATTTTCATGGTTGATAACCCACAAGAGAATAGATCGGGAGTTCCACCGCCGCAAGCCTCTGTAGCCACCAAAAACCAATCGGGACCCTGTTCCGGCACCCTACCGGAGGGGGATCCCTCACCGGTGGCCGTCTTCATCATCCCGGTGCTCTCCATGATGAGGAGGGAGTAGTTCACCCTCGGGGCTGAGGGTATGTACAAGTAGCTATGTGTTTGATCTCTCTCTCTCTCTCTCTCTCTCTCTCTCTCGTGTTCTTGAGGTGGTACGATCTTGATGTATCGCGAGCTTTGCTACTATAGTTGGATCTTATGATGTTTCTCCCCCTCTACTCTCTTGCAATGGATTGAGTTTTCCCTTTGAAGTTATCTTATCGGATTGAGTCTTTAAGGATTTGAGAACACTTTATATATGTCTTGCCGTGCTTATCTGTGGTGACAATGGGATATCACGTGATTCACTAGATGTATGTTTTGGTGATCAACTTGCGGGTTCTGCCCATGAACCTATGCATAGGGGTTGGCACACGTTTTCGTCTTGACTCTCCGGTAGAAACTTTGGGGCACTCTTTGAAGTACTTTGTGTTGGTTGAATAGATGAATCTGAGATTGTGTGATGCATATTGTATAATCATACCCACAGATACTTGAGGTGACATTGGAGTATCTAGGTGACATTAGGGTTTTGGTTGATTTGTGTCTTAAGGTGTTATTCTAGTATGAACTCTATGATAGATCGATCCGAAAGAATAACTTTGAGGTGGTTTCGTACCCTACCATAATCTCTTCGTTTGTTCTCCGCTACTAGTGACTTTGGAGTGACTCTTTGTTGCATGTTGAGGGATAGTTATATGATCTAATTATGTTATTATTGTTGAGAGAACTTGCACTAGTGAAAGTATGAACCTTAGGAATTGTTTCCTAGCATTGCAATACTGTTTACACTCACTTTTATCACTAGTTACCTTGCTGTTTTTATATTTTCAGATTACAAAAACCTATATCTACAGTCCATATTGCACTTGTATCACCATCTCTTCGCCGAACTAGTGCACCTATACAATTTACCATTGTATTGGGTGTGTTGGGGACACAAGAGACTCTTTGTTATTTGGTTGCAGGGTTGCTTGAGAGAGACCATCTTCATCCTACGCCTCCCACGGATTGATAAACCTTAGGTCATCCACTTGAGGGAAATTTGCTACTGTCCTACAAACCTCTGCACTTGGAGGCCCAACAACTTCTACAAGAAGAAGGTTGTGTAGTAGACATCAAGCTCTTTTCTGGCGCCGTTGCCGGGGAGGTGAGTGCTTGAAGGTATATCTTTAGATCTTGCAATCGAATCTTTTAGTTTCTTGTTTTATCACTAGTTTAGTTTATAAAAAAAATAAAAAAATGGAATTGAGTTTGCCTCATACACTTCATCTTTTTAACATCTTTCGTGAGTATGATGGAAAGGAAAATTGTGCCAAAGTTTTAGAAGAAGAATCCATTAAAATGTTTGGCACTAAATCTTTGAATGATAAGCATGATTGCAATGT
Organism: Aegilops longissima; assembly: GCA_021605205.1. NCBI lineage: Eukaryota > Viridiplantae > Streptophyta > Magnoliopsida > Poales > Poaceae > Aegilops > Aegilops longissima. The sequence goes on from CM038676.1 coordinate 279,420,817, forward strand.
TGTTAGTATGAACTCCTTGAATATCCATAGTACTAATGATGATTGCACTAGTTATGATGAAAATGCCTCCTATAAACATGTCAATTTTTGTGGAGTGCATTGGGTTTGCAAGTACACACCAAATAGGGAAGATAGATATTGCAAGAGGCATAAGCATTTAGAAACTAAATTGTTGCAAGAAAGGCTAGCTCTTTGTGCTGAAAATTTTCTTAGCCGTACTTGTGAACTTTGCAATGAACATGATCATTTCAGTACCCAATGCAAATTGTTTCATGAACATATCGTGTCCAAAAATTGTGATGACTTTATTTCCCTTGCACATCATAATGAACTTAGTTTGCTCTTGGGTTATGAAGAAATGAAACGTATAACTAAGGTTATTCCAGAATTTGCCCTTGATAGAGTTCTTCATTTTGATCTAGAAGAAATTTATATGTATTGTGCGGTGAATTGCATTGAAAATCCTTATATTGCCAATTACATAAAGAAAAGAAAACAAATAGAAGATGAAGAGAATACTAACGAAAGGGAAGAGACTTCCCAATATTCTCCTACTATTTCTTATGATGAATCAGGTAACGAGGAGGAGCCTTCTATTCAACCAATCTCATTAATAAGGAGCTCCAAAAATAGGATTGAACCCACACATGATGTGGTGAAGCAGAAGAAAAGAAAAAGGAAGAGAGGTAAAAAGATATCTCTCCCAAATAATGTTGCTCCTATTATTGTCGTGCCTCATGAAAATGAATCAAAAATAATTGTGGAAGATGATGCACTTGATGATGATCTCGTTATGCCTATTGCTTGTTGTGATGATTATGATTGGGAAGATAATGATACTTCTTATGATCTTGAAAATCTTTTTGCACTTGCTTGGAAGAATATGATAATAATGTTTGCTATATTATTGGTGCTATCCACACTATTAATGATGAGAGTGATTATGCTTATGATATGAAAAGGCCCAGGCTTGGGGATGCTATGTTTGATGAAGATGATATTTTTGAGAATATATTTGCTGCAATTAATATTTGTCCCAAGCTTGGGGATGCTATGTTTAATGAAGATGATATTTTTAGTCTCCCAAGTTTTGATATGCAAATTTGTTATGATGATAGTATGCCTCCTACTTATGATGATTATATTTATGAAAGTGGGTTTGGAAGAGTGTCAACTTTAGGAAGTAATAATCCCACTATTTTGGAGGATGTTGAATCTTATAATATTTATGAAAGTGGATTTGGAGAGGTCATGACTTTATTTAGTGATGAGTCCACTATTTCAGAAGAGGTTTCAATCGATTATGATGAGAACAAAGTTGCTACTTATGATGATTATTGTGATGAAACTTACGCTATAAAGATTAGTGATGATTATACTTATAAAACTTGTCATGATTATGATTACCCTTTTCTGAACATTACTCATTTAATATGGAAACAATTTATAGTATTCGAGTCTCTTATGATACTCTCACTATTTAGAATGAGAAGAATTTTGCTTATGTGGAGAGTAGTAAATTGTCTATGCTAGTAGATCATGAAAAGAATGCTTTAGGTGCTGGTTATATTGTTGAATTCATTCATGATTCTACTGAAAATTATTATGAGGGAGGAACATATGCTTGTAGGAATTGCAATAATATCAAGTTTCCTCTCTATGTGCTTAAAATCTTGAAGTTATGCTTGTTTTACCTTCCTATGCAAGTTGATTCTTGTTCCCATAAGTTGTTTGCTCACAAAATCCCTATGCATAGGAAGTGGGTTAGACTTAAATGTGCTAGTCATATTCTTCCTGATGCTCTCTTTATGTTTCAATTCCTATCTTTTATGTGAGCATCATTGAAATTATCTTGCCTAGCTAGGGGCGTTAAACGTTAGCGCTTGTTGGGAGGCAACCCAATTTTATTTTAGTTTCTTGCTTTTTGGTTCTGCTTAGGAATAAATAATTCATCTAGCTCCTGTTTAGTTGTGTTTTTATGTTTTAATTAGTGTTTGTGCCAAGTTAAACATATAGGATCTTCTTGGATGATAGTTATTTGATCTTGCTGAAAATTCTAGAAACTTTCTGTTCACGAAAACAATTGTTAAAAATCACCAGAACGTGATAAAATATTGATTCGAATTGCATAAGATCAATAAACAAATTGCCTAGGTCTTCCTATTTTGTTAGAAGTTTTGGAGTTCCAAAAGTTTGCGTTAGTTACAGATTACTACATACTGTTCTGTTTTTGACAGATGCTGTTTTTGTGTGTTGTTTGCTTATTTTAATGAATCTATGCCTAGTAAAATAGTTTATAACAATAGAGAAGTTGGAATATAGTAGGTTTAACACCAATATAAATAAATAATGAGTTCATTACACTACGTTGAAGTGGTGTTTTGTTTTCTTTCGCTAACGGAGCTTACGAGTTTTCTGTTAAGTTTTGTGTTGTGAAGGTTTCAAGTTTTGGGTAGAGATTCGATGGACTATGGAATAAGGAGTGGAAAGAGCCTAAGCTTGGGGATGCCCAAGGCACCACAAGGTAATATTCAAGGATAACCAAGAGCCTAATCTTGGGGATGCCCCGGAAGGCATCCCCTCTTTCGTCTTCGTTCATCGGTAACTTTACTTGGAGCTATATTTTTATTCACCACATGATATGTGTTTTGCTTGGAGCGTCATTTTATTTTCTTTAGATTTTCTTGCTATTTGAATGAAATACCAAGATCTGAAAGTCTTAAATGTTAGAGAGTCTTCACATAGTTACAAAATAATTTGACTACTCATTGATCTTCACTTATATCTTTTTGGAGTAGTTTGTCATTTGCTCGTGTGCTTCACTTATATCCTATGAGTAAATGGTTGAATGAATTGAATATCATAAATCTGAAATTATATATGTTTAATATGCTTATCCCATGGGGAGTAATGACTTTATATATAAGAAGTAGAGGTGGTAAATTTATTGAAGGTTAGCAAACATTGTATTGATCACTTGAACGATTCATGAAAGAATATTGAAGGAAGAGAGATTTCACATATAAATATACAATCCTGGACATCTTCTATGATTGTGATCCCCATTAATTATTTTCAAAACTGAGCAAATTAGTTGAAGTTGGACAAGGAAGACAACATAATGAGTTATGCTTGGGTATTTTTGTATAGAAGTTATATTGTTATGGATCCTCTAACATGTGGTGCTTGCTTTTTAGAATCATTTGCTAGACAAAATATCTGTACTAAGCGGGAATACTGCTTGTGCATCCAAAATCCTTGAACCAAGTTTCTTCCGTGAGTGTCCACCATATCTACCTATATGCGGTATTTACCTGCCGTTCCAAGTAAATTTGCATGTGCCAAACTCTAAACCTTCAAATAATAATCTGTTTTGTATGCCCGAATCGCTCATGTAGCGACTAGGGGCTGTCATTATCTTCCATGCTAGGTGGGTTATTCTCACAATGAGTGGACTCCGCTCATCATTCACGAGAAAAATGGCTGGTAACGGGGATGCCCGGTTCCATGATCAAAAGATCGAAATCAAATCAAAAATAATTGCAAACAAAACTCCCCCAGGATTGATGTTAGTTGGAGGCATCCGTTGTTTCGGGCAAGCCATGGATTGATGATTGTTGGTGGAGGGGGAGTAAAATCTTTACCTTTCTATTTGGGAACCGCCTATAATTGATGTAGTATGGAAGATATTGGGAACCCTTGGTTGTTATGTTGACAATGAAAGCATATCTCTCAAAATTATTTTCATCTCTGTTTTTTGCTTCGAGCTCTGGCACCTCTGCAAATCCCTGCTTCCCTCTGCGCAGGGCCTATCTTTTACTTTTATGCAAGAGTCAGTAGTATTCCTTCTCATTCCAACCTACTCTTTAGTTGGCAAGAATCATGTGATGGAAAGATCTAAGCATATATGGTCATTCAAATATATTTGAGCATGAATTATTACTGTTGACATTACCCTCGAGGTAAAAGGTTGGGAGGCGAAACATTAAGCCCCTATCTTTCTTTGTGTTCGATGAATACTATTTGTTCTAAAAATATACTTTGAGTGGTAGCAATCATGGAAGACTAAATGATAGTTGAATATTTGAAGTTTGCTGAATCAAAGCTCTGACATAGACTCTTCCTGAAAATAAGATGAATTGTAATTGTTTGATGACTGATAACACGGTGTGTTAGTTTTCAAGAAATCCTTCTTGCTACCTCTTGAGCACTGCGTTGGTTTTCCCTTGAATAGGAAAGGGTGATGCAGCAAAGTAGCGTAAGTATTTCCCTCAGGTTTTTGAGAACCGAGGTATCAATCCAGTAGGAGGCCACGCACGAGTCCCTCGCACCTACACAAACAAATAAATCCTCGCAACCAACGCGATAAGGGGTTGTCAATCCCTACACGGTCACTTACGAGAGTGAGATCTGATAGATATGATAAGATAATATTTTTGGTATTTTTATGATAAAGATGCAAAGTAAAATAAAAGGCAGTAAAAATTACTAAGTGTTGGAAGATTAATATGACAGAAAATAGACCCGGGGGCCAAAGGTTTCACTAGTGGCTTCTCTCCAGAGCATAAGTATTTACGGAGAGTGAACAAATTACTATTGAGCAATTGACAGAATTGAGCATAGTTATGAGAATATCTAGGTATGATCATGTATATAGGCATCACGTCCGAGACAAGTAGACCGACTCCTGCCTGCATCTACTACTATTACTCCACACATCGACCGCTATCCAACATGCATCTAGGGGGGTCTACGCAAAAGTCAACATACCAATTTTGTGCTGTGAAGTTTTCAAGTTTTGAGTGAAAGATTTGATGGATTATGGAACAAGGAGTGGCAAGAGCCTAAGCTTGGGGATGCCCAAGGCACCCTAAGATAATCTATTACTTGGAGCTATATTTTTATTCACCACATGATATGTGTTTTGCTTGGAGCATCTTGTATCATTACCAATTTTGCTTTTTAGTTTACCACAATCATCCTTGCTGTACACACCTTTTGAGAGAGACACACATGATTCGGAAATTATTAGAATACTCTATGTGCTTCACTTATATCTTTTGAGTTATATAGTTTTTGCTCTAGTACTTCACTTATATCTTTTAGAGAACGGTGGTAACTTTTGTTTTATAGAAACTATTATTCTCTCATGCTTCACTTAGATTATTTTGAGAGTCTTAAATAGCATGGTAATTTTCTTAAATAATCCTAATATGCTAGGTATTCAGACTAGTAAAAGCTTTCTTATGAGTGTGATGAATACTAAGAGAAGTTTGATGCTTGATGAGTGTTTTGAGATATGGAGGTAGTGATATTAAAGTTGTGCTAGTTGAGTAGTTGTGAATTTGAAAAATACTCGTGTTGAAGTTCGCAAGTCCCGTAGCATGCACGTATGGTAAACATTATGTAACCAATTTGAAACATGAGGTGTTCTTTGATTGTCCTCCTTATGAGTGGCGGTCGGGGACGAGCGATGGTCTTTTCCTACCAATCTATCCCCCTAGGAGCATGCGCGTAGCGCTTGGTTTTTGATGACTTGTAGATTTTTGCAATAAGTATGTGAGTTCTTTATGACTAATGTTGAGTCCATGGATTATACGCACTCTCACCTTTCCATCATTGCTAGCCTCTTGATGCCGTGCATTGCCCTTTCTCACATTGAGAGTTGGTGCAAACTTTCGGTGCATCCAAACCCGTGATATGATACGCTCTTTCACACATAAACCTCCTTATATCTTCCTCAAAACAGCCACCATACCTACCTATTATGGCATTTCCATAGCCATTCCGAGATATATTGCCATGCAACTTTCCACCTTCCGTTTATCATGACATTCATCATTGTCATATTGCTTTGCATGATCATGTAGTTGACATAGTATTTGTGGCAAATCCACCATTCATAATTCTTTCATACGTGTCACTCTTGGTTCATTGCATATCTTGGTACACCGCCGGAGGCATTCATATAGAGTCATACTTTGTTCTAGTATCGAGTTGTAATCATTGAGTTGTAAATAAATAGAAGTGTGACGATCATCATTTTCTAGAGCATTGTCCCAAGTGAGGTAAAAAAGAGAAAGGCCATAAAAAAAGGAAGGCCCAAAAAATGAGATAAAAAGAGAGAAGGGACAATGTTACTGTCCTTTTACCACACTTGTGCTTCAAAGTAGCACCATAATCTTCATGATAGAGAGTCTCTTGTTTTGTCACTTTCATATACTAGTGGGAACTTTTCATTATAGAACTGGCTTGTATATTCCAACAATGGGCTTCCTGAAATGCCCTAGGTCTTCGCGAGCAAGAAAGTTGGATGCACACCCACTTAGTTTCTTTTGTTGAGCTTTCATATATTTATAGCTCTAGTGCATCCGTTGCATGGCAATCCCTACTCCTTGCATTAACATCAATTGATGGGCATCTCCATAGCTCATTGATTAGCCTCGTTGATGTGAGACTTTCTCCCTTTTTGTTTTCTCCACATAACCCCCATCATTATATTCTATTCCACCCATAGTGCTATATCCATGGCTCACGCTCATGTATTGCGTGAAGGTTGAAAAAGTTTGAGATTACTAAAGTATGAAACAATTGCTTGGCTTGTCATCGGGGTTGTGCAAGATGAGAGCATTCTTGTGTGAAAAAATGGAGCATGACTAAACTATATGATTTTGTAGGGATGAACTTTCTTTGGCCATGTTATTTTGAGAGGACATAATTGCTTAGTTAGTATGCTTGAAGTATTATTATTTTTATGTCAATATTGAACTTTTATCTTGAATCTTTCGGATCTGAATATTCATACCAAAATTAAGAAGAATTACATTGAAATTATGCCAAGTAGCACTCCACATCAAAAATTCTGTTTTTATCATTTACCTACTCGAGGACGAGCAGGAATTAAGCTTGGGGATGCTTGATACGTCTCCAACGTATCTATAATTTTTTATTGTTCCATGCTATATTATATTCTGTTTTGGACATTATTGGGCTTTATTATTCACTTTTATATTATTTTTGGGACTAACCTATTAACCGGAGGCCGAGCCCAGAATTGCTGTTTTTTGCCTATTTCAGAGTTTCGCAGAAAAAAGAATATCAAACGGAGCCCAAACGGAATCAAACCTTCGGGAACGTGATTTTCGGAACGAACGTGATCCAGAGGACTTGGACCCTACGTCAAGACATCAACCAAGAGGGCACGAGGTAGGGGATCGCAACAGTTTTCGAGGGTAGAGTATTCAACCCAAATTTATTGATTCGACACAAGGGGAGCCAAAGAATATTCTCAAGTATTAGCAGTTGAGTTGTCAATTCAACCACACCTGGATAACTTAGTATCTGTAGAAAAATATTTAGTAGCAAAGTAATATGGAAGTAACGGTAACGATAGCAAAAGTAATATTTTTGGGTTTTGTAGTGATTGTAACAGTAGCAGCGGAAAAGTAAATAAGCGAAGAACAATATGTGAAAAGCTCGTAGGCATTGGATTGGTGATGGAGAATTATGCCGGATACGGTTCATCATGTAACATTCATAACATAGGGTGACACAGAACTAGCTCCAATTCATCAATGTAATGTAGGCATGTATTCCGAATATAGTCATACGTGCTTATGGGAAATAACTTGCATGACATCTTTTGTCCTACCCTCCCGTGGCAGCGGGGTCCTAACGGAAACTAAGGGATATTAAGGCCTCCTTTTAATAGAGTACCGGACCAAAGCATTAACACGTAGTGAATACATGAACTCCTCAAACTATGGTCATCACCGGGAGTGGTCCCGATTATTGTCACTTCGGGGTTGCCGGATCATAACACATAGTAGGTGACTGTAGACTTGCAAGATAGGATCAAGAACTCACATATATTCATGAAAACATAATAGGTTCAGATCTGAAATCATGGCACTCGGGCCCTAGTGACAAGCATTTAGCATAGCAAAGTCATAGAAACATCAATATCAGAACATAGTGGATACTAGGGATCAAACCCTAACAAAACTAACTTGATTACATGATAAATCTCATCCAACCCATCACCGTCCAGCAAGCCTACGATGGAATTACTCAGGCACGGCGGTGAGCATCATGAAATTGGTGATGGAGGATGGTTGATGATGACGACGGCGACGGATTCCCCTCTCCGGAGCCCCGAACGGACTCCAGATCAGCCCTCCCGAGAGGTTTTAGGGCTTGGCGGCGGCTCCGTATCGTAAAACGTGATGAATCCTTCTCTCTTACTTTTTTTCTCCCTGAACACGAATATATGGAGTTGGAGTTGAGGTCGGTGGAGCGTCAGGGGGCCCACGAGGCAGGGGGCGCGCCAGGGGAGCAGGCGCGCCCCCCACCCTCGTGGACAGGTGGAGGCCCCCCTGACGTGGATTCTTCTTCCAGTATTTTTAATATTTTCCAAAAATATGTTCCCTGGAGTTTCAGCTCATTCCGAGAACTTTTGTTTCTGCACATAAATAACACCATGGCAATTCTGCTGAAAGCAACGTCAGTCCGGGTTAGTTCCATTCAAATCATGCAAGTTAGAGTCCAAAACAAGGGCAAAAGTGTTTGGAAAAGTAGATACGACGGAGACGTATCAACTCCCCCAAGCTTAAACCTTTGCTTATCCTCAAGCAATTCAGTTGATAAACTGAAAGAGATAAAGAAAAGCTTTTGCAAACTTTGTTTGCTCTTGTTGTTGTAAATATGTAAAGCCAGCATTCAAGTTTTTCAGCAAAGATTATGACTAGCCACATTCACAATAACATTTAGGTCTCATGTTTACTCATGTCAATGGCATAATCAACTAGCGAGTAATAATTATAAATCTCGGATGACAACACTTTCTCAAAACAATCGTAATATGATATAACAAGATGGTATCTCGCTAGCCCTTTCTGAGACCGCAAAACATAAATGCAGAGCACCTTTAAAGATCAAGGACTGACTAAACATTGTAATTTATGGTAAAAGAGATCCAATCATAGTCATACCCAATATAAATTAATAGTAATGAATGCAAAGACAACAGCGCTCTCCAGCTAGTGCTTTTTAATAAGAGGGTGATGACTCAACATGAAAGTAAGTAGACAGGCCCTTCGCAGAGGGAAGCAGGGATTTGTAGAGGTGCCAGAGCTCGATTTTAAAGCAGAGATAAATAATATTTTGAGCGGCATACTTTCATTGTCAACATAACAACCAAGAGATGGCGATATCTTCCATGCTACACACATTATAGGCGGTTCCCAAACAGAATGGTAAAGTTTATTCCCCCCTCCACCAAAAAGCATCAATCCATGGCTTGCTCGAAACAACGAGTGCCTCCGACTAGCAACAGCGCCAGGGGGAGTTTTGTTTGCAATTATTTTGATTTGATTTGCATAAAGCGTGGGACTCGGCATCCCGGTGACCAGCCATTTTCTCGTGAGTGAGGAGCGGAGTCCACTCCTCTTGAGAATAACCCGCCTAACATGGAAGATAAGGACATCCCTAGTTGATACATGAGCTATTCGAGCATACAAAACAGAATTTCATTTGAAGGTTTAGAGTTTGGCACATACAAATTTACTTGGAACGGCAGGTAAATACCGCATATAGGAAGGTATAGTGGACTCATATGGCGTAACTTTGGGGTTTAAGGGATTGGATGCACAAGCAGTATTCCCGCTTAGTACAAGTGAAGGCTAGCAAAAGACTGGGAAGTGACCAACTAGAGAGCGACAACAGTCATGAACATGCATTAAAATTAATATACACTGAGTGCAAGCATGAGTAGGATATAATCCACAATGAACATAAATATCTTGAAGGCTATGTTGATTTTGTTTCAACTACATGCGTGAACATGTGCCAAGTCGAGTCACTTAAATCATTCAAAGGAGGATACCACCCCATCATACCACATCACAACCATTTTAATAGCATGTTGGCACGCAAAGTAAACCATTATAACTCATAGCTAATCAAGCATGGCACGAGCAACTATAATCTCTAGTTGTTATTGCAAACATGTTTATTCATAATAGGCTGAATCAGGAACGATGAACTAATCATATTTACAAAAACAAGAGAGGTCAAGTTCATACCAACTTCTCTCATCTCAATCAGTCCATCATATATCGTCATAATTGCCTTTCACTTGCACGACCGAATGATGTGAATAATAATAATATGGTGCACGTGCATTGGACTAAGATGGAATCTGCGAGCATTCAATAAACAGGAGAAGACAAGGCAATATGGGCTCTTGGTTAAATCGACAATAATGCATATAAGAGCCATTTCAACAATTTAATCATGGTCTTCTCCTATCGACCCCCAAAGAAAAGAAAAGAAATAAAAACTATTTACATGGGAAAGCTCCCAACAAGCAAAAGAAGAACAAGAAATCTTTTTGGGTTTTCTTTTTAATTATTACTACTACAGCAAGAAAAGTAAACAAGCTAAAGCTATTAATAATATATTTTTTTCTTAAGATTTAACAAACACACAAGAAGAAAGAAATAAAAATAAACTAGAATGGATATTACAGTGGAAGAGTATGAACACCGACATCTAGCAATGAGTGTGTGTGAACATGAATGTAATGTCGGTGGGAAATACGTACTCCCCCAAGCTTAGGCTTTTGGCCTAAGTTGGTTTATTGCCACGGCTGGCCTGGCGGATATCCATAGTTGTAGCCGGGGTCATATTGAGATGTGGCGGCTATTGCCTCCTGGGCTGCAGCACGGCAGTGAGCTGCCTCCGCCCTCCTCTCGTACTCATCTACCTCCTCCCTGGTTATAAAATGTCTTCCTTTTTCCTAAAACTCAAACAGAGCAGGAGCCGGGAGAATAATATTGACAGGGGACGCCTGTCAAAGATTAGTCGGTACTGGAGAGGTGGTTCATTCCTCTCGACAAACTGGTGGTGAACCATAGCAACAGTTTTCGAGGGTAGCGTATTCAACCCAAATTAATTGATTCGGCACAAGGGGAGCCAAAGAATATTCTCAAGTATTAGCAGTTGATTTGTCAATTCAACCACACCTGGATAACTTAGTATCTGCAGCAAAGTATTTAGTAGCAAAGTAATATGGAAGTAACGGTAACGATAGCAAAAGTAATATTTTTGGCTTTTGTAGTGATTATAATGATAACAACGGAAAAGTAAATAAGCGAAGAACAATATGTGAAAAGCTCGTAGGCATTGGATCGGTGATGGAGAATTATGCGGATGCGGTTCATCATGTAACAGATCATAACATATGGTGACACGAACTAGCTCCAATTCATCAATGTAATGTAGGCATGTATTCGAATATAGTCATACGTGCTTATGGAAAAGAACTTGCATGACATCTTTTGTCCTACCCTCCCGTGGCAGTGAGGTCCTAGCGGAAACTAAGGGATATTAAGGCCTCCTTTTAATAGAGTACCGGACCAAAGCATTAACACATAGTGAATACATGAACTCCTCAAACTATGGTCATCACCGGGAGTGGTCCCGATTATTGTCACTTCAGTGTTGCCGGATCATAACATAGTAGGTGACTATAGACTTGCAAGATAGGATCAAGAACTCACATATATTCATGAAAACATAATAGGTTCAGATCTGAAATCATGGCACTCAGGCCCTAGTGACAAGCATTAAGCATAGCAAAGTCATAGCAACATGAATCTCAGAACATAGTGGATACTAGGGATCAAACCCTAACAAAACTAACTCGATTACATGATAAATCTCATCCAAACCATCACCGTCCAGCAAGCCTATGATGGAGTTACTCACGCACGGCGGTGAGCATCATGAAATTGGTGATGGAGGATGGTTGATGATGACGACGGTGATGGATTCCCCTCTTCGGAGCCCCGAACAGACTCCAGATCAGCCCTCCCGAGAGGTTTTAGGGCTTGGCGGCGGCTCCCGTATTGTAAAACGCGATGAATCCTTATCTCTTAATTTTTTCTCCCCAAAAATGAATATATGCAGTTGGAGTTGAGGTCGGTGGAGCGTCAGGGGGCCCACGAGGCAGGGGGCCCGCCCAGGGGGGCAGGCGCGCTCCCCACCCTCATGGACAGGTGGAGGCCCCCTGACATGGATTCTTCTTCCAGTATTTTTTATATTTTCCAAAAATATGTTCCGTGGAGTTTCAGGTCATTCCGAGAACTTTTGTTTCTGCACATAAATAACACCATGGCAATTCTGCTAAAAACAGCGTCAGTCCGGGTTAGTTCCATTCAAATCATGCAAGTTAGAGTCCAAAACAAGGGCAAAAGTGTTTGGAAAAGTAGATACGACGGAGATGTATCAATGGTCTAGCAAATATTGTTCTAGTGGATCTGTAGGAGGCACAACAATAGAAGCAAGACCAATTATTTCATCCTTACTAGGTAATTCTTTCTTATGAGGTTGTCTATTAAACTTGGAGAAATTAAATTCATGAGACTCATCACCAAAGCTAACACTGACGGTTTGTTTATGATAATCTATAGTGGCATTTATAGTGTTAAAGAAAGGTCTACCAAAGATAATGGAACAAAAGTCATCTTGTGGGAAACTAAGAACTAGAAAATTAGTAGGGTATTTTATTTTCCCACACAAGAGTTCAACATCTCTAACTATCCCAAGTGGTCTGATGGTGTCTCTATTAGCAAGTTTAATAGTAACATCTACGTCTTCTATTTCAGCGGGTGCTATGTCATTCATAATTTCTTGATATAAGGTAAAAGGAATAGCACTCACGCTAGCACCTAAATCACATAAACCATGATAACAATGTTCTCCTATTTTAACTCAGGCAGTAGGCATGCCAACAACAAGTCTATGTTTATCTTTCTCATTGGGTTTGGCAATTCTAGCAACTTCATCACAGAAGTAAATAAAATGCCCATCAATGTTTTCTACGAGGAGATCTTTAACCATAGAAACACTAGGTTCTACTTTAATTTGTTCAGCAGGTTTAGGTGCTCTAATATTACTTTTGCGAACCACAGTTAAAACCTTAGCGTGTTCCTTTATCCTAACAGGGAAAGGTGGGTTTTCAATATAAGCTTGTAAATAATAGTTTCATATTTAGCAATTACCAGTTCTTTAATTTCTTATTTAATAGGGGGATGTTATTTAAACCACTTCTCCTTAGGCAGGTCAACACTAGTAGCAAATGATTCACAGAAAGAGGCTACTATCTTAGAGTCAAGTCCATATTTAGTGCTAAACTTTTGAAAAGCATCGGTATTCATAAAATATTTAACACAATCAAATTCAAGCTTAATACTTGACTCTCTACCTTCAGAGTTGCATTTAATTCTTTCCAAAAGATCCCACCCGAATTCAATAGTCTTGTTCATTAAAGAACCAATACAAGAAGTATCGAGCATGGATAGATCATCACGAGAAAGCCGAGCATAAAAATTCTGAATGATAATTTCTCTCGAGAGCTCATGATTGGGACATGAATATAGCATTGACTTAAGCCTCCCTCAAGCTAGAGCAATACTTTCTCCTTCACGAGGCCAAAAATTATATATGTAATTTGGATCACGATGAACTAGATGCATAGGATGAAAATTTGGTGAAATTCCAATTTCAATCGATTCCAGTTCCAAGATCCAATATCATCGCATAGCCTATACCATGTCAATGCTTTTCCTTCAAAGATAAAGGGAAAACCTTCTTCGTAGCTTCATCTCCGGATAAAACTGTAAGCTTAAATAATCCACAAATTTCATCCACTTATATCAAGTGCATATCATGATGTTCGGTTCCATCTCCTGCATAAGGATTAGCTAGCAGTTGTTTCTATATTACACGAAGGGATTTCATAACCAATATTTTCAGTAGGTGCAGTAGGTTGAGGGGTAACTAATGGTGGTTCCAATCGAGGTGAAGATAACTCGAACGAACCCCTCAAAGGATTGTTCTCCATACTAACAAGTGACAATAAATTTCAGCACTTAGTAATAATTTTTACCTTAACGATTTCCACTTACCAAGAGCGCTTCACTCCCCGGCAAGGGCGCCTGGAAAGAGCCTTGATGACCCACAAGTATAGGGGATCAATCGTAGTCCTTTCAATAAGTAAGAGTGTCGAACTGAACGAGGAGCAGAAGGAAATGACAAGTGGTTTTCAGCAAGGTAATCTGTGCAAGCACTAAAATTGTCGGTAACGAGTAGTTTGATAGCAAGATAATTTGTAACAAGCAAGTAACGATATCGGTAAATAAAGTGCAGCAAGGTAGCCCAATCCTTTTGTGGCAAAGGACAGGCTAAAATGGTCTCTTATGATAAGCAAAGTGTTCTTGAGGGTGCACGAGAATTTCATCTAGTCACTTTCATCATGTTGGTTTGATTCGTGTTCGCTACTTTGATAATTTGATATGTGGGTGGACCGGTGCCTAGGTGTTGTTCTTACTTGAACAAACCTCCTACTTATGATTAACCCCCTCACAAGCATACGCAACTATGAGAAAAGTATTAAGATAAAATCTAACCATAACATTAAACTTTTGGATCCAAATCAGTCCCTCACGAAGTAGCGCATAAACTAGGGTTCAAGCTTCTGTCACTCGGGCAACCCATCATCTAATAACTACTCCACAATGCATTCACTTAGGCCCTAATAAGGTGAAGTGCCATGTATTCGACATTTACATGACACCACTAAGGGAATCACAACATACATATCATCAAAATATCAAACACATATCAAGTTCACATGATTACTTGCAACAAGATTTCTCCCATGACCTCATGAACAAAAGTAACTACTCACAAATGATAATCATGCTCAAGATCAGAGGGCTATTAAATAGCATAATGGATCTGAACATATAATCTTCCACCAAATAAACCATACAGTAATCAACTACAAGATGTAATCAACACTACTAGTCACCCACAAGTACCAATCTAAGGTTATGGTACAAAGGTTGAACACAGAGAGAACTAGGGTTTGAGAGGAGATTGTGTTCTTGAAGACGTTGATGGAGATTTCCATCCCCAAGATGGGAGAGTTGTTGGTGATTATGATGATTGTCAGATTTCGGGTTCCGGCAGACCCTTGAGGTTCGAACACTGGGGTGCGTGCAGAGATCCAACCCTCCACCGTCTCGCACCTCACCGAATCGCTGGGACCTAAACTACTAAACGGAACAGCACAAGAGACACGAGATTTATACTGGTTCAGGCCACCATTGTGGTGTAATACCCTACTCCAGTGTGTGGTGTGGTGGATTGCCTCTTGGGCTGATGAGGAACAATACAAGGAAGAACAGCCTCGGGAGGGTCTGTTCTTGGCGGGTGCGATGAACTGCTAGGTGGTGCTCAGTCGCTCTAGCTACTGGTTTCTAGATGAGGATTCGGATCTCTCTCTCTTTCTCGCTGCCCGATGCCAGATCCCCCCAGCTCTGAGTGTGGCTACTCCTATTTATAGGCGAAGGCCCTGGGCCTCTTCCCAAATATTGAGCGGGAAGGGCGCCAACAATTGGCCATTTTGAAGGGGAACAGCGGGTACACTTATCCTGACAAAAGTTGGTCCTCGCCTGCCAAAGGCTCTGGTGATGACGCCTACTTGGGCTCCACAATGACTCCCTTCCTGCCGTTAGGCTGGTCTTGGTCTTGTTGCACCAAAACGGATGCCTTTGCTTGATGCTCTCGCCTGCGCTTGGTCCCTTTGCACCAAAGAGGAAAGGAGGACACTGCGCGGGCTGGCGCCCGACTGGCGCCCTCGGTCGTCATGGCTTGCGTCATGGGCACCTCGCGAGGTACCCTGCCTTGAACTTTCCGCCTCCTCATGAGCCAGCTTGAGGAGGCCGTGCCTGAGGAAGCTCCTTGTCGTCCGCCCCGTGAGGCTTGGCCCCTCGCGAGGGTCTTGAGCTTGCGTTGATGAAGATGGGCTGTCCTGGGCCTCCTTTGAGCCACGCCGCAGGCCGCAGGCAGGCAAGTCTGGGGACCTCCGTTCCCAGAACGCCGACAGTAGCCCCCGGGCCCACGGCACGCCCGAACTTGGCCGGGCAGAGAGGCGAAAGGGCAAGTGCGAAGCGTCGTGGGCCCTAACAGCCTGCGGCCTTGGGCGACGCGTGGCGGTTGATTGGACGTGGGCGGCACTGTTCCCCCACGCCTCCTTATTTCGTGCCTTGCTAGGCGGACACGCTGCTGTACACATCCGTTCCCCTCTCTGCTGCTCGTGCGCCCCTGTCCTTCCCCCTCTCGAACTCCAGTTTCCATTTTCAATCCAATCTCGAATCTTCCCCCCTTCAATCGCCATGGCTCCGACGAAGAAGGGGAAAGGGAAGAAACCTGTGCCTCCGCCTCGCTCGTCGCCGCCGGCGGCTCCCGCCGTCGACCCGTCTATCATACTCAATCTAGAGGGCTTGGGCAAGGTTAGTTCGGCTCTGGCCACCACCTTCAACGAATGCGGGAGGACGACGGCCTGGCCCGCGTCCCACTTCTCCATCGACAAGATAGTCACTGAGGTCCGGTATTTTGCTGACGCCCTGTGGGCGGGGCTGGTTCCCCCCTTTTCTGATTTCTTCAATGCCGTGCTTTCCCATTATCAGATCCACATGATGCATCTGGGTCCTGAGTCCATCACTCTCCTCTCGGTCTTCGCCTTCTTTTGTGAGGCAATGATGGGCATCCTTCCTTCGGTTGCCTTGCTGCCCCACTTCTTCTCTCTGCACCTTGTCGACCCCACCCAATGCTCGGCGTGCGTGAGCTTCGTCGCCGCGCCCGAGACAGCGGCCTCAGGGATTGACTTCAGCCTGCCTCCGCCCGCGGCTGAGTTCCGCGAGAGGTGGTTGTACGTGGATGTGGGGGTGCCCAGCCCCCTGCTATCGGAGCCAACCAATTCAGGCTGGGGCCAGGAGACGCTTTCAAGCCCTCGGCTCATCTTTGTCTGGCACCGCTTCGCGTTCCTGAGGTCGCTTGTTATGACAGCGCCCAAGGTGGTGAAGGAGTTCCTGATGTGCCGCGTTGCTCCTGTCCAACGCCATTCCCACCGGATGTGGGCCTTCAGCGGGCCTGGTGATCGTATGAGGCTCCAGGAAGAAGACCTGACGCCTGAAGCACTAAGGAAAGTGCTCCTGGTCCTCACTGGCGACCCCAACCCCGGTGGCATCCGGCATGGAGGGGCCTTGCTGTACCTCTGCCAGAACAAGGGTGATTTTGTGAACCAGATGCCTATCTTCAATGAATGGGGGCCGCGCCCCGCTGGTCTCCAGGGGCCTCGCGAGAATCCAGTGATGGTGACAGCCCTTCCAGTCGGCCAAGGCGGCTCCTCCTCAAGTGGCGGAGCAGGGAGGCACGAGCCGCCAGAGGCTGAAGGGACCCCCGCCAGGGTGACAGCGCCGGGCGACGCTCATGAGGGAGCATCTCCCGAGGCCCACGCCGCCGTGGCTGAGGGCAGCCTGCAGCTGCCCGCAGCGCCTGCGGCTGAGGCTCCCGAGGCCCCAGCCGCTTCTCTTGGTGAGGCGACCAACAGCGTGCGTCAGTTGGGTGGCCCTGACGCAGGTCGCCTTGGTGCTTCTCCCTCGTCGCAGGCTGACCCCTGCGCTCAAATCTTGGGTCGCTTTCTCGTGGACTTCGAGGCCCTCCGGAGGAGAAGGGAGGCCCTGGGCGATGATTTCCCTTGTCGCCTGCTGAAGCGCAGGAAGTACTTCGCCACTGATGAGTAAGCCTTTTCCTTCTCCAGCTCCTGATCCTCCTGCTGCTTGTACTGATCCTTGCCCTGCAGGCCCCTTCCTGCCGAGCTCACGGAGACGGGTGAAGAGCCGTCCCCCTTGGCTTCGCCCTCTTTCCCGTCCTTGAGCGCTTCAAGCAGTGGAGCCCTTGTGGTGAGGGCGACCGGGGAGGCGAACCGTCCCGAGGCGCATCGAGGCCCTGCGCGCCTCGCGACCCTTCTTCGCGAGCCTTCTCGTGGCATAGCAAGCCTGCCTTGGGCTTCTCGCCTGGTCGTGGACGGCGATTGGCTGAGGCACTTCTTGCGTTCTACGCCTGGGGATGGGCTGGCTCCAGGCCGGGCTTGTGGCGCGGCGTGCCCGGCCGTCGCGTGGGTGCCAGCCCCCAGCCCCCTGCCCAGAGGGGGAGCGCTGACTCGTGTGCCCCGTTGCGTGGTTGGGGCAGGTGATGGTGTGGAAGACGTGCTCGAGCGCGCTCGGGAGCGTCGTGCTCTTCGCCAAGGATTCCTTCGAAGGGCGGCTGATGTGGTGAGCCTGCTTGGTGAGGAGCTCGTGGATGAAGACGCGCGCCTTGAGGCCGAGGGCCTGCGCCTGGCTGCAGAGAGGCGTGAGCTGGAGGGCGCCATCGCCCTTGCGCGCCATCAGCGCGATCTTGACGACGAGGAGGCCAAGGCGTCGCTGGCGGCCTCTCGGGAGGCCTGTTCTCGGGCCGTCGAAAAGGCCCTGGAAACTAACAGGCGGCGAGAGGCTGCGGAGGAGCGGGCACGGGAACTCCTGTCCCCGTGTCACTCACTGGAGGAGCAAGTGGAGCTGCGCGAGGCAGCCCTCGCGTCGATGAAGGTGGCCTCCGGCGACCCGGCGGAGCTCCAGAAGCGTGAGGAGGCGTTGACGCTTGAAGCCGCCGAACGTGCGCGTGAGTACGAGCGTTTGGAGACGAGGGAGCGCTTGGTGACGCAGGTGGAGGGTGATGTCGCCGCACGGGAGGCCCGCGTCCTGGAGGAGGTCGGACGCCGAGTGGCGATGGCGCGCTTGAACCTCGAGCGCGAGTTTAAGGAGAGGCTGGGGTTGATTAGGGCCGAGGCTGAAGGCAGGACTGCTGCCTTGAGGGCCAAGCTGGAGGAGGCGACGCGGCGGGCTGATGCTCTTCGGGCCGCCCTCGAGGTGGCGCAGGGGGAGTCAACCACCTCTCAGGCCGAGGTGCTCCATCTTCGCCAACGGGTGGAGGAGGCCGAGGCCGTCGCGCGCCAGAATGCGGATGAGATACGTCAGCAGCGAATCCTGGAGCATGAGCATGGCCCCATGCTCACCACGCTCCGGGAATGAGCCAACAGAGCCTTGGGTAACATCTGCGAGGCGGCTATTGGCGAGCCGCACGCGGTTAACTATGCCGGCAACCTCCAGTTCTTCACCGATGTTGTGGCGCGGCTGGAGGCACGGTCGGTCAGGGCCAATAGGTTGGTGGAGGAGAGGAGCCGCGCGCTGCTTGGGCGCGACTTTTCTCGTGTCTTCAGCCATCTCCGGAACATGGACCTCCACTTCAACTTTGACGTAGCCATCGCCCCAGTTCCCCAGGCCATCCGGGGCGACCTGGCGCACTGGGTGCAAGACAACGTGGATGCTCTCGTCAGGGCCTTTGCTTCGGACAACGACGGCGTGATCGTGGCTGCCGATGAGGGCGGCGTGGTGAACAGCCCTGACGCCGCCGATGGCCACGCGACAGTGACGGCGAGGCCAGCGACGCCAGCAACGGCTCGGGAGGTGCTCCTGAGGATGCATTGGGGGTTTATCCGACTGATTATGTATTGTCCCTGTTCCATTACCCTGCATTAATAGAACTCAAGTTTTGGCCTGATGGATGAGAGAGCATTTTGGGAGGGGGAGCCCCTCATGTAAAACTTGTGTTCATCGTATTAGCAGGTGTTACATCGCCCATACGCCCGCGCCAAGTGGTTGTCCAAGCGACGTGCTGGTTGGCTGATTTACCATTGTTTCATACGAGCCCTGAGATAGCCTGTGGGAGGCTGCAGTGACCCGAGTGTCTCCTGATCGAATCCGTAGGATCTGCAGTAAAAACCCTCCAGAGAGGACGCGGCGGCGGCGGCAGCAGGCGCGCATAAGCTAGGCCTGGCCCGGCTCGCGAGGGGCTCGCGAGGGGAGGCAGCTGAGGCGGAGTGGCAATCGAAACGCGAGAGATTTGCTCGAATGAGACTAAGCACCCCTTCCCCAAACACACGCAAATCTCAAATTCGAATCCAACTTAAATCCAGCGGGGGAAAGTGACAACCAAATGGAAAGGCGAAGAAAGCAGAAGAAAAGCCGCGTCCGGCACCTAGTCTAGTCTTGGACGTCTTCTCACCAGCGCGGAGCTAAGTGCTGCCACTGGGCGTGGGAGGGAGCCCCAGGGCCTGAGGCGGGCACCCCTGAGACTCCGGGGCGTGTACATCCCCACTCATTATTACGTGAGAGTGTCACGGGGCGGCGAGCTTCACAGGCACTGGGCCTTCTTCACAGGTACCGGCCTTGCTTCATATCGCCAGACGAGGGCCCCGCCTTGCGCCACACTCTAGTGCCATCAACGACGACCGGAAACCAGGACGCCGCCGATGGGGTAGAGCGGTCGTCAGCGGTTCCCCCGACGACCACGGGTCCTCCACCAGGGGCAGGCCCTGAGGCGCCTCCCCAGCAGGGGGCCTACCTCCTGAGAACGCCTTTCTCCGAACGCCGCGGTGGTGATGTTGGATCTCTGCCCCTCTCCGGCAGCCCCCTGCGCCCTCCTCCCGAGGGGTAGGAGACTGCGGGAGCGGGGCAGCCGCTCGTCGTGGCGACCTGTACCTCCTGCGATCTATGGTTAGCGTATGTTTGCTCTTGAGGAAGTAGCGGTACCTGATAATCGTCGCCCCCGGCGTGACCAGTGGGACCGTCCCGAGGCTCCTGGAAGAGCTCAGCTTCCGGCGCCTAATCTCCCCAACTCGGGCTGAGGAGCGAGCCTTGTTCTCCCTCATGCGGGTGCCCTTGGTCCATCATGTGAGGCACGTATTCTTCTGGCGCCGCCATCCCGAAGGCCACGCCGTAGTCTTGGCGTGCCATGCGGCTCTGCTTGATCGCCCACCGTGGGGTGGCGGTGCGGCGTCCACCAGGCCGTGGGTTACGACGAGTCCTTCTTCTCCAGCGGGCGGGCGGGGCAACCCGCCACCGCCCGTCCGACAGCTTCACGGTGTTGGAGTAGCTTTGGAGCCCGCAGCACGCGTGGAGCCCAGCTGGCCGCCAGGCCTGAGATGGAAGCTGGGTGCAGAAGGGGTGAGTCCCCGAGGCAGTGCAGCCCAGGAGCTCTGCCACTCGCTCCAGCAGCACGTCGCGGCCGCTCTCTAGCAGCCTGCACTGCAGCAGCTCTCGGGCACCTGTGCGCGCCCTTGAGTTCGCTTTGCTCCGGCGGGTGTCTGGCGCCGTTCTCTGCGGCGCGGTTGGAGGCCCTCGCTGCCGACCGCGCTGCCCGGCGTGAGAGCCGTCGAAGCCTGTCCGTGTCGCCGCTGCCTGCAGCGCCCTGCGGACCGCGAGCTGCCTGGGGCACGGGTCGCCCGAGGCGAGCGGCTCTGCGCGGGCGGGCCACACCGCCCAAGGATCTGGGTTGCCCGCTTGATCGCCGGACATGGTGATGACGATGCGACGGAAAACGAGGTGGCAGAAGGTGGATTCCGGCGCACCCCTACCTGGCGCGCCAAATGTCGTATTTCGGGTTCCGGCAGACCGTTGAGGTTCGAACACTGGGGTGCGCGTGGAGATCCAACCCTCCATCGTCTCGCACCTCACCGAATTGCTGGGACCTAAACTACTAAACGGAACAGGACAAGAGACACGAGATTTATACTGGTTCAGGCCACCATTGTGGTGTAATACCCTACTCCAGTGTGTGGTGTGGTGGATTGCCTCTTGGGCTGATGAGGAACAATACAAGGAAGAACAGCCTCGGGAGGGTCTATTCTTGGCGGGTGCGATGAACTGCTAGGTGGTGCTCAGTCGCTCTAGCTACTGGTTTCTAGATGAGGATTCGGATCTCTCTCTCTTTCTCGCTGCCCGATGCCAGATCACCCCAGCTCTGAGTGTGGCTACTCCTATTTATAGGCGAAGGCCTGGGCCTCTTCCCAAATATTGAGCGGGAAGGGCGCCAACAATTAGCCATTTGAAGGGAATAGCGGGTACACTTATCTTGACTAAAGTTGGTCCTCGCCGCCAAAGGCTCGTGATGGCCTTTGCTTGGGCTCCACAATGACTCCCTTCCTGCCGTTGGGCTGGTCTTGGTCTTGTTGCACAAAGCAGATGCCTTTGCTTGATGCTCTCGCTGCGCTTGGTCCCTTTGCACCAAAGAGGAAAGGAGGACACTTCTGCTGCTGGCGGGCGCCCATGGCGCCCTCGGTCGTCATGGCTTGCGTCATGGGCACCTCGCGAGGTACCCTGCCTTGAACTTTCCTCCTCCTCATGAGCCAGCCTGACGAGGCCGTGCCTGAGGAAGCTCCTTGTCGTCCGCCCCGCGAGGTTTGGCCCCTCGCGAGGGTCTTGAGCTTGCGTTGATGAAGATGGGCTGTCCTGGGCCTCCTTTGAGCCACGCCGCAGGCAGGCAAGTCTGGGGACCCCCGTTCCCAGAACGCCAACAATGATGATGATTTCCCCCTCCGGGAGGGAAGTTCCCCCGGCGGAATCGCTCCGCTGGAGGGCAAAAGTGTTCCTGCCCAAGTTCCGCCTTGAGACGGCGGTCCTTCGTCTCAAAAGTCCCCTCCTGATTTTTCTAGGTCAATATGACCTATACACCAGAAGATGGGCACCCGAGGTGGGCCGAGGAGGGCATAACCCACCAGGGCGCGCTTGGGCTCCCTGGCACGCCCAGGTGGGTTGTGCCCACCTTGTGGGCCCCCTCTGTTAGTTATTTGCTCCAGTAATTCTTAAATATTCCATAACAAATCTCCATCAAGTTTCAGTTTGTTTGGAGATGTGCAGAATAGGTAGCTCCGACCTGCCCTTTTTAGGTTCAGAATTCCAGCAGCCGGTATTCTCCCTCTTTGTGTAAACCTTGCATATTATGAGAGAAAAGGCATTAGAAATACTCCAAAATCATTGTTACGCATAAAAACATTATAAATAACAGTAGGAAAACATGATGCAAAATGGACGTATCAGTATCATAAGCCATAAGTTCTCTAGTTAACTCCTCAATAAAAGTGTAACCTTCAGGTACATCAAACATCTTAGCTCTAACAGGAGTGCTAGGTGAAGTAGGTGATTCATAATTTTCATCAATTGTAGATTCTTTAGATTTAGCAATATGAGCATCAATTAATTCACCAAGTGGCACTGGTTTATCAATCAAAGTAGTGTCTATTACTTGTGATAGTGATTCAAGCAAAGACAATATTATGAAAAGCGTAGGCATGGCGTAGCGATGGATATTTGGATGACATTCATCATATAATAGTCACAACCTAGAGTGATACATAGCTCCAATTCATCAATCATATGTAGTCATGTATTCCATATATAGTCATATGTGCTTGCATTAAGAACTTGCATGACATCTTTTGTCCTACCCTCCCATGGCAGCGGGTTCCTAATGGAAACTAAGGGTAATTAAGGCGCTCCTTTTAATAGATAACTGGAACAAAGCGTTAACACATAGTGAATACATGAAATCCTCAAATTAAAATCATCCTTGGAGAGTATCCCAATTACTGTCACCCTAGGGTTTACGGGTCATAACACATAATAGGTGCATATGACTTGCAAGATCGGATGTAGAACATAGATATAATGGTGAAAACATAAACAGTTCAGATCCAAAATCATGGCACTCGGGCCCTAGTGACAAGCATTAAGCATAGCAAAGTCATCGCAACATCAATCTTAGAACATAGTGGATACTAGGGATGAAGCCTAATAAATTGACTACATTACATGGAAAATCTCATCTAGCTCAATCTACCTCCACTATCACTACAAAAAAACACTTCCATGGTGATACTTGTTTGTCATAGTAGTTCGTGTTTTTTGTGATGCATGTAAATCTGTGACGATTTTATGACTGAATCAATATAGTCATACATGTGCTGTTGTAGAAGTGTTCCATGACAATACTCAAATTATCATCACGAAAGTACCCACTTCCATGAAGATAAATGGCGCGTCATGGAAGTGTCTTCGTCAAGGGTAACCAACACGTGGCATCCACCATAACGGGTCACGGTTAAGCTATCTGGTGCTGGCTTTGCATCCAATATCCCATTAACATCCCAGACCAATGGCAATTTTTCACGTGTAAAAATCCCATTCGCCAAAGGAACCATGTGTGTCGGGGTACACAAACAGGGGTGTATGTTTCCCCTAACTTGTGCACAGACAGTAGGCCTCCGGCCCGGCAACATCAAGCAGGCAAGACAAAACTAAGCCAGAGAGAGCTTTTGAGAAATCAAAGGGAGGATCAAGAAGACTAAGACATGCCAAGACAGCAAGATATCACCAAGGAAAAACCTCCCTTGCGGGCAGGCAATCCTATTCAGGTTGAGGCCACCTCGAGGACAAGTCCCAAGACTCCCCAGACAAGGGTTGCTGGGGCTGCTGGCAGTCTGTGTCCCCGCCAAGACTCCACCACTCCACCGCATCACAACGAAGTCATCGATCGGTGCGGTGTCAAGCCCCCAGATAGC
Organism: Aegilops longissima; assembly: GCA_021605205.1. Classification (NCBI taxonomy): domain Eukaryota; kingdom Viridiplantae; phylum Streptophyta; class Magnoliopsida; order Poales; family Poaceae; genus Aegilops; species Aegilops longissima. The sequence goes on from CM038676.1 coordinate 279,445,163, forward strand.
TAAGTGGCTGACATTTGGCACGTGGCAGCCATTTGGAAGGAAGATTATCTCCACATGACACCCGTCCAGAGGCGTGTCAAGAAGGTAGGCGTGATACGGCTAAGACGGAGTGATAAAGCTTGCCGGGCTACATCCACGACATGACACCTAGCAGTGCATTTAATGCACCGTGTCCTGGCTACAGAGTTAGGTATTATAGCACTATTGGCTATCTAATCACTGCATAAAGACTGTTTTGCCATTATGGTAACCCCTTGACCTATAAAAGGAGGGCCGTGGCAACCTTATAAAGGATTCAGACCCTTGTACACTCATACGCGCGTAGCTACTCTATCCCCAAGGCGACCTTGCCGGGCTTGACCGTCGCGTCTCCGCCACGGTCCTCTCATCAATCCACCCAAGCAGGAGTATGGTTTTATGCCTCATGACGGCCCGAACCTGGGTAAAAACCACCAGCGTCACCATTACCGTGTTGTTCCATGGCCTCCGCTCTTTATGTAACGTGCCCTTCCCCTTGCCGAACCACAAAGGGGCCGATGGCCCCATAGGTGATCGTGTTCTGCCACGACATCTTTGGTGAGCCCGGTAGGGGGCGGCGCTTGCGCGAACCCGAGGTCATGCGTAGTGTTTTCAGGATGTGTTGGAGTAGGGGCGTCGAGAAGGCGATGTCGCTGCCTCGTTCACCCAACCCAGTTTTTGTCGCCCATCTCCGTCGCGGTAGCAACGGCGGAGAAAATAAGAAGTGGCGACGATGAGACGATTTTGGACGGTTTTGGTATTGTGGCCTCTACTAAACCCCAGTTTGGAAAAAAGGCGAGGGGATATGGTACGTGGTTTCTTCGTCCAGCACTTTCATTTGTCAACTATTGAGCCACGCGGGGTTTTAGCATCAACAACGTCGATGAGCCCACACGGAACTCGATCCAGCATTTACCCTGCAATGGAAAAAATCCCGAGTAAAGCGAAGGTGCGAATCCGTTGATTGACGCCCCGACAAGCATGCTCCGGGAAGGCCGTTTGTGTCTGCATGACTTTTGTGCCGACTGCCATAATATAGTTAAAAGTGTAAAGGGGAAGGAGAGAAGAACCAACCCTACCTATCTCCGTTTATTATCACCCGCAAGAGATCTATGATCCCCTCCGGCCCTAGCCGGGGGTCTAAAAATGACACGCGAGTGTCGTCCTCCTAAGATGTGCGGACATGATGAACTACCTCGACGGAAGGAGGAAAACGTGGACAAAAGCTTAGTCAACATATCCACTGACTTTTCTTTCTCCAAAAGTTTGCATTTGCTTATCTCTCGGACAATCAATGTTTCTCATATGGTTAAATCTTCTCGTGTAATGGCACCTTGCTGTATTTGTCTACGCCCCCGCTTTGTTTTGAGCCTGCTGAATGAAGTGGGCGGCTAAATGCTCGCCAGCTAAATGCTAAGGACCCGCTCCTCACAGCGATCGCGACAGCATGTTACTGACGGGCAACCAAAGCACATCAGAAGAAACTAACCATACTGTCGGGGATATACCCCGCGACGTAAACCGGCCGGAAGTATAACCCGGCCGGACTTGGAGGATTATTTGAGACCCCGCTGACACTTGGCGGTTCACTGGCGACCCGGCGGTTTACGGTTCATTGGTAATCCGGCAGGCGGGTCAGAGGAGCGACAAGACCCGGTGGCCCGACTGGCGGTTCATGAAGGCCGGTCCAGCTACGGTGGGTCGGTTTAAGAGGAAAGGCATAAGGAATATTTGTCTTACAAGGAGTTAAGACCTGGACTTGTATCCGGTTTGTATTACAGATAGACTAGTCCTAATCCTAATAGGACTCCACATGTAACCCGCCCTTCAACATATATAAGGAGGGCAGGGCTCCAAAGAGGGACAAGCTACAAGCAAGAAGAAACAATCTTAGGGCTAGACACAAAGAGGAGAGCCGGTTCTGGCGACTCCTCGTGATGATAATGAGACCTAGCCTCAAACAGCATGTAGGGTTTTACCAGATGATGTTTCCGGGCCCGAAGCTGTCTAAATCCTGTCGGTGTTGCGTCTCTCGATTCCGCTCAACCCCTCTCAAGCTACCACATAGATGCGTTGGCCTCGCGACTAAGTCCTGACACTAAGGACATCTACCGTGACAATTCCACAACAGTTGGCGCCCACCGTGGGGCCTGCGCACGGTGGTGATGAGTTCTTGAAGGGATCTTTTCAAAGGATCGAGAAATTCGCGATGTGCTGGATGAAGAAGAACCGGCGCAGAAGAAGATACATCGTCTCCATGGCAAGCAGTCAAAGGGAGATACAAGATTGAGATTAAAGAAAAATCAAATAGGGTTTTGCGTCCGGTTCAGCCGACGCGAGACGATCTGTCTAAACCGACGGGAGATTCACCGAGTCATGCAAGCTGTCAAGTCACATTTTCCATTGAAGCAGACAAAAAGTTGCCGCTGTCCGATCCGCCGAGTCCGTAAAATTGCTGCGGTTGGATTTCCGCGACTGTTTTGTGTTGCTCGTCCGCAGGGATACAAAGATAATCAAGTGGAGATCAAAACTAGTACTGCTATGAGTACCAATTGATGGCTCTTGTGGAGGCATCAGACCACCACCAGCGATTAGACAAATCACTACACCCTCGCCGCCGGGCGAAGCGATCTATTTCCTCGTAAGAGTCAAATACTACTCTGCGTGGGTCGCTCCGGATCAAACTGGCCTCCGTGGTCGCTCCGGGTCAAACTGGCCTCCGCCTCGCCGTCCAAGTTGTCGTCGTGCCTCGTCTCCTGTCTAAGTGGCGGTCGCGCCGCGTCTCTTGTCTGAGTCGCCGGACACCGACCTGTTTTTCGTCGCCGGTCCGAGCGCACCTCGCCTCCCACTCCGCTGTTTTTACCTGGAAACCTCCGTCACCACGTTTGAGCTGGCCACGCCCGGAGCCGCTGAACGCTACTGCTGGAGCTGGCCTCGACCACTGTTTCTAGTACCTGAAATTTTACTGCAGTCGCTTATTGCCGAGGCCGACAGGAATTGTGATTCAACCGCCGAGGCCTCGACCACAGTTTCCCCCAGTTTAAATAATGTCACCTGCGACTACTACTATTAGGCGTGGAGACCAAGGCCCGCAAATCAATCCACAAGTACCACTGTATATATGAAGGGATCCATAGCAATCATATGGGCGGTGATCAGTGGCTGCGTGTGGACAGCATCAACAAAATAAAGGGGCAGCGGCAGGATCTAGTGTTATTGCTGTCACTACAGCAGCAGACGCCCAAGGCCGTGGACAAAGACGTACTTGGGGCGTGTGCTCGCTAGCCTTATTTGATGGGGTAGGCACATGCAGGAGAAATCTGCGGGAGTCAAAGGCCAAAGGAAAAGGAGAATAAGGAAAGAACTATTACTAGTGCATCTCACGGAAGGTCTAGTATTAGTACTATTCAGCAAATGAATTAGCACAGGTCCAAAAGTCTCACAAGGATATGATACCAAAGTTATCCTGGCGTGCTGGCTAGGAGCGCAGTGTCAGTACGGATGAGGACAGGCGCCAACCTTTGCGAGCCACACACACAAAAAAAATCAGCCATACAAGCAATGCTGCTACGTGTGTGGAGCTACTGACTCGGAAGTGCGAGAGCCGTCGGGGCCGTGTTGACCAGCCTGCGGTGTTGAACCGTCAGAGCAATATTGAATCGCCGGTCTGTCTAAGTTGTTTGTGTCGTTTTCAACGGATCATCCGTCAACCGAACAGATCAGGTGATGTCCATCTAAATTTATTTTTCTTAACACATATTATTTTTATCAAAAAACAATTACTCTGGTCTATGATAATTTTTCACAGGACCATTATTCCTTACAAAGGTGTCGCATAAAGGGCGCGCGCCAGCATTATTTGTGCAAATCGCCGCTCCTACTACATCCGCACGCGTGACTGACTCATTGTCCGTGTCCACATTTGTCTCGCCCGGGTCCGGGCCGTCTCCAACGCTGTGGCCGATTCTCCCGCCCTCGCCGGTTTACAATGTCGCGGCCGACTCATCTATCCGAGTCGCCTCTGATGTTGCGGTCGTCCTTGCTGTCCGTCTCTCGCGGCCTGGTCTACATCAGCACACCGGGCCGCACATGTCTGCATGAGCTGTTTATTGGGTATGAGCATGTCACAGCTTGGGTAGCCCGGTTTTCTTTCAACAAAATGGAGGCAAATTATCATATACTATCAATCGCCGCCCGCACTAGATGGCTCAATGGGCAGGCGCACAAGTCGCCGCCGCTACAGTTTGGTTAACTTCAAATCACCAGTTGGAAGGAACCATTGGCCGAGTTGCTGACACGGCTCGTACGGGATCATTTATAACCCGCCGCAGTCACCTCAACTTTCTGTGGATTCACATCGGGCTATCAACACCGATGATATATGCCGGTTTACATCACGGTCACATATGGAGAGTCTCAAGCTAACTCCTCGAGTCACCTTTGAGACTCGGGGGCTACGATGACATGACTCAGCAAATCTTGCGTTTCAAATGAAATTAAGAACCCTAGGACGATGGAGGGAAAGATAACCCGGTCCCGGAGGCTTCTGTTATATTGATGAAAACTTAAAAGTCGTCAGAAAATTCCGGCTTAGAAAGTATATGACAGTTACAAAATCCAGGCTCAATGAAGAAGTCCCGGGTCATCAGAAAGGATTCCGGTTTAAAATCCGGTTTAAGGGAAGTCAGTCCAACTGAAGCTCTCAAATATCCGGGTTACAATCCGGTTCAAGGGAAATCTTTTCTCCTGCAAAGCTCTGAAGCTCTCAAATCCGGTTTAAGAAATGTCCGGTTCAAAAAGGAATTAACTTCTCGCAAGTTCGAGTTTAAAGGCTGTCAGAAAATTTCCGGCTGAAAATGAAGATTCCGGTTTAAAATCCGGTTCAAGGAAAGATGTCTCCCACAAAGCTTTGAAGCTCTCGATATCCGGTTCAAAATCCGGTTCAAGAAGGATTTTCTCTTACAATAAGTTAAAAGGTGCCAAAGAGGACCTGCTGCCATGATGCGTGGTTCAAACATGGGTATCTTGCCTTATTGGCTTATCATATTATTGATCACTTGGGGGCTTGGTCATGTCTGAACCATAGTCACACCTCTTGATCGGCTCAATGCCACATCATCACTTGGGGGCTTGGTCGTATCCGAACCATAGCCACGCCTCTTGATCGACCTAGTGCGCAACATCACTTGGGGGCTTGGTGGTGTCCGAACCAATGCAACACCTTTTGATAGGGAAAGCCACGGATCACTTGGGGACATGGTCAAGTCTGAACCAGTCACGCCTCTTGATCGGCCTAAGGCCATAGAGTCACTTGGGGCTTGGTGAACCCGAACCATTGCCACGCCACTTGATCGGCATAATGCCACGGTTTGAGTTGGGGACTGGCTGACTTGAACCATGGCTACACCTTATTGGGAGCTTGGTGGTGTCCGACCATGGTAACACCATCGATCGGCTCGATAAAGCCTCATTTGCAATGGTTTTATTTTGCCTTTGCTTGAATTCTGTTCTTTTTGCTAAAGAACTTTTACTACATTGCATTTTTAACCGACATTGTTAATCCGGTTCAAACTGTCAATTACAAATTGGCGGAACACGGTCAAATCCTAATCCGGAGACTATCTGCCCGGTTTGATGTTACCATCTTATTATGGAGTAAACCGGTGTTCATTAACCCGGCTTGACTTTCAATTACAAGTTGTCAGTACATGATCAAATCATAATCCGGAGACTATCGGCCCGGTCTGGTTTGACTACTGAGTCGCATGAGATACATATGGTTAAACCGGTGTTTATCACAACCCGATGCGGTTTTATCATAAACCGCACAGATGAAAGGAGTTATCATTACTCAAGATTGGGATTATCACCCTTACTACAAAAAGTTGGTAAACCTACGATGTGATTCAATGTCACAGGACACTTTAAACTTGTTGTATGCAGAAACAGGTTGAATACATCCTAATTATAAATCACCGGCGTTTATTAACCCGGCCTGGCTTGGACTATAAATCACCAGTTTATATTTGGATTGCGCCATTGGAATCATGCGTTTATAAATCATTGGGGTTATATTATCTAAATAGCCAAACTTGGCTAAATGTTTATTATGATATTGAATGAATAAGGTTTTCATACCGGTTTATATTATCTTGAATAGCCAACATGGCTGGATTTTTATTATGGTTATTAATAACCGATATTATTGAGGTTTTCAAAGTCTCTTTAGCGCAATGGCTATTATTTTATCAAAGGATATGATTTATTCAATAAAGGAAGGAATAGTCCCGAGTCGGTGCAGGCTTACGACCCGGCACTTGGGGGCTACATTATTCAATTTGAGATTACATGCAAGTCTCATGTCACTGCAAGCATGCACCATGACACTTGTGGGCTACCAATTGCTCCTGTCAACAATTCAAGGTACACAAATTTTCATCTATTATTGAAGGATCCACTGCCCAGTTGGTAAAGCACAAAGCTCTCAACCTTGTGGACGTGGGTTCAAGCCCCATGATGGGAGTTACATAATATAATGTTTGAAGTATATATAAAGTCCCAGCTCAATATTATCTTACTGAGCCGGCCCTTGGGGGTTACACGTTGCTGTTAAAGTCTACATGATCATATTTTCGAAGTCCCTTCTCATTATTGGCATAATGACCCGGCCCTTGGGGACTATACTGGTTGAAGTTTTTATGAGCATCAGGAAATTACAAGTCCCAGGTTGCTGCAAGCATGACAACCCGGCACTTGGGGGCTACATATGTGGAATACTCAATTCTGACTAGTGATTGAGATAAACAACCTGGATTTCTTCAAGATTGTGACATTCATATTGAAGCAAATCTTAAGCTGTTGATACGTTACCTTCTTAAGATTTGAGGGCTACAAGTGAAGATTGTGACATTCATATTGAAGCAAATCTTAAGCTGTTACTACGTTACCTTCTTAAGATTTGAGGGTTACAAGTGATAGGCATATAAGAGGTATATTTTCAAAAGCTGATGTTAACAAACAATTATGATCCGGTGCCATCAATATTTGTAAACCGGCAAAGTTCTACATTCTTAAACCGGCAACTTCTATATCTTCAAACCGGTTGAATATCATATGACTATTTCAGAACCAATATTTCTTAAACCGGTACTTTTGAAGCCGACTCAAGTGGATTATTCTTCATAATATTTTTCTATGAGAAACCAATGTCAGCAATTTGAGTATGAAGCTGGTTATTGACCCGGATTTTCTAGAAGGAGGAAATGACAAGGACTTAAGGATGATCAGGTGACGGTTTACAAGAATCCTTAACCCGGAGCACACCCTGTCAAATTTGTTCTTGTGTTTATTTTGCAGCATAAGTTTACCATGGATAAATCCAAGCTAAACTTGGGGGCTAATGTCAGGGATATACCCCGCGATGTAAACCGGCCGGAAGTATAACCCGGCCGGACTTGGCGGATTATTTGAGACCCCGCTGACACTTGGCGGTTCACTGGCGACCCGGCGGTTTCTGATTCATTGGTAATCCGCGGCGGGTCGGAGGAGCGACAAGACCGGTGGCCTGTGGCGGTTCATGAAGGCAGTTCAGCTACGGTGGGTCGGTTTAAGAGGAAAGGCATAAGGAATATTTGTCTTACAAGGAGTTAAGACATGGACTTGTATCCGGTTTGTATTATAGATAGACTAGTCCTAATCCTAATAGGACTCCACATGTAACCCGCCCTTCAACATATATAAGGAGGGGCAGGGCTCCAAAGAGGACAAGCTACAAGCAAGAAGAAACAATCTTAGGGCTAGACACAAAGAGGAGAGCCGGTTCTGGCGACTCCTCGTGATGATAATGAGACCTAGCCTCAAACAACATGTAGGGTTTTTACGGATGATGTTTCCGGGGTCCAAGCTGTCTAAATCACATGCGGTGTTGCGTCTCTCGATTCCGCTCAACCCCTCTCAAGCTACCACATAGATGCGTTGGCCTCGCGCCTAAGTCCTGACACTAAGGAGATCTGCCGTGACAATTCCACGACACATACGAACATCCATGGATAAAAGGAAAGAGGGATAGCATGCATTGAAATTAATTAAAACACCAGTTCAGCTCGAGCAAAATTAGAACTGGATCTAAACACAAGACATGCATAATGTTTTGTTACAGTGCAATGCGACGACGTGAATGGTTCGCGGTCGTGCTTGGCGGCCTTATGAAGCCCTGGGAATGGAGAGGACCATATCGGAGAAGGGGGTAGCCTTCTCCTCGGCAGCAGAAACAACAGCACCTGTCGGCAGCCTCTTGAAGCCATCGGCATGGTTGAAGTCCGGATGGCGGAAGGTGATGTTGCTCAAGACCATGAAGAGGGCATCGTGGGCAAGCTTTCGGGACTCGCTTGCAAAATGAGCGGCTCTTTCTTCTTCATGTGTCTTCAACCCTTCGATCAAGTCTTCAAAGAAGAGCGTCAGCTTGGCACTTGGGACCTCGTGCCTGCTAACTGAGAAGGCCAAACCCTCCATGGATCTGGGCGGTAAGGCGCTCGGCAATATCAACCAGGCTCTTGATCCAGAGGTCGCGCTGCACAACTTGGTTTGCTAGTTTGTCCTCGGCATCTTTTCGGAGGACTCTGGCATTACCCAAGTCCCTCATCAGCTGCTTCTTGCGGGCCCCGGCAGACTCGATTTCGCTCTCCAAAGTGCCAAGCTTTGCCTTCATATCAGTAATGGTGCCATTGGCAGTTTCAAGGTCCTGGCTCTTGGAGGAGAGCTGCGATTGCACCTCTTTCAGAAGGATCTCTACTTTTCTGCACTTCCTCCTTGAGGGCTGCAGCTTCCTTGACACTCCTGACAAGCTCCTCTGTCAATTGGCCATCTGTTATTCGAGATCAGTTTTGGCAGTGGATGCAACGTCAAGCTCATCGGCAACCTTCTTCAGCTGGGCAGCGGAGTCAAGGATGAGCGTGTCCAGGGCCGCCTTGTGCTTGTCCTCCAGCTCCTTGGTGTGTTGTTGGACAAGGTCCTCCAGTTCTCTATCCTTGTTGCGAACGGTGGCCTCGAGGTTCTCTTCCCGGGAAGGGATGTCCTTCTCCCTGGCGTTCAGAAGCGCTACGCGCTCCGCTAGACGAGCTTCCCGGGCAGCGACATCCTCTTTCGCCATGGTGATCATCTCCTGTTGCCGCTGAAGGACTTGAAACTGCTTACCGTGTTATTCACACAGCTCGTTGCCCTTGTCCCTCAGCTTCTAATCCACGTTGTTGGCGGAGTTGCGCTGCTTCTTAAGCGCTTGCCATTTCTGGCCGTACCTGTTCTGCATCTCCTTGATGCCTGTTGCCACTGACTCCAGGAAGGACAAGTCCATGACCGTACTGACAGTGTCATCAGCTTCTTCAACTCGCTGGGACAGTGGCACCATGATACGCTGGATCTCCTCGTCAAGGTCTGCGCTCACTGCTGCGGAAGAACCAGGGGCTCCAAGTCCAGGTTGGGCAAGGACCAGCGCCAAACTGCTCGGAGATGCCTGCAGGGCCATGGCTGAGACGCCAAATTGGGGAAGAGGGCTCATAGTCTGAAGGGGAACCTTCTCCTCGACCACCACCCCCAGTCCCGGCACACTGCTGGGGGCCTCCTCTGGGACCTGGCGGATATCCTCGACAGTGTGTTCCTGGCCCTCCGCAGCAGCAATCTTGGCTGCCTCTTCAGCAGCATCCTTGCCGATGTTGGCCACCTCTTCCAGCAGCTCCGGTTCATCGGTCACCGGGACTGCAAACGAGATCAGCAAGCCACGACAAGAAAATAATAAATGTCAGAGAGCCAGAGACTTGAAGCAAGAATGAAACAAGCAACAAAAGACAAAGAGTAGGCGAATTACCCGGAGATGTTTGCCGTGGAGGGACATCATCTTCCCTAGAAATATCAGTTGCAGGGGTGCGACCACCGCCCCCTTCCTCGGTAACCGTGGCATCAGCATGGGCCGATCCTTCCGTGGAGGCCCTCCGCCAACATTTGGCGTCGAGGCAAAGCCACCGGCGCCCAAGTTCTCCTCCTCCTCCATGTGTGTGGGCCCGGTGCCTGGCGCCCTTGCCGGGGACGCCCCTCGGGGCGGCGTGGTCGATGGGGCGGCATGTTGGGAGTAGCCCCTACGGCTCCTCCTGTAGCTGCTCTCCTCCTGCATACCTGGCAAGGTCAGCACCAAAGTGTCGCGCACCTGACACGTGTCGACGGGGGAAGAGTGAAGAACTTACGCTGGGGGCTAGGCCGGGGGCTGCTGTCTGGGCTGCTCAACACCACCAACGGCGCCCTCGAAGTACCAGCCGGGGGCTGGCCACCCGCCGAGACCTTGGCCCTCTTCACTCTCTGGGCCAGCGTCTCCACGTCCCTGCAAAGATGAAGACAAGTCAAGACAAGCAACACAGATTGAGGAGGCAGAGATAACGAAAAGGAACCAGATACTTACTCGTCATCTGCCTCCTCCTTTGTCGTTTTCCTCTTCCTCCTCGGGCTGAGGGATCCATAATAAAAAGTAACCTCCGTATCAACATTCACCGGAGGAGGAGAAGGAGGTGGTGTTTGGACACGCGTGGACGAAGAAGGGGCGGCTGTCTTCTTCTTCACCGTGGCCTTCGCCGGCTTCTTCGCCGCTGCGGCCCTCGTGTGGCGCCCGGACCCCTCCAAGGTCAGCTGTGGCCGCGCAGCCCTGCCGGGCTGGACTGGCTCGCCGGAACTGGCTCGCCGCATGACTCGCCCTCTCCCCACAACCGGTGTTGGGCTTGCGGTCTCGTCCTCCTCCTCCGACGACTCGCCGGTCACATCCTCAACCAGAGGAGCTTCGGTGCCGGCGCTACTGGCTCCCCCGGCGGCCGCCGCCCACCGGGCGAGCTCCTCCTCCTCTGCGGCCGTCGCGGCCTTGTCCTCCACACCGCCAGCGCTGCCGGCCTCCCTAGCGAGCTGTGCCTCCCTCGCCCTGGTGGCGATGTAGTCCAGCTCTGCCTGGGTGGTGTCCTGGACTAGCAGCCGCTCGGCGTCGGCGTTGACATACCCCTCGTGTAGAGTGTCAAAGAACTGTTGCACCTCGATGTCCTTTGGCTCATTCCAGCTCGGGTCGATGACATGCGCGTTGTAGTCCGGCATCATGGTAATGATATCGGACCGGCGCGAGTTATTGCACAACGGGACCACCCCCGTCGGCAGCTTGAACAGAGGCCCCTTCAGGACCTTGCCGGCCTTCGCGGCGGCCCTCGCGACCTTGCCGGTCCGCTCGACCTCGCCGTCGTGGCCCACGTCAACCTGGAAGAGCCACTGGCAGAAATGGGCGTGCCCCATCACTGTGAAGTTGTGATCGAGGCCGGGACGAAGCTGCATGATGTCTGCGGGGTTCGTGAAGAGCCAGGCTGGCCTCCCTTTGTTATGAAGTGGAGCGATCCGGCGGTGGATGAAGTCCTCCCCGATCATCTCAAGTGTGAGGCCAGCCTCGGTGATCCGGAGGATCCTGGTGGTGGCGACCGTGAGCTTCTCGTCGTCAGAATCAACGTCACTCCAATCGCTTCTGCGGACCGGTGGCGCCCGACGAACTTCGCAGAATGCCAGCGGGTCCTCCTCCTCAATCCAGCACCACCGGCCCTGCCATTCTTCCCACCTCTCCTTCATGGCGCCCTCCGGGTACGCTCCCTTGGATCTTGAGACCCAGGCGATGCAACCGGAGATGACACCCCTGGTTGGATCCGAGGGGAGAAGTAATGGCGGAAGAGCGCCATGTTGGGGTGCACCCCGGCGAAGCCCTCACAGAGATGCGCAAAAAGGGCCATGCACGCCACCGCATTTGGAGTGAAATCCAGGAGGTGGAAGCCAAAGGTATGCATGACATCGCAGAAGAAATCAGAGAAGGGAGGACAGAGCCCGCAGGAAAAGTAATCGACGAAGAAGGGGTACCAATTTGGGGTAGCCTCGGCGCAGTCGGCGGGGATGACGCGCGTGGCTGGATGCCCCAAATCCCCCCCCCCCCCCCGTCTTCACTCCCCACAGGGGCCTGAAGGAGTGCCGAAGCTCGAACACGTCAACTGTCGAGGGGAAGAAGGCGGACTGCGTTCGCTGCACCGCCAACACGCTCTCCGACGGCTCCACGGCTCCGGCGCCCTTGGCCACTCCCTTGCCCTTGGTGGATTTCGGCGCCATGGCGGCTGGGGGAGGAGAGCAGGACAGAGGGCGGAGGAAGCGCAACGGCGGCGAGCGGGAACGAAGCTTGGAGAAGAAGAGGAAGGCGGGCGGAGGTTTCCGAGATTGGGGTTGCACGACGGGTAAAAGGAACAGTGCGACCGCGCTTATCCCTTTTTATGGGGAAGCCGCGGGTCGCGCTGCCCATTTACTGCAATGTGAAGCAGCGGGAACCGCCCCACGTATGCCGCCCACGTCACGCACACCCCTCCACGCCGCACCACGCGCGCGGATCATGGGAGGCGCAGCGCGCGAAAAGTCTTACCGCGGTAAAAACCGCCCCGCCTGCCCGCGCACCGTTCTGGGCCTGGCCCAACAACGTGTCGCGTTCATGTGTGGCCCAGGCCCGGGGGCTCCTGTCGGTGTACAAAAAGAGGGGTGCATTTTTGTACCCCTTTACCTGTGCACGGGCAGTCGGAGCCGCACCCGCGGTCACACCAAGAAGAACAGGGGAGGTGAGCCAAGGTAAGACCGAAGCCCTAGACAATCAGAGCAACGCGAAGGCCAAGACCACAAAGAGCAGAGGGACAAAGCAGGTTCCCCCGGCAAGACCCTTACTGGGGCAGCCTCAGCAGCCCCGACAAGACCCTTGCCGGGGTAGCTCGCCCCACACCAACAGAGCGAGCCGCCCTTGAGCCCACTGTCCCCAACGCCATCATCTACGTGGGGCCAGGGTTCGGGAAGGCACCTCTGTGCTGGCATGCAGATCTTTGTGAAGACATATTCAAGATCAGATGAGGATTAGAAGACGACGATCCTCGGCAAGATCCTTGCCGAGGAAGGCCACCAGACCCCCGGCAAGGCCCTTGCCGGGGACGACAGCGCGCCACGGCAAGACCCTTGCCGGGCCACATGGCAAGACCCTTGCCGGGCCACCCGGCAAGGCCCTCACCAGGGACGCCAGCAGGGCCACCGCTAGGCCAACGCAAACCAAGATTCCACCGCCGTTCACATGCAGCTGCCAGCCCAACCAGCTGGGCGGGCACCTGCGTGGCAGCATACAGCTCCCAGGCCAACCCATCGAGCGCCTCCGTGGCGGCATGCAGATCTTCGTGAAGGCTCCACCACCGCGCCACCTCAGTTGCCTGCCTGCCTACATGGCGCCGCACACATCGCTGGCCAAGGCGCGTGTCAAAGCGAGGAGGAGCAGCGACGGACGGGATGGGCCTCGCCCCCATCCCAAATAAAGCAAGGGGACACCTAAGCTACGCATTAAATGCGTCTTGTCCTGTAATATGGGCGATAAGCTCAGGGCACTGTACGCCTTTCCACCTCCTGTGTGCCACTGTGGCAGCCCCTTCCGCCTATAAAAGGAGGCCCATGGCATACAGGAGAAGGATTCGGCTCTTTGGAACCACGCACTGACCACAACTAGTTCAAGAGCTCAAGAACTCTCTGAAATACACCCACCAAAGCAGGACTAGGGTTTTACGCATCCTCGCGGCCCGAACCTGGGTAAACGATCCTTGTACTGTCTACTGATCCTGCTCTTCTTGCAACTCTGCACCCCGGCAACCGTAGTAGGGATTCTTGTGATCCCATAGGTGTCGTTCCACACTGACAGTCGGGGGCTGATAAGGGACTAATCAGTGAATCGGACTTTTAACTGAATATATCTGCAACCCATTTATCGTTAGGTTAAGTAGGGCCATATGTAATATATCTGAGGCTACATAGCAACATGCCCTGTACTTAATGTCTAAATATGCAATCCTATGCTACATAGCAACAAGGAAGAGTGTTACATTAATGTTCTGATGATGTCTACATATACGTAGAAGAGCAGCAACAACAACAACAACAACCAACAACAACAACAACAACAACAACAACAACAACAACAACAACAACAACAACAACAACAACAACAACAACAACAACAACAACAACAACAACAACAACAACAACAACAACAACAACAACAACAACAACAACAACAACAACAACAACAACAACAACAACAACAACAACAACAACAACAACAACAACAACAACAACAACAACAACAACAACAACAACAACAACAACAACAACAACAACAACAACAACAACAACAACAACAACAACAACAACAACAACAACAACAACAACAACAACAACAACAACAACAACAACAACAACAACACAACCCAGTTTGGTACTCAATTTAGCTAGAGGTTAGAGTTAGTTTCTAGCTCATGACTAACCCTGAATAACTCCATCCAAAGAGTTGTTTGGATGGCATGGTTAGATTGACGATAAATGCACTAGGAAAACTAGCTCCAGTTAGCACCTCTTGGGTTGGATAGTTTTTTTAAGGGTTATAGATGCAACTAGCTCAAACTAGCCCTCATGTTTAGATATACTCTAGGGATATTTGAGCCCGGACTAGCTCAAACTAACTGTAACCCATGGATACAACAGCAGTTAATCAGCTGATAATTTGTAAGAATGCAATAAACTCCTTCCGGCCCATAATATAAGATGTTAATTCATCTAATATGTTAGTATATTGGATGTTATAAGATAGTATAAAAGAGTGTTGTACTACATCATTGTGCAATTGATGTTTAGCTTCTAATATTAACTTGGTGCTTTTAGGTACATATGTAATTGGTAAAGATCCGCGCTTCGATCCTTTCTACGTATGGGGATATGAGATATCGATGAACCAGCATCAAGTAAGGAAGCTGATAAAGATTGTTAGTAAAATGGGTCAAAAGATGGCAATTAAACTATTTGTTTACACTTTATCCAATACAACATCGAACTGCAGGATGGTAAGTAAGAACTCTGCAACCTTCTTTTTACTGCCCATAATGAGTTGTGTTAGATGACAATGACTGAATCTTTTTCCTTTGAAGTGGTTCCCGAAGCAGTTTACTCAAGATTACCTCTCGAACTACATGATTGGTGGGCATGCAAAGGTTAAAGTATTTCTACCAGAACACGATGATTATCTAGATGTTTTAATGAAGACCGTGAAGGATGGGCGGTCGGCCATCACAAGGGGTTGGACTAGAGTGGTGCGTGCCTTCTGCATGGAGGAGGGCGCAATATGGGCATTCCGCTTCACCTTGTTCAACAACCAGAATGTATTTCACATCTTTCTTTACCATCTTTAGTAGTAAAAGTATACAACTGTGGTTCATCATTCTTTATTTGGTTCTTATGTAATTGTTGATATGTACCAATGAATTGAATAATGCATTGGTTGTTTGAACCTGATGGATATGAATAAAGCTATAGCATATATTCAAATTCAAATTCAAATCCGATACAATTTGAAATAGTAGAAATTAAATTACGGTGAAATTACGCTCTCCAGGTCGATACGACACACATGGTTGGTAAAACACAAACATTTGCGATATACACCATAATCCGAGATGGTTCACAGAGAGGAAACGTGTGCAAGCATGCACAAAGTTGCCGTTTGCAAAGCGTGTGCGATGTCAGACAATATCACAAACGGTGTGGGCAAACTAAACGTTTGTGATAGTTGCCTTATCGTACATGATTCTCAACCATGAACTGTTTCTGATGAAGTATGCATCGTCAACGTTGCACCACAGAATAGCGTGTGTGATAGTTGTCATGTACGACAATGTTACGACGGTCCGACATTCCGTAATCCTATCCGACACTCGTACAATGATTAGCTAATCTTCTTAATTAGTTATCGCATACAGTTTGGGACAAGCGAATGTGTGTGATTGTATGCTTATCATAAACATTCTATAATAGTGAACCGTTTGTGATGGGTCTCCTATCGTAAACGTAGCACAACAAAATACCGACCGCGATGGCATTGCGAGCACAAACGAGTAGGAGTACTGTATATGCATCTTGGCTCCCTATCCCCGACGGTTTTTGGGTCGTGTGGGAAGGACCCCCCTATCACCCACACTCACTTGGCGACGGTTCCAAATGCCGTCACTAAAAGTAGTTAAAAACCGTTTGTATAGCATCGGCGCATACCGGTGATGACTAATTCATACTTAGTTTTAAGTGTTGTTTTCCATTCATAGAGCCACTTAATTCATCAAGCATATCATCTAGCCTAGGAACATGATGACGATAACAAATATTAATATTATTAATGGCTCTATAGTCAACACACATATGCGATGTACCATCCTTTTTTGGCACTAGAATAATAGGAAAAACAGAAGGACTAAGGGATTCACGTATATAACCTTTGTTGAGCAACCCATGTACTTGACGCATAATCTCCATCTCCTCCTCTGGATTGGTACAGTATCGCGCACGGTTGGGTAGCGAGACAATGGGAATTAAGTGTTGGTGAACGTAGCATGCAATTTCAAAATTTTCCTACGATCACGCAAGATCTATCTAGGAGATGCATAGCAACAAGAGGGGGAGAGTGTGTCCACGTACCCTCATAGACCGAAAGCGGAAGCATTAGCTTAACGTGGTTGATGTAGTCGAACATCTTCGCGATCCAACCAATCAAGCACCGAACGTACGACACCTCCGAGTTCTGCACACGTTCAGCTTGATGAAATCCCTCGAACTCTTGATCCAGCAAAGTGTCGAGGGAGAGTTTCATCAGCACGTCGGCGTGGTGACGGTGATGGTGATGTGATCCGCGCAGGCTTTGCCTAAGCACTACAACAATATGACCGGAGGAGTAAACGGTTGAGGGGGGCATCACACACGGTTAATAAACAATTGATGTGCTTTGGGGTGCCCCTGTCCTGTATATAGAGGAGAGGGGAGGGGGCGGCCTAGGGGGCATGCCAAGTGGGAGGAGTCCCACTTGGACTCCTAGTCCAATTCGTCCCCCCTTCCTTTCTTCGGAGGGGGAAATGGGAAAGGAGAGGGAGAGGGAGAAGGAAAGGGGGGCCACACGCCTCCCCTTGTCCAATTAGGACTCCCCATGGGGGGGCACGTGCGACCCCTTGTGTGCTGCCCTCTCTCTCCCCTATGGCCCATTGTGGCCCATTACTTTCCCCAAGGGGTTCCGGTAACACCTCGGTACTCCGATAAATATCTGAAACACTCTGAAACCATTCAGGTGTCCGAATACTATCGTCCAATATATCAATCTTTACCTCTTGACCATTTCAAGACACCTCATCATGTGCGTGATCTCATCCGGGGCTCTGAACAATCTTCGGTCACCAAAACACACAACTCATAATACAAATCATCATCGAACATTAGGCGTGCGGACCCTACGGGTTCGAGAACTATGTAGACATGATCGAGACACATCTCCGATTAATAACCAACAGAAGAATGTGGATGCTCATATTGGTTCCTACATATTTCTCCGAAGATCTATATCGGTCAAACCGCAATGACAACATACGTCATTCCCTTTGTCATCGGTATGTTACTTGCCCGTGATTCGATCGTTGGTATCTTCATGCCTAGTTCAATCTCATGACCGGCAAGTCTCTTTACTCGTTCCGTAATGCATCATCCCGCAACTAACTCATTAGTCACATTGCTTGCAAGGCTTATCATGATGTGCATTACCGAGAGGGCCCAGAGATACGTCTCCGATACTTGGAATGACAAATCCTAATCTCGATCTATGCCAACCCAACAAACACCTTCGGAGACACCTGTAGAGCATCTTTATAATCACCCAGTTACGTTGTGAAGTTTGATAGCACACAAGGTGTTCCTCCAGTATTCGGGAGTTGCATAATCTCATAGTCAAAGGAGTATGTATAAGTCATGAAGAAAGCAATAGCTTAACGATCATTATGCTAAGCTATCAAATGGGTCTTGTCCATCACATCATTCTCCTAATGATGTGATCCCGTTCATCAAATGACAACACATGCCTATGGTCAGGAAACTTGACCATCTTTGATTAATGAGGTAGTAAAGTAGAGGCATACTAGGGACACTTTGTTTTGTCTATGTATTCACACATGTATCAAGTTTCCAGTTAATACAATTCTAGCATGAATAATAAGCATTTATCATGATATAAGGAAATATAAATAACAACTTTATTATTGCCTCTAGGTCATATTTCCTTCAGTCTCCCACTTTCACTAGAGTCAATAATCTAGATTACATTGTAATGGTTCTAACACCCATGGAGTCTTGGTGTAACATCCCAACATTCTAAATTTTGGAATGTTATAAACACAGAGATAGTTTTGATTGATTGTTTGATTAATTGACTGAAAGTGGGTGAATTCGAAACTTTTTGAAAGTTAAATGAGAGGGAATAAAAGGACTTTCCCAAACTTTCATTTTGCTTTTATGATCTTCGGGAATTCAAATTCTTTTTATCACAAAACCCTGGAGAGAAGATGACATGACTTCTTCCATTTATTTAAATGACAATGGGTGTTGAAAATATTTGAATTTCATTTGAGAATATTTCCAATTCTGAAACTTCATGCAACTCAATGATTTTCACGAGCGAAGATAAAATGACTTCTTCAAAACATATGAAATATGAGTTGGGAGTTTCAAAGAATTGAATTCAAAGTTCTTTTGAATTTATTTTCAATTTGGAGTTATTTGAGTTTTATTCAAATTATTTTTCTCCAAAAAATAAATTATATGGAAAATAGGGTAACATGATTCCCTACATCGAGAAAATTGAGAGAAATAAATTTGAATTAATTTTGGTATTTTAAAAATGATTTTCAGTGGATTTTATTAGGGCAGTAGCACTGTTTGAATTATTAGAATTTTGTGTATTTTATTTGAAGCTAGAATAATGTTCATGTTGTAGAAATTTTTTTTTGAAAATTTTAATATATTATATGCCTATGTTGTATTTTTATTTTATTGACATTATTTTTATTTTAGTGTCTGTTTTTTTAAAAAAACCTCGTTCCCCGACCGGGCGGCCCAGCCTGCCAAAGCCAGCGCCCACTCACCACCGCCTCGCCCATTGTCCCCGAGTGGGAATCCGCTCGGAGACCGCCGCCGCCATGGCTGCCGTCCTCGCCGCGGACTCCTCGCGCCGCCTCTCTTCTTGCCCCTCCACGTCATCGCCTCCCTCTCCCTCCTATAAAGGGCGCCGCCCCGGCCCCGTTTTCCCCTCTCTCTCTCCTGCATCTCGCCGCATCCGAGCCGCCGCCGCCGTTGAAAGCCGTCGCCGTCGCCTCCCGCCTCGCTCCCGGCCGCCGCCGACCCCACCTCGAGACGCGCCTCGCCGAGCCACCCCTCCCCGTCTATTTCGCCGCCGCCGCCGACCGCCGGAATGCCGCCCCCGAACGGATCCGAGCCGCCGCCGCCATCCTTCTTCCTCGCCGCCGACGACCCCGCCGCCGCGGTAACCGCCGCCCCTCCCCGTCCGTCCGATCTGGATCTAAGGATCCAGATCCTTTTGTTTTTTTTCTCTCTAAACGTTTTTTTCTTATTCGGTGAACGTTCGTTAGTTAGGGTTTGCACCGAATGGTTTTCCGTTCGTTAGCGAATGTTCACTAAATAGCCTTTTCGTTTTATTTAATTTTTCTGCCAGGGACCTAGATGTAGTTGTTTTATTTTATAGATTAGTCCCCAATTTTCAAACATTCATAACTTTTTACTCGTTGGTCCAAATTCAACGAAACCAACGCCCACTTCTTCGTAATGATCTCCTCTATCCAGTAATCCAACTCAAACATGTTTTTGAAAGTTTTAAAATTTGAATTCAAACAGATTTGTATTCAAACTTCATTTGATCATAACTTGAGTTTTATAACTCCGTTTGAGTTGATTCTTTTTGCAAATCGAAGCTCTTGACCTAAACTTTCTAATAAGGCCAAATTCACATAATTTTGGTACTGTTAGAAATTTTTTTTATTTTGCAAGAGTTATTTGCTTGGTTTTGATGTTTTCCGAGTTGTTCTCTTCGTTCTTTCCGATGTTTTGAGTGATTGCTTATGTGTGGCTACTATTGCTTGATTACGATAGATTGACCGGAGTGTGACGAGTAGAACTATCAAGAGTTTTGAGTGTGAATCATCTTCATCAACATTGCAGGCAAGTAACACTTTGATCATACTCTTTTCATACCCAGTATTTATGCATTAGTTTCAACCCTCAAACATTGCATGGTTAGGATGTCATTAATTTGTGGGTTGGGAAGTAGATGATGAGGTAGGAACCTATTGCCCTGTTACTATCAACCCTTGGGAGTTACTTCTACGTGTTGCTTATATTGCTATGCTATGCTCGTAGACGTGGTTTGGGTTGAGAGATATTCATGGAAGATGTGAGATTGTAAATTAATGGTTTACTCTAAGGTGGCAACTTAATACACATCTGGGTGGATTGAGGCACCTGGGGAACCCAGTGTTGTCTGTTTTATTTTTTGGAAATCCCGGGGTACCCGTGTGATCTTCCTATGGACCGCCACCCAGGCTCAAAGGGAACTGAGATTATTCATGCTAGAAACTTCCGTGTGCAGCCACAAGCTATTATGGGCTCTAGCATAGTTGAGTAAGTTACATGAAGCTCTCGAAGAGGTAGATCAGCAGGTAGTGGGTTTTATAGGTTTGGTATGGTCTATCCGGAGTAGAGAGTTAATGTTTCTGAAAGACTGTGTCTCGGTCATCCGTTTCTCAAACACCATGTAGTGCGAGAAACCAACGGAGGCGATCGAGTCTTGTGGGGAAAAGTGCGCAAACCTCTGCAGAGTGTACAATCTAATCATGGTTAGCCGTGTCCCCGGTTATGGACAAATTATGAGTATCTAGTACTTGAGTATTCACATGTATCTCATCACTCTAAATTAATATTGCTGGGATGCTAATTATCTTAATTGGGATTGAGTTGTGGTTATACCTTCTCAATGATGTTTCAACCACCATGATAGTTAAATTAAAATTTATTCCTTTGATGTAGGGAAAAATTGGCTTTTCGCAAAACCTTTTAACCATAGAGCTTTTCCACCAGCCATATATGCATGTAGTATAGCTTAATCTTTCATTATTCTCTATGTGTTACATTGCCAGCATATTCCATGTGCTGACCCGTTTTCGGGCTGCAACGTTTCATGTTGCAGACTTTTCAGACGACGATTAAGTGATACGTTAGGGTTACGATTTCTACACTCAACTTTGCCGTTGGTGTTGATGGGAATCCACAACCTTGTTTCTTCCGCTATATTTGGATTGAGGTAATAGTATTTACGTTACTTTATACATGTGATTTACCTCTGTTATAAATCCTTCGAGTATTGTGTGTGTCAGCATACCGATCCAGGGATGACACCTAAGCACAGAGACTTGATCCATTCGGGTCGGGTCGCTACAAGATGGTATCAGAGCCAGGTTGACTGTAGGACGTGACCCTAGAAACTGGCAAGCCCATATGTAACATCCCAAAATTCTAAATTTTGGAATGTTATATTAAAAAAATAACTCTGATTGTTTGTTTGATTGTTGAGTGATTGATTGTGGGAAATTGAGTGGAATTTGAAACTTTTTGAAAGTTAAATGAGAGGGAATAAAAGGACTTTCCCAAACTTTCATTTTTGCTTTTATGATCTCCGGGAATTCAAATTCTTTTCATCACAAAACCACGAGAGAAGATGACATGACTTCTTCCATTTATTTAAATGACAAGGGTGTTGAAAATATTTTCCAATTCTGAAACTTTATGCAACTCAATGATTTTCACGAGCGAAGATAAAATGACTTTTTCAAAACATATGAAATATGAGTTGAGAGTTTTAAAGAATTAAATTCAAAGTTCTTTTGAATTTATTTCCAATTGGAGTTATTTGAGTTTTATTCAAATTATTTTCTCCAAAAACAAAATATATGGAAAATAGGGTAACATGATTCCCTACATCAGAAAATTGAGAGAAATTAATTTGAAGTCATTTTGGTATTTTAAAATGATTTTTATTGGACCAGTAGCACTGTGTGAATTATTAAAATTTGTGTTGATTTTATTTGACATTAGAATAATGTTCATCTTGTAGGAAATATTTTTCTGCAAATTTTGATATATTATATGCCTATATAAAAGTTTTAATTATTTTGTTTTTGTTTTTGTTCTGTGAAATTTTGTTAAAAAAATATGCAGCGCCTTGGGCCAAAGGCCCAAGCCGCCGACCAGCCACCGGCCAAGGCCATCGCACGCACACACCTAGGGGGCCAGGGAGCCCAGGTTTCCTATTCTTTTACAAATCCTAGTAGGATTTGATCCCGTTTCGTTATTCCGTTTATTCCGATTTGTTTCTAGATCTTTTCCCTCTTTGTTTCCTAATCCTAGTCTATTTCTTGTCCCCTACCCCAAGCAAAGCCCTCCCCTCCCCAATATAAATACCCAAGCACCCCCCCTCCCAACACATCAAACCAACACCTCTCCTCTCCTCTTCGCAGCAGCAGCAGTGCAGCACCACCGCCGCCGCCAAGTGCCGCCGTCGCGCCCTCGACCTCTCCTGAGGTTTATATGATCTCCTCTCCACCGTCCCGTGATCTCCTTTCCTCTAGGAGCAACCGCAACATCGGATCCGATCTTCTTCCCCAACTCCGACGACTACTCCGGTGAGATCCACGAAATCCCGTAATTCATTTTTTTCAGAAAATAGCAATCTTAGAAAATTCATATCTTTTAGAGTTTTTAGTATTTTTGAGTGATTCCAATTGCTATGTGTCACAAATTTGCTGAAGTTTCTATTAGTTCAATTGTATTTCATATTTGAGAAGTTTAAATTTGTGTTTGTATGAATTTTCTTAAATCACTAGATTTGAGATATTTTGAGTTAGGAATATTATTTTCGACCGATTCTTTTTGCTCCTGGTCTCTAGGACCTTTGTTTATCCAGTAGTATTTAGTATTTTATTTTCAGGTTAATTTAAATTAGGATTTTAGCAAAACAGTACTGTTTTACTTATAGTTCTGTTTTAGCCATTTCTTTATTGTTTTTATTAGTTTCAAATTATTTATTTTTGTCACTCTTAAAAATTTTGGTTTTGTTTCTGTTAGTCAACAAAAGAAAATTTTGTTTTTATTTTAAAATTTTATTTTACTTAGTTTTGTATGAAAACTTGTTTAGGTCATAGTTAGAGTTTTATAAAAGCTTTTTATTTGTTTCTTTTTGCAAATAAAATTTTATGGAAAAAATACTTTCTGTTAAATTAGTTATTTTACATTTTATTTTCTGTTAATTTATTAGTTTAGTATTTTAATTGTTGTTAAGTTGTTACTTACGGCAAAACTATATTAGATGTTTGTAGCAAAGTCATAGATCTTCGTTAGTAGTTTTTTCTTTGTAGTTTTATTTGAAGTTTCTTTTGATTTTGTTTGAGTTTTATTATCGATTTTCCTTGTTGTTTTGATTGTTATTTCGAGTGCTAAAATTGTTTGCTAGGATGTTTGCTTATGTGAATGCTATGTTTGACTATATAGATTTTCAACGGAGTGACGATTAGTTCTACCAAGTCATTTTCTGACAGCGTTGTTATCTTCATCAAGTATTACCAGGCAAGTTCACTTTGACCATGCTTTCATGCCTATGTTTTATTGCATTTAGTGACATCTTTGCAACCACCCCTCAGTAGTGTTATTGAATCCTTGTAGTTGAGTAGTATGCATGAGGTAGGAACCCACCCCTGTTACCAAGCCCGGACGATATTTTATTTAATGCTACGCTATAGTAGCGGGGTTTGGTATAAGTACTCTGGAGTGGTGTGAGAATGGAGGATTCTCGTCAATGACGACAACTCCATGATGGAATCTGCAAGGACTGCATCTTCAAGGCCTCAAGACTTCAAGACTCAAGACAAGAATTCAATACACACTCTTTGGGTGAAGGACAGTTGACGGGCACCTGGAGAAACCGGTGGCTGGCGGGATGCATGGAGAAGCGCCATGACATCTTGCGGAAAGCTTCACCAGACTCAAAGAGACGGAAGAATACTTCATGCCCGAAGCTTACTGTGCAACCGCAAGTCACTATGGGCTCTGGCTTGGTTGACCTTAGTTGTGACTCTGGCTGGGACGGTGCTAGCAGATGTAGAACTACGGTAGGATTGGATGAGCACCGGACGGTGGTCGAGGAACTCTTCGAAGACCATGTTTGGTCATCTTGTTCTCAAACACCACGAAGTGCGAGAACGTAAAGAGAGGGATTGAATCTTGCGGGTAAAGTGTACAAACCTCTGTAGAGGGTTAAAACCTAATCGATTAGCCGTGTCCCCGGTTACGGACAATTTGAGCATCTGGACTTGGATCTATCTCGGAACTCTCAACGTCGGACTGATAACTTAATTGTGGGCAACTTATGATGAATTTGGGCTATGAGACATCGGTTGGCGGAACCATGTCATGATAGAAAACTCCATAGTACAGACTTCATTTATTCCTTTGATGTAGGAAAATAAATCAGCTTTTACATAAACAAAACTCAGACACGAGCCACAAAGCCATATTGCATATAGTATAGTTTTATCATCTGTTTTCTCATGTTGTGATCTTGCGGTACATTCAATGTACTGACCTACACGGCTGCAACATATCATGTTGCGATACTTTCTTCCGACGAGTAAGAGTACGGTATAGGGTTACGGTCTACACTCAACCTGCCGATGGCGTTGATGGGACTCCACACCCGACTATTGGTTTCATTGTGACTTATGAGGTATATATCAGTTTTACGTTAATTATACATGTGATTGCACTTTGATATATACATTGATGTACTTGTGTGTGCCATATCTTGATCCGAGGATGGCACAAATACACGAGACTTGACCGTCGAGGTCGGGTCGCTCAGATATGGTATCGAGCACATGTTGGTGAGGATGTGACCCTAGAAATCGGAAAGCCCTAGGACAGGAAATCTCTAAAACTTTATTTTCAAAAGGATCCTTTACTTCTCGTCTTTTCTGATTTTATCAAGTAGTCCCTCTGACCTCAAATAGTTAGAATATACACCTTTCCCTTTTGACCACACGGAAGATCAACTGAAGTCACTCCAAGAAGGATTTGATATCAGAGAACTGATGATTCCTTTGGAGTAAAGAACATTTCACCATTTGAAGCTATAACAGTTGAAGACTCCGAAGACTTGAAGGACCTGAAGAATTTGACCTTTAGAGACCAAACCCTGTTATACACCTACGTTAGATGCGACGATTTGTGAGCTGTCATTTGTTTGATGTTTTCCGACAGCCACAAAGTAAAACTTGTTTCTTCAAAAACTATTGTTTGTATTGTGTGTATATCCCTCCCCATCTCTCTCTCATCTCACCCTAAAACCCTTGAACCCCATAGATGATGAACGAAGTTGGACTGATATTCTCTGAACCGAAGACTCAACCGGAGGCAGAGCTATGGATGCAGAACATGGAAAATCACTTAGGGAGCAATTTGGTTTCAAGGAAGTATGAGGTCCAATACGCTCTTCAGTACTTTACAGAAAGTGCTACAACCTGGTGGAACATGCATCAAGCCATACAGGGATTTAATGGAGCAAGAACTTGGGAGGAATTCAAGAAGACCCTGTTGAGATCACGTCTCAACTGGAAGCACCATGATACACCAAGAAATAAACCTTGTGCCTGCAAGATTTGCGGAGAAATAGGACACACCCAGGAGGAACACAAGGATGGATGCCCTCATTGTGAGGAGAAACATCCAGCTGAGGAATGCCCAACTAGTCAGGTGACTTGTTTCTTGTGTGAAGGAACCACCCACTACCCGACCCAGTGTCACATTTACCCCATGGTGCAACAAACTATTCAGGAGCAGGAAGAAGGAATGAAAGAAGCCCTCCGAGAAGTTATGAAAGAACCTGTGATGAAGGAATGTGTTGAAGACCCTGATGGAGAAGGCCTCAACAGATTTTACTCCAATGCCTGCTATTCATGTGGAGAAGAAGGACATTTTTCGCAGATTGCACCAAGGAAATAAAAGAGTACAGGATATTTCCGACAGCGAAGTGAAGTTTGACCCTCGGAAATAGAAGCTCGATCATTACAGAGAAATCTAGGAAGAGAAAAGAAGGCAACCCCATAACAACACAATTTTCGCAGAGAAGGACCTGAGTCATATCACTTGTTACAGGTGCAAGGATTTAGGTCATTACGCTAGTAAATGTCCAGAAAAGAAGCCAAGAATCCAAGGAGCCTACATAATCCCAAAGAAGCCCCGAGACATGTCGGAAGTCTTTTGTTTTCGCTGCAAGGAAGCAGGACATTATGCTACAAAATGTCCCAACAAGATGAAAGCTGGAGTTGAGTAGTTGGAATTTTGATATTGGAAACAAGAGTAATAGAAAGCAATTTCATTTTTATGAGTACAATAAGTTGAGTTATGTAATGGGTGCTCAGAGTTTGTAATGGATTCATGAAATCAATAAAGTTAAGGTGACATGTTTTCATATGTTTAATTGTAGGAGTTGTTACTCAGTGAATAAAGATTTTGACCATTTTCGAGGATATGAGAAATATGGTCTATGGATGGATTTGTGAACTTCATTTTAAGGGTGGTAGTACCCTGTGAAGAAGACTAGACTAATGGATAGGAAAATATATATTCCACGGACTGTAGTTCGAAGGAAAAAAAAAGTTGGAGTTTTACTTTTGATATGATGGTATGAAGAAACGGAGTACTACTGGATTTAAAGGATGTGTAATATGGAACAAGAGAGTTACCCCAAGGATGAGTTAAAGCTGCACTAGTGTTGAAGTGGGCCATAACCCACAGGCCCAAGAATTAATAAGGATCAAGTACCCACTGGAGAAAGAAATTTTGGGAATAGACTACGATTTGATCAACCGACGATTCTATAGGAGTTTACGCAAAACCTGAGAGTTGTTAAGGAACGATAGATGTTTGTTTGGCCTGCAGAATCAATGGATTTTCCGAACTTGGTTCGTCGACAAGAGAAATTCTGCAATGCTTGTGAGGATGACCGAGTGTTAGAATGCGAGATTCGCTAAACCATGTACAAGGTAATGATTTGGGTGCGGGATGGATTGATCACCATACCGACTTACTCTTATTAATCGCTTTGCTATATGGGATGGTAAATCGGAGTGACTTACCTATAGTAGAGAGACGACGATCAAAACCTTGTTGAACCTTAGAATGGTATAAACATTTTTTTCCCCTTGTACAAGGCAGCTTTTGCCAACTGTAGGTTATACGGTGAGGTTCAACCCAGACCCGTTTTCTGCAGGAGAAACCATAAATTGTTGACCACCATGAGATATCGATAGTTGTTTAGAATTGGCGCCAGACCCGTCAGCTATGAAGACCCAGTCTCGGAATAACCTTACCAAGAGGAATGGACAAAGGAATTGAGGAAAAGGTTTTGCCACTACCGGAAGAGCCCAGAGAAGGAATTATCCTTACAATCTGAGAAGACCGACACTGTCAACGATAAGGATGGAGTATATGAGTTTTGATGGAACCGTAACAATGCTTCTAAGGGTGGTAGCACCCCAGACCCCTTGTGATGATCGATGGATTTTGAAGACCCCCAAACCCTAACCTATTTCTTTCTAGCCTCTCTGAATCTCGAGGGCGAGATTCATTTTAAGGGTGGTAGGTTTGTAACATCCCAAAATTCTAAATTTTGGAATGTTATATTGAAAAATAACTCTGATTGTTTGTTTGATTGTTGAGTGATTGATTGTGGGAAATTGAGTGGAATTTGAAACTTTTTGAAAGTTAAATGAGAGGGAATAAAAGGACTTTCCCAAACTTTCATTTTTGCTTTTATGATCTCCGGGAATTCAAATTCTTTTCATCACAAAACCCTGGAGAGAAGATGACATGACTTCTTCCATTTATTTAAATGACAAGGGGTGTTGAAAATATTTTCCAATTCTGAAACTTTATGCAACTCAATGATTTTCACGAGCGAAGATAAAATGACTTCTTCAAAACATATGAAATATGAGTTGGGAGTTTTAAAAGAATTAAATTCAAAGTTCTTTTGAATTTATTTCCAATTTGGAGTTATTTGAGTTTTATTCAAATTATTTTCTCCAAAAACAAAATATATGGAAAATAGGGTAACATGATTCCCTACATCAGAAAATTGAGAGAAATTAATTTGAAGTCATTTTGGTATTTTAAAATGATTTTTATTGGACCAGTAGCACTGTGTGAATTATTAAAATTTGTATTGATTTTATTTGACATTAGAATAATGTTCATCTTGTAGGAAATATTTTTCTGCAAATTTTGATATATTGTATGCCTATATAAAAGTTTTAATTATTTTGTTTTTGTTTTAGTTCTGTGAAATTTTGTTAAAAAAAATATGCAGCGCCTTGGGCCAAAGGCCCAAGCCACGACCAGCCACCGGCCAAGGCCAAGGCCAAGGCCATCGCACGCACACACCTAGGGGCCAGGAGCCCAGGTTTCCTATTCTTTTACAAATCCTAGTAGGATTTGATCCCGTTTCGTTATTCCGTTTATTCCGATTTGTTTCTAGATCTTTTCCCTCTTTCTTTCTTAATCCTAGTCTATTTCTTGTCCCCTACCCCAAGCAAAGCCCTCCCCTCCCCAATATAAATACCCAAGCACCCCCCCTCCCAACACATCAAACCAACACCTCTCCTCTCCTCTCCAGCAGCCAGCAGCAGAAGCACCACCGCCGCCGCCAAGTGCCGCCGCCCGCCTCGACCTCTCCTGAGGTTTATATGATCTCCTCTCCACCGTCCCGTGATCTCCTTTCCTCTAGGAGCAAGCGCAACATCGGATCCGATCTTCTTCCCCAACTCCGACGACTACTCCGGTGAGATCCACGAAATCCCGTAATTCATTTTTTTCAGAAAATAGCAATCTTAGAAAATTCATATCTTTTAGAGTTTTTAGTATTTTTGAGTGATTCCAATTGCTATGTGTCACAAATTTGCTGAAGTTTCTGTTAGTTCAATTGTATTTCATATTTGAGAAGTTTAAATTTGTGTTTGTATGAATTTTCTCAAATCACTAGATTTGAGATATTTTGAGTTAGGAATATTATTTTCGACCGATTCTTTTTGCTCCTGGTCTCTAGGACCTTTGTTTATCCAGTAGTATTTAGTATTTTATTTTCAGGTTAATTTAAATTAGGATTTTAGCAAAACAGTATTGTTTTAGTTATAGTTCTGTTTTAGCCATTTCTTTATTGTTTTTATTAGTTTCAAATTATTTATTTTGTCACTCTTAAAAATTTTAGTTTTGTTTCTGTTAGTCAACAAAAGAAAATTTTGTTTTATTTTAAAATTTTATTTTACTTAGTTTTGTATGAAAACTTGTTTAGGTCATAGTTAGAGTTCTATAAAAGCTTTTTATTTGTTTCTTTTTGCAAATAAAATTTTATGGAAAAAATACTTTCTGTTAAATTAGTTGTTTTACATTTTATTTTCTGTTAATTTATTAGTTTAGTATTTTAATTGTTGTTAAGTTTTTACTTACGGCAATACTATATTAGATGTTTGTAGCAAAGTCATAGATCTTCGTTAGTAGTTTTTTCTTTGTAGTTTTATTTGAAGTTTCTTTTGATTTTGTTTGAGTTTTATTATCGATTTTCCTTGCTGTTTTGATTGTTATTTCGAGTGCTAAAATTGTTTGCTAGGATGTTTGCTTATGTGAATGCTATGTTTGACTATATAGATTTTCAACGGAGTGACGATTAGTTCTACCAAGTCATTTTCTGACAGCGTTGTTATCTTCATCAAGTATTACCAGGCAAGTTCACTTTGACCATGATTTCATGCCTATGTTTTATTGCATTTAGTGACATCTTTGCAACCACCCCTTAGTAGTGTTATTGAATCCTTGTAGTTGAGTAGTATGCATGAGGTAGGAACCCACCCCCCTGTTACCAAGCCCGGGATGATATTTTATTTAATGCTACGCTATAGTAGACGGGGTTTGGTATGAGTACTCGGGAGTGGTGTGAGAATGGAGGATTCTACGTCAATGACGACAACTCCATGATGGAATCTGCAAGGACTGCATCTTCAAGGCCTCAAGACTTCAAGACTCAAGACAAGAATTCAATACACACTCTTTGGGTGAAGGCGGTTGTGGGCACCTGGAGAAACCAGTGGTTGGCGGGATGCATGGAGAAGCGCCATGACATCTTGCGGAAAGCTTCACCCAGACTCAAAGAGACGGAAGAATATTTCATGCCCGGAAGCTTACCTGCAACCGCAAGTCACTATGGGCTCTGGCTTGGTTGACCTTAGTTGTGACTCTGGCTGGGACGGTGCTAGCAGATGTAGAACTACGGTAGGATTGGATGAGCACGGACGGTGGTCGAGGAACTCTTCGAAGACCATGTTTGGTCATCTTGTTCTCAAACACCTGAAGTGCGAGAACGTAAAGAGAGGATCGAATCTTGCGGGTAAAGTGTACAAACCTCTGCAGAGGGTTAAAACCTAATCGATTAGCCGTGTCCCGATTCACGGACAATTTGAGCATCTGGACTTGGATCTATCTCGAACTCTCAACACCGGACTGATAACTTAATTGTGGGCAACTTATGATGAATTTGGGCTATGAGACATCGGTTGGCGGAACCATGTCATGATAGAAAACTCCATAGTACAGACTTCATTTATTCCTTTGATGTAGGGAAAATAAATCAGCTTTTACGCAAACAAAACTCAGACACAGAGCCACAAAGCCATATTGCATATAGTATAGTTTTATCTTCTGTTTTCTCATGTTGTGATCTTGCCGGTACATTCAATGTACTAACCTACACGGCTGCAACGTATCATGTTGCAGATACTTTCTTCCGACGAGTAAGAGTACGGTATAGGGTTACGGTCTACACTCAACCTGCCGATGGCGTTGATGGGACTCCACACCCGACTATTGGTTTCCGCTGTGACTTATGAGGTATATATCAGTTTTACGTTAATTATACATGTGATTGCACTTTGATATATACATTGATGTACTGTGTGTGCCAGCATACTGATCCAGGGATGGCACAAATACACAGAGACTTGACCGTCTGAGGTCGGGTCGCTACACCATAGGAAATATTTTCTCTACTACTTCATTTTCAAAAGATCTTTTACCTCTCTTCTCTTCGGAGCTGATTCAAATACTCCCTTTTAGTGAGACCATACCCCTTTCCCCTTTTCACCCCTCGAAGATTCGACCGATGAGACCATTCCAAGGAGATAAGATATCGGGCAACTAAGACCATTTGGAATGAAGAGGGTTTTACCGTGTAAATGGAAACTACAATTGTTGAAGACTCCGAAGACTTGGAGATTTTGAAGGCTCTGAAGAATTCCCAGATTTGTATGACCTATAAAGGCACCACTTATGGAATTTGACAGACTAAGGAAGTTGTCAATACCCAAGATCAAGGTGTATCGGAGAAAGACCGGAACATGGAGAGTTAGAAACTCAAAGTTTTGTCAGGAAAACCCTAAGGCAGGAGATATCAACTATGGAATGATAGCTCATGGAAATGACAAGAGCAGAAACACGCTATCCATGATGTTATCGCCCGCTTATGCTATTATCACCGTGCTGAGTTAAGCATGCATATGCATGGAATGATTGGATGGTAGAAGGCTGATGGAGCACCTATCAGCAAAAGATGCAGTTTTAACCTTAGCTGGCGTATCGCCAGGATCTGGAGTATTACATCAAGGAGTTTAGGGTGGACCTGCAGGAAGCCGTATTTGACAAGGAGGCAATTCATGAAGAATTCAGGAACCTGAAACTGAAAGTAGCCAAGCTGGAGGAGCAAAACCTTGAGACATCAAAGATTCGTCAGGACTGAAGGACAGTAGGATCATGGTTCATGTCAAGGAAGTTGAAACCAGAAGTTTGGAATGCAACTCTAGGAATATTAAAGGATGTCACGAGAGACTCTGCGTCAATAGAGATGATCTTGCAAAAGAACTTGAGAAGGACAAGCATGATCAGAAGAAGCCATCGGAGACACGACCAAGACTTAAAGAGTTTGAAGGCATTGAAGATTCATTTGACCTTTAGAAGACCAAACCCCAGTTATATACCTACGTTAGATGCGACGATTGTGAGCTGTCATTTGTTTGATGACAGCCACAATAAAATCTGTTTTTCAAAAACTTTTGTTTGTATTGTGTGCATCCCTCTCGATCTCTCTTATCCCACCCCAAACCCATGGACCCAATAGAGGATGAATGGAGATGAGCTTGTATTTTCTGGACCAATGAGTCAATTGGAGACAGACCGATGGAATCAGAACATGGAGGATCACATGGAGAATAATCCTGTAGTCGGAAAGGATATGACCCAGCATGTTCTACAGTGCTTTGAAAAGAGGTGTTGCTACTTGGTGGAAGATGTACCAAACCATCAATGGATGGCAAGGAGTAACCACTTGGGGAGAATTTAAGTTGACTTTGCTAATGTCTCGGTTTGTGTCCCAGAAATTGAAGCCTTCGGGAAAGGATATGAAGAAACCTTGTGCATGCAAGCTCTATGGAGAAATAGGACACACCCATAAGGAACACAAGGATGAATGCCCTAATGGTGAAGGAAGCCATCCAGTTGAAGAATGCCCAACTAGGCAGATCACTTGTTTCTTGTGTGAAGGGACTACCCACTACCCTGCTCAGTGCCACATTTACCCCATGGTACAAAGAACCATCCAGCAGAAGAAAGAAGGAATGAAAGGAGCCCTCACGGAAGTTCTAAGGAAAGCTGTGATAAAGGAAGAGATGGAGAACACACCCAAAGAAGAACCAATTAAACCCTGCACCAAGTCATGCTATTCATGTGGAGAAGAAGGGCACATCTCCCAGAATTGTTTGAATGGGGATTTAGTAGAATTCCTGACAGAGGAAGTAGAGTATGACCCACAGGAAATAGAAGCCCTGATTGGAACGGAAAGGTCCAGGAAGAGAAGTAGGTTGGATTCCAGGAACAACCCAATTTCTACAAAGAAAGACCTGAGTCATATCACATGTTTCAGGTGCAAAAATTCAGGGCACTACTTCAATGATTGCCCAAGAGGGAAGATACGGACCCCAGGAGGCTATATAATCACAAGGAAACCTCGATATTTGTCAGAAGTAATATGTTTCCGTTGTGATGAAGCAGGACACTTTGCCAGGGATTGTCCCAAAGAGAAGGAGGCTGTGATAAGTAATTGAGTCTGCAAAAAAAGGAATATAGTAGTAGTAGTGAGAACAATTCTGTTATATTGAAGTGTTGAGTTGAGGCATGTAATGGAAAAACAGGAGATTGTAATAATTTGAGAATAAATAAAGTTAGCAGTGTTGGTACTGATTTGGATTTTATGAGTTGTTACTCTATGAGGAAATATGTTGACCATTTTCGAGGATATGAGGAATATGGTCTATGGAAGATTGGAGCATTTTAAGGGTGGTAGTACCCTGTGAGGACACTTGACCCTTTGAAAGGATAATGATGTTCCACAAAGTGGAGTATGGACTTCATAAGTATAAGTTTTTATCTCGTTATGTGGGATATACCACGAGGATGAAGAGATGAATTACTATTGGATATAAAGGAGGTATGATGTTGGAAATATGGATCAAGGTAAATTCCATGATGAGTCTGAGTAATCATGTCCTAGTTTGGTGCCAATAGAAGGAAGGAAGACAGTACAATTGGATGGATTTAAGAATACTAGGAAGTTGGAAGTTGGAATAATGATTAGTTGCCACGATGATGGGTTCAAGGTTTGCAAGTGATGAGATGGGCCATAACCCACAGGCCCCAGGACCTGCCAAGAAGCAAGCACATTCTTGCTGAAGGAAAAAACCCTGGAAGAAGTTACGACTTGTACCGACAGACGATCTTATAGGAGTTTACGTAAAACCTGAGAGTTGTTAAGGAACGATAGATGTTTGTCTGGCTTGCAGAATCTATGGATATATCCGAACTTGGTTCCTCGACAAGAGAAATGTTGCAATGCTTGTGAGGATGACCGAGTGTTAGAATGCGAGATTCACTAAACCATATACAGGGTAATGATTTGGGTGCGGGATGGATTGATCACCATACCGACTTACTCTTATTATTCGCCTTGCTATATGGGATGGTAAATCTAAGTGACTTACCTATAGTAGAGAGACGACCGTATTAAACCTTGTTTGAACCTTAGAATGGTATAAGAATTTTTCCCCTTGTATAAGGCAGCTTTTGCCAACCGTAGGTTATACAGAGAGGATCAACCAGACCCATTTCCTGCAGGAGAAACCCTAAATTGTTAACCACCATGAGATATCGATAGTTAGTTAGTATTGGCACCAGACCCGTCAGCTATGAAGACCCAGTCTCGGAACAACCTTACCCAGAAGTAAAGGACAAAAGAATAGATGAAAAGGTTATGCCGCTACCGGAAGAGCCCAGAGAAGGAATTATCCTTACGATCTGAGAAGACCGACACTGTCAACAATAAGGATGGAGTATATGAGTTTTGTTGGAACCGTAACGATGCTTCTAAGGGTGGTAGCACCCGAGACCCCGGAGACGATCGATGGATTTTTGAGAAGACCCCCAAACCCTAACCTATTTCTTTCTAGCCTCTCCGAATCTCGAGGACGAGATTCATTTTAAGGGTGGTAGTTTGTAACATCCCAAAATTCTAAATTTTGGAATGTTATAAACACATAGATATTTTTGATTGATTGTTTGATTGATTGACTGAAAGTGGGTGAATTCGAAACTTTTTGCAAGTTAAATGAGAGGGAATAAAAGGACTTTCCCAAACTTTCATTTTGCTTTTATGATCTTTGGGAATTCAAATTCTTTTCATCACAAAACCCTGGAGAGAAGATGACATGACTTCTTCCATTTATTTAAATGACAAGGGGTGTTGAAAATATTTGAATTTCATTTGAGAATATTTCCAATTCTGAAACTTCATGCAACTCAATGATTTTCACGAGCGAAGTTAAATGAATTCTTCAAAACATATGAAATATGAGTTGGGAGTTTCAAAGAATTGAATTCAAAGTTCTTTTGAATTTATTTTCAATTTGGAGTTATTTGAGTTTTATTCAAATTATTTTCTCCAAAAATAAATTATATGGAAAATAGGGTAACATGATTCCCTACATCGAGAAAATTGGAGAGAAATAAATTTTAATTAATTTTGGTATTTTAAAAATGATTTTCAGTGGATTTTATTAGGTCAGTAGCACTGTTTGAATTATTAGAATTTTTGTGTATTTTATTTGAAGCTAGAATAATGTTCATGTTGTAGAAAATCTTTTTCTGAAAATTTTAATATATTATATGCCTATGTTGTATTTTTATTTTATTGACATTATTTTTATTTTAGTGTCATTTAAAAAAACCTCGTTGCCCTCGATTGGGCGGCCCAGCCCTGCCAAAGCCAGCGGCCCAGCTCGCGCCGCCTCGCCCATCTTCCCGGCGGGACTCGCTCGGAGAGACCGCCGCCATGGCTGCCGTCCTCGCCGCGGACTCCTCGCCGCCTCTCTTCTTGCCCCTCCTCCATGCCATCGCCTCCTCTCCCTCCTATAAAGGCGCGCGCCTGCCCCCTTTCCCTCTCTCTCCCGCATCTCGCAAGCATCCGAGCCGCCGCCGCCGCCTCCCGCCTCGCGCTCCGCCGCGCCGACCCCACCTCGAGACGCCTCGCCGAGCCGCCCCTCCCGTCTACTTTGCTGCCGACGACGACCGCCGGAATGCCGCCCCTGAACGGATCCGAGCCGCCGCCGCCATCCTTTTTCCTCGTCGCCGACGACCCCGCCGCCGCCGTAACCGCCGCCCTCCCCTTCCGTCCGATCTGGATCTAAGGATCCAGATCCTTTTGTTTTTTTTCTCTCTAAACGTTTTTTTTCTTATTCGGTGAACGTTCGTTAGTTAGGTTTTGCACCGAATGGTTTTCCGTTCGTTAGCGAACGTTCACTAAATAGCCTTTTCGTTTTATTTTATTTTTCTGCCAGGGACCTAGATGTAGTTGTTTTATTTTACAGATTAGTCCCCAATTTTCAAACATTCATAACTTTTTACTCCTTGGTCCAAATTCAACGAAACCAATGCCCACTTCTTCGTTATGATCTCCTCTATCCAATAATCCAACTCAAACATGTTTTTGAAAGTTTTAAAATTTGAATTCAAACAGATTTGTATTCAAACTTCGTTTGATCGTAACTTGAGTTTTATAACTCCGTTTGAGTTGATTATTTTTGCAAATTGAAGCTATTGACCTAAACTTTCTGATAAGGCCAAATTCACATAATTTTGGTACTGTTAGAAATTGTTTTATGTTGCAAGAGTTATTTCCTTGGTTTTGATGTTTTCCGAGTTGTTCTCTTCGTTCGTTCCGATGTTTTTAGTGATTGCTTATGTGTGGCTACTATTGCTTGATTACGATAGATTGACCGGAGTGTGACGAGTAGAACTATCAAGAGTTTTGAGTGCGAATCATCTTCATCAACATTGCAGGCAAGTAACACTTTGATCATACTCTTTTCATACCCAGTATTTATGCATTAGTTTCAACCCTCAAACATTGCATGGTTAGGATGTCATTAATTTGTGGGTTGGGAAGTAGATGATGAGGTAGGAACCTATTGCCTGTTACTATCAACCCTTGGGAGTTACTTCTACGTGTTGCTTATATTGCTATGCTATGCTCAGAGCGTGGTTTGGGTTGAGAGATATTCATGACAGATGTGAGATTGTAAATTAATGGTTTACTCTAAGGTGGCAACTTAAATACACATCGGGTGGATTGAGGCACTGGGAACCCAGTGTTGTCTGCTTTTATTTTTGAAATCCGGGGTACCGTGTGATCTTCCTATGGACAGCCACCAGGCTCAAAGGGAACTGAGATTATTCAAGCTAGAAACTTCCGTGTGCAGCCACAAGCTATTATGGGCTCTAGCATAGTTGAGTAAGTTACGTGAAGCTCTCGAAGAGGTAGATCAGCAGGTAGTGGGTTTTATAGGTTTGGTATGGTCTATCCGGAGTAGAGAGTTAATGTTTCTGAAAGACTGTGTCTCGGTCATCCGTTTCTCAAACACCATGTAGTGCGAGAAACCAACGGAGGCGATCGAGTCTTGTGGGGAAAATTGCGCAAACCTCTATAGAGTGTACAATCTAATCATGGTTAGCCGTGTCCCCGGTTATGGACAAATTCCGAGTATCTAGTACTTGAGTATTCACATGTATCTCATCACTCTAAATTAATATTGCTGGGATGTTAATTATCTTAATTGGGATTGAGTTGGGGTTATACCTTCTCAATGATGTTTCAACCACCATGATAGTTAAATTAAAATTTATTCCTTTGATGTAGGGAAAAATTGGCTTTTCGCAAAACCTTTTAACCATAGAGCTTTTCCACCAGCCATATATGGTTGTAGTATAGCTTAATCTTTCATTATTCTCTATGTGTTACATTGCCAGCATATTCCATGTGCTGACCCGTTTTCGGGCTGCAACGTTTCATGTTGCAGACTTTTCAGACGACGAGTAAGTGATACGTTAGGGTTACGATTTCTACACTCAACTTTGTCGTTGGTGTTGATGGGAATCCACAACCTTGTTGCTTCCGCTATATTTGGATTGAGGTAATAGTATTTACGTTACTTTATACATGTGATTTACCTCTGTTATAAATCCTTCGAGTACTGTGTGTGTCAGCATACCGATCCAGGGATGACACCTAAGCACAGAGACTTGATCCATTCGGGTC
Source organism: Aegilops longissima (assembly GCA_021605205.1). Lineage (NCBI taxonomy): Eukaryota > Viridiplantae > Streptophyta > Magnoliopsida > Poales > Poaceae > Aegilops > Aegilops longissima. Next base: position 279,482,958 of record CM038676.1, read on the forward strand.
GGGTCGCTACACTTGGTGCTGGTCATGTTTTGCTCGTGGAAGAGGCTTAGTCAACGGGTCTGCAACATTCAGATCCGTATGTATTTTGCAAATCTCTATGTCTCCCTCCTTGAATTGATCACGGATAGAGTTGAAGCGTCTCTTGATGTCTTTCGTTCTCTTGTGAAATCTGGTTTCCTTTGCTAAGGCAATTGCTCCAGTGTTGTCATAAAATATTTTTCATTGGACCCGATGCACTAGGTATTACACCTAGATCAGATATGAACTCTTTCATCCAGACTCCTTCATTTGCTGCTTCCGAAGCAGCTATGTACTCCGCTTCACACGTAGATCGCGCCACGACGCTCTGCTTGGAACTACACCAACTTACAGCTCCACCATCCAATATAAATATGTATCCGGTTTGCGACTTAGAGTCATCCGGATCAGTGTCAAAGCTAGAATCAACGTAACCATTTACGGCGAGCTCTTTTTCACTCCCATAAACGAGAAACTTATCCTTAGTACTTTTCAGGTACTTCGGGATGTTCTTGACCGTTGTCCAGTGATCAACTCCTGGATTACTTTGGTACCTGTTGGGGAACGTAGTAATTTCAAAAATTTCCTACGCACACGCAAGATCATGGTGATGCATAGCAACGAGAGGGCAGAGTGTTGTCCACGTACCCTCGTAGACCGATAGCGGAAGCGTTATGACAACGCGGTTGATGTAGTCGTACCTCTTCACGATCCGACCGATCCGAGTACCGAACATACGACACCTCCGAGTTCTGCACACGTTCAGCTCGATGACGATCCCCGGACTCCGATCCAGCAAAGTGTCGGGGATGAGTTCTGTCAGCACGACGGCGTGGTGACGATGATGATGTTCTACCGACGCAGGGCTTCGCCTAAACTCCGCGACGATATGACCGAGGTGGAATATGGTCGAGGGGGGCACCGCACACAGCTAAGAAACGATCACGAAGATCAACTTGTGTGTTCTAGGGTGCCCCTGCCCCGTATATAAAGGAGCAAGGGGGGGTGCGGCCGGCCCTAGGAGGAGGCGCGCGGGAGGAGTCCTACTCCCACCGGGAGTAAGACTCCCCCCTTTCCCTAGTTGGATTAGGACTTGGGGGGAAAGGAAGAGAGGGGGGAAAGGAAAGGCCCCCCCCCTCCTTGTCCAATTCGGACTTGGGGGGGAGGGGCGCGCGGCAGCCCCTAGGCCTCCTCTCCTCTTCCTCCACTAGGCCCAATAAGGCCCATTAGGTTACCGGGGGGTTCCGGTAACCTCCCGGTACTATGGCTGAGGCATTGGGAATGAATTTAATTTTCTCTCTATCTTCTATAGTGGTCGGGCATTGAGTCTGACTCAACCTCACACCTTGTAACACTGGCAAGAATCCTGTCTTTGACTGATCCAGTTTGAAATTCTTCAAAACTTTATCACATTATGTGCTTTGTGAAAGTCCAATTAAGCATCTTGATCTATCTCTATAGATCTTGATGCCCAATATATAAGCAGCTTCACCGAGGTCTTTCATTGAAAAATTCTTATTCAAGTATCCTTTTATGCTATCCAGAAATTCTATATCATTTCCAATCAACAATATGTCATCCACATATAATATTAGAAATGCTACAGAGCTCCCACTCACTTTCTTGTAAATACAGGCTTCTCCGAAAGTCTGTAGAAAACCATATGCTTTGATCACACTATCAAAGCGTATATTCCAACTCCGAGATGCTTGCACTAGTCCATAAATGGATCGCTGGAGCTTGCACACTTTGTTAGCACCTTTAGGATCGATAAAACCTTCTGGTTGCATCATATACAACTCTTCTTTAAGAAATCCATTAAGGAATGCAGTTTGGACGCCCATTTGCCAAATTTCATAATCATAAAATGCGGCAATTGCTAACATGATTCAGACAGACTTAAGTATCGCTACGGGTGAGAAGGTCTGATCGTAGTCAACCCCTTGAACTTGTCGAAAACCTTTCGCAACAAGTTGAGCTTTTGTAGACAGTAACATTACCATCAGCGTCAGTCTTCTTCTTGAAGATCCATTTATTTCTCTATGGCTTGCCCATCATCAGGCAAGTCAACCAAAGTCCATACTTTGTTCTCATACATGGATCCCATCTTAGATTTCATGGCCTCAAGCCATTTTGTGGAATCTGGGCTCATCATCGCTTCCTCATAGTTCATAGGTTCGTCATGGTCTAGTAACATGACTTCTAGAACAGGATTACCGTACCACTCTGGTGCGGAACGTACTCCAGTTGACCTACGAGGTTTGGTAGTAACTTGATCTGAAGTTTCATGATCATCATCATTAGCTTCATCACTAATTGGTGTAGGCATCACGGGAACAGTTTTCTGTGATAAACTACTTTCCAATTCAAGAGAAGGTACAATTACCTCATCAAGTTCTACTTTCCTCCCACTCACTTGTTTCGATAGAAACTCCTTCTCTAGAAAGGATCAATTCTTAGCAACAAATATCTTGCCTTCGGATCTGTGATAGAAGGTGTGCCCAACAGTTTCTTTTGGGTATCCTATGAAGACGCATTTCTCCGATTTGGGTTCGAGCTTATCAGGCTGAAGCTTTTTCACATAAGCATCGCAACCCCAAACTTTAAGAAACGATAGCTTAGGTTTCTTGCCAAACCACAGTTCATATGGTGTCATCTCAACGGATTTAGATGGTGCCCTATTTAACATGAATGCAGTTGTCTCTAATGCATAACCCCAAAACGATAGTGGTAAATCGGTAAGAGACATCATAGATCGCACCATATCTAATAAAGTACGGTTACGACGATCGGACACACCATTACGCTGTGGTGTTACATGTGGCGTGAGTTGCGAAACTATTCCACATTGTTTTAAATGAAGACCAAACTCGTAACTCAAATATTCGCCTCCACGATAAGATCGTAGAAACTTTATTTTCTTGTTACGATGAGTTTCCACTTCACTCTGAAATTCTTTGAACTTTTCAAATGTTTCAGACTTGTGTTTCATTAAGTAGATATACCCATATCTGCTCATATCACCTGTGAAGGTCAGAAAATAACAATACTCGCCACGCGCCCCCTACCTCGTGGCTCCCTCGTTTCTTTCCTGACGCGTACTCCAAGCCTATCGGGTAGCTTTCCTTCCAAAAAAAAACTTCCCTAGAAGGTTTCATTCCCTTTCGACTTCGTTTGATATTCCTTTTCTTCGAAACACAGAAACAAGGGAAAAAACAGGAACTGGCACTGGGCTCGGGGTCAATAGATTAGTCCAAAAAATAATATAAAAGTGCATAATAAAGCCCATAAACATCCAAAACAGATAATATAATAGCGTGGAACAATAAAAATTATAGATACGTTGGAGACGTATCAAACAGCAACAACAACAACAACAACAACAACAACAACAACAACAACAACAACAACAACAACAACGACAACAACAACAACAACAACAACAACAACAACAACAACAACAACAACAACAACAACAACAACAACAACAACAACAACAACAACAACAACAACAACAACAACAACAACAACAACAACAACAACAACAACAACAACAACAACAACAAACTTGATCTGAAGTTTCATGATCATCATCATTAGCTTCCTCACTAATTGGTGTAGGCATCACGGGAACAGTTTTCTGTGATAAACTACTTTCCAATTCAAGAGAAGGTACAATTACCTCATCAAGTTCTACTTTCCTCCCACTCACTTGTTTCGATAGAAACTCCTTCTCTAGAAAGGATCAATTCTTAGCAACAAATATCTTGCCTTCGGATCTGTGATAGAAGGTGTGCCCAACAGTTTCTTTTGGGTATCCTATGAAGACGCATTTCTCCGATTTGGGTTCGAGCTTATCAGGCTGAAGCTTTTTCACATAAGCATCGCAACCCCAAACTTTAAGAAACGATAGCTTAGGTTTCTTGCCAAACCACAGTTCATATGGTTTCATCTCAACGGATTTAGATGGTGCCCTATTTAACATGAAAGCAGTTGTCTCTAATGCATAACCCCAAAACGATAGTGGTAAATCGGTAAGAGACATCATAGATCGCACCATATCTAATAAAGTACGGTTACGACGATCGGACACACCATTACGCTGTGGTGTTACATGTGGCGTGAGTTGCGAAACTATACAACAACAACAACAACAACAACAACAACAACACCATTACGCTGTGGTGTTACATGTGGCGTGAGTTGCGAAACTATACAACAACAACAACAACAACAACAACAACAACAACAACAACAACAACAACAACAACGACGACAACAACAACAACAACAACAACAACAACAACAACAACAACAACAACAACAACAACAACAACAACAACAACAACAACAACAACAACAACAACAACAACAACAACAACAACAACAACAACAACAACAACAACAACAACAACAACAACAACAACAACAACAACAACAACAACAACAACAACAACAACAACAACAACAACAACAACAACAACAACAACAACAACAACAACGACAACAACAACAACGACAACAACAACGACAACAACAACGACAACAACAACGACAACAACAACGACAACAACAACGACAACAACAACGACAACAACAACGACAACAACAATGACAACAACAACAATGACAACAACAACGACAACAACAACGACAACAACAACAACAACAATGATGTCTACTACGCAACCTTCTTCTTGTAGACGTTGTTGGGCCTCCAAGTGCAGAGGTTTGTAGGACAATGGAAAATTTCCCTCAAGTGGATGACCTAAGGTTTATACATCCATGGGAGGCGTAGGATGAACATGGTCTCTCTCAAACAACCCTGCAACCAAATAACAAAGAGTCTCTTGTGTCCCCAACACACCCAATACAATGGTAAATTGTATAGGTGCACTAGTTCGACGAAGAGATGGTGATACAAGTGCAATATGGATGATAGATATAGGTTTTTGTAATCTGAAAATATAAAAACAGCAAGGTAGCAAGCGATAAAAGTGAGCGTAAATGGTATTGCAACGCTAGGAAACAAGGCCTAGGGTTCATACTTTCACTAGTGGAAGTTCTCTCAACAATAATAACATAATTGGATCATATAACTATCCCTCAACATGCAACAAAGAGTCACTCCAAAGTCACTAATAGCGGAGAACAAACAAAGAGCTTATGGTAGGGTATGAAACCACTTCAAAGTTATTCTTTCCAATCAATCCGTTGGGCTATTCCTATAAGTGTCACAAACAGCCCTAGATTTCGTACTAGAATAACACCTTAAGACACAAATCAACCAAAACCCTAATGTCACCTACATACTCCAATGTCACCTCAAGTATCCGTGGGTATGATTATACAATATGCATCACACAATCTCAGATTCATCTATTCAACCAACACATAGAACCTCAAAAAGTGCCCCAAAGTTTCTACCGGAGAATCAAGACGAAAATGTGTGCCAACCCCTATGCATAAGTTCATTGGCGGAACCCGCAGGTTGATCACCAAAACATACATCAAGTGAATCACGTGATATCCCATTGTCACCACAGATACGCACGACAAGACATACATCAAGTGTTCTCAAGTCATTAAAGACTCAATCCGATAAGATTACTTCAAAGGGAAAACTCAATCCATTACAAGAGAGTAGAGGGGGAGAAGCAACATAAGATCCAACTATAATAGTAAAGCTCGCGATACATCAAGATCGTGCCAAATCAAGAACACGAGAGAGAGAGATCAAACACATAGCTACTGGTACATACCCTCAGCCTCGAGGGTGAACTACTCCCTCCTCATCATGGAGAGCGCCGGGATGATGAAGATGGCCACCGGTGAGGGTTCCCCCCTTCGGCAGGGTGCCGGAACAGGGTCCCGATTGGTTTTTGGAGGCTACAGAGGCTTGCGGCGGCGGAACTCCCGATCTATTCTGTTCCCCAAAGTTTTAAGGGTATATGAATATATATATATATATATAGGCGGAAGAAATACGTCAGGGGAGCCACGAGGGGCCCACGAGGGTGGAGGGCGCGCCCTAGGGGGGTGGGCGCGCCCCCTACCTCGTGGCTCCCTCGTTTGTTTCCTGACGTGCACTCCAAGTCTATTGAGTAGCTTTCCTTCCAAAAATAACTTCTCCAGAAGGTTTCATTCCGTTTCGACTCCGTTTGATATTCCTTTTCTTCGAAACACTGAAACAAGGGGAAAAACAGGAAGTGGCACTGGGCTCTGGGTCAATAGCTTAGTCCCAAAAATAATATAAAAGTGCATAATAAAGCCCATAAACATCCAAAATAGATAATATAATAGCATGGAACAATCAAAAATTATAGATACGTTGGAGACGTATCAGCATCCCCAAGCTTAATTCCTGCTCGTCCTCGAGTAGGTAAATGATAAAAACAAATTTTTTGATGTGGAATGCTACCTAACATATTTATCCATGTAATTCTCTTTATTGTGGCAAGAATATTCAGATCCATAAGATTCAAGACAAAAGTTTAATATTGACATGAAAACAATAATACTTCAAGCATACTAACAAAGTAATCATGTCTTCTCAAAATAACATGGCCAAAGCAAGTTATCCCTACAAAATCATATAGTCTGGCTATGCTCTATCTTCATCACACAAAATATTTAAATCATGCACAACCCCGATGACAGGCCAAGCAATTGTTTCATACTTTTGGTGTTCTCAAACTTTTTCAATCTTCACGCAATACATGAGCGTGAGCCATGGACATAGCACTATAGCTGTAATAGAATGGTGGTTGTGGAGAAGACAAAAAGGAGAAGATAGTCTCACATCGACTAGGCGTATCAACGGGCTATGGAGATGCCCATCAATATATATCAATGTGAGTGCATCCAACTAAGTGGGTGTGCATCCAACTCGCTTGCTCACGAAGATTGCCATGCAACGGATGCACTAGAGCTATAAGTGTATGAAAGCTCAACAAAAGAAACTAAGTGGGTGTGCATCCAACTCGCTTGCTCACGAAGACCTAGGGCAATTTGAGGAAGCCCATCATTGGAATATACAAGCCAAGTTCTATAATAAAAAATTCCCACTAGTATATGAAAGTGATATCATAGGAGACTCTCTATCATGAAGATCATAGTGCTACTTTGAAGCACAAGTGTGGTTAAAGGATAGTAGCATTGCCCCTTCTCTCTTTTTCTATCAATTTTTTTTGTTTTTTGGGCCTTTTCTCTTTTTTTGGCCTCTTTTTTTGGCCTCTTTTTTCTCTTTTTTTTAATTTTTCGTCCGGAGTCTCATCCCGACTTGTGGGGGAATCATAGTCTCCATCATCCTTTCCTCACTGGGACAATGCTCTAATAATGATTATCATCACACTTTTATTTACTTACAACTCATGAATTACAACTCGATACTTAGAACAAAATATGACTCTATATGAATGCCTTCGGCGATGTACTGGGATGTGCAATGACTCATGAGTGACATGTATGAAAGAATTATGAATGGTAGTTTTTCCACAAATACAATGTCAACTACATGATCATGCAAAGTAATATGACAATGATGGAGCGTGTCATAATAAACGGAACGGTGGTAAGTTGCATGGCAATATATCTCGGAATGGCTATGGAAATGCCATAATAGGTAGGTATGGTGGCTGTTTTGAGGAAGGTATATGGTGGTTGTATGATACCGGCGAAAGGTGCATGGTATTAGAGAGGCTAGCAATGGTGGAAGGGTGAGAGTGCGTATAATCCATGGACTCAACATTAGTCATAAAGAACTCACATACTTATTGAAAAAATATATTAGTTATCAAAACAAAGTACTACGCGCATGCTCCTAGGGGGATAGATTGGTAGGAAAAACCCATTGCTCGTCCCCAACCGCCACTCATAAGGAAGACAATCAATAAATAAATCATGCTCTGACTTCATCACATAACGGTTCACCATACGTGCATGCTACGGGAATCACAAAGTTAAACACAAGTATCTCTCAAATTCACAACTACTCAACTATCATGACTCTAGTATAACCATCTTCACATCTCAAAACAATCATAAGGAATCAAACTTCTCTTAGTATTCAATGCACTTATATGAATTTTTTTATTATATCCCTCTTGGATGCCCATCATATTAGGACTAAATTCATAACCAAAGCAAATTACCATGCTGTTCTAAAGACTCTCAAAATAATATAAGTGAAGCATGAGAGTTCATCTATTTCTTCAAAATATAATCACCGCCGTGCTCTAAAAAGATATAAGTGAAGCACTAGAGCAAATGACAAACTACTTCGAAAGATATAAGTGAAGATCAGTGAGTAGTCGAATAATTATGCAAGTATGTGAAGACTCTCTAACATTTAAGAATTTCATATCTTGGTATTTTATTCAAACAGAAAGCAAAGCTAAAGAAAATAAAATGACGCTCCAAGCAAAACACATATCATGTGGTGAAATAGCTCCAAGTAAAGTTACCGATGAATGAAGACGAAAGAGGGGATGCCTTCCGGGGCATCCCCAAGATTAGATGCTTGGTTATCCTTGAATATTACCTTGGGGTGCCTTGGGAATCCCCAAGCTTAGGCTCTTGCCACTCCTTATTCCATAGTCCATCGAATCTTTACCCAAAACTTGAAAACTTCACAACACAAAACTTAACAGAAAATCTCGTGAGCTCCGTTAGCGAAAGAAAACAAAACACCACTTCATGGTACTGTAATGAAATCATTCTTTATTTATGTTGGTGTTAAACCTACTGTATTCAAACTTCTCTATGGTTTATAAACTATTTTACTAGCCATAGAGTCATCAAAATAAGCAAACAACACACGAAAAACAGAATCTGTGAAAAACAGAACAGTCTGTAGTAATCTGTAACTAACGCAAACTTATGTAACTCAAGAAATTCTAAAATAAATTGGTGGTCTTGAGTAATTTGTCTAGTAATCATCTGCAAAAATAATCAAATAAATAGCACTCTCCAGTAAAAAAGTTGAAGCTAATCTCGTGAGCACTGAAGTTTCTGTTTTTTACAGCATGATCATAAAGACTTCACCCAAGTCTTCCCAAAGGTTCTACTTGGCACAACACTAACTAAAACACAAAACCACATCTAAACAGAAGCTAGATGGATTATTTATTACTAAACAGAACCAAAAAGCAAGAAACTAAAATAAAATTGGGTTGCCTCCCAACAAGCGCTAACGTTTAACGCCCCTAGCTAGGCATGATGATTTCAAGGATGCTCGCATAAAAGATAAGAGTTGAAACATAAAGAGAGCATCATGAAGAATATGACTAGCACGTTTAAGTCTAACCCACTTCCTATGCATAGGGATTTTGTGAGCAAACAACTTATGGGAACAATAATCAACTAGCATCGGAAGGCAAAACAAGCATAACTTCAAAACTTTAAGCACATAGAGAGGAAACTTGATATTATTGCAATTCCTACAAGCACAAATTTCTCGCTCATAATAATTTTTAGTAGCATCATGAATGAATTCAACAATATAACCAGCAGCTAAAGCATTCTTTTCATGATCTACAAGCATAGAAAATTTACTACTCCCCTCGTAAGCAAAATTCTTCTCATTCGAAATAGTGGGAGTATCATAAGAGACTTGAATACTATAAATTGTTTCCATATTAAAAGAGTAATGTTCAGAAAAAGGGTAATCATAATCATGGCAAGTTTTATAAATATAATCATCAATACTTTTTATAGCATAAGTTTCATCACAATAATCATCATAAGTAGCAACTTTATTCTCATTATAATCGATTGAAACCTCTTTCAAGATAGTGGACTTATCACTAAATAAAGTCATGACCTCTCCAAATCCACTTTCATAAATATTGTAAGATTCAACATCCTCCAAAATAGTGGGATCATTACTTCCTAAGTTGACACTCTTCCAAACCCACTTTCATCAATATAAATACAGAAACTTGAGAGGCTAAAAATATCATCTTCATTGGACATAGCATCACCAAGCTTGGGACAAACATTAATTGATGAAAATATATTCTCAAAAACATCTTCTTCTTCAAACATAGCATCCCCAAGCTTGGGCCTTTTCATATCATAAGCATAATCACTCTCATCATTAATAGTATGGATAGCACCAATAGTATAGCAATTATCATATTCTTCCAAGCAAGTGCCAAACAGATTTTCAAGATCATAAGAAGTATCATTATCTTCCCAATCATAAGCATCATAACAAGCAATAGGCATAACGAGATCATCATCAAGTGCATCATCTTCCACAATTATTTTTGATTCATTTTCATGAGGCACAACAATAATAGGAGCAACATTATTTGGGAGAGATATCTTTTTACCTCTCTTCCTTTTTCTTTTCTTATTCTTCACCTCATGTGTGGGTTCAATCCTCTTTTTGGAGCTCCTTATTAATGAGATTGGTTGAATAGAAGGCTCCTCCTTGTTACCTGATTCATCATAAGAAATAATAGGAGGATATTGGGAAGTCTCTTCCCTTTAGTTAGCATTCTCTTCATCATCTATTTGTTTTATTTTATTTATGTAATTGGCAATATAAGGATTTTCAATGCAATTCACCACACAATACATATAAATCTTCTCTAGATCAAAGCCAAGAAGTTTATAACGGGCAAATTTTGGAAGATGCTTAGTTACACGTTTCATTTCTTCGTAGCCCATAAGCAAACTAAGTTCATTATAATGTGCAAGGGAAATCAAGTCATCACAATTTTTGGACACGACTAGATCATGAAACAATTTGCATCGGATAGCTAAATGACCCTGTTCATTTCAAAGTACACAAGTACGGCCAAGAAAATTTAAATCTTCAGCACAAACATCTAGCCTTCCTTGCAAAAATTTAGTTTCTAAGTGCTTATGCCTCTTGCAATATCTATCTTCAAGGAGTTCGTACCATGGATATAGGAGACATTTTCATCATAACTAGTGCAATCATGATTAGTACGATGGATATTCAAGGAGTTCGTACTAACAACATTGCAATCATGCTCATCATTCAAAGATTTAGTGCCAAACATTTTAATACATTCTTCTTCTAACAGTTTGGCACAATTTTCTTTTCCATCATACTCACGAAAGATATTAAAAAGATGAAGCGTATGAGACAAACTCAATTCCATTTTTTGGTAGTTTTTTTTATAAACCAAACTAGTGATAAAACAAGAAACAAAAGATTTGATTGCAAGATCTAAAGATATACCTTCAAGCACTCACCTCCCCGGCAACGGCGCCAGAAACTGCTTGATGTCTACTACGCAACCTTCTTCTTGTAGACGTTGTTGGGCCTCCAAGTGCAGAGGTTTGTAGGACAGTAGCAAATTTCCCTCAAGTGGATGACCTAAGGTTTATCAATCTGTGGGAGGCGTAGGATGAAGATGGTCTCTCTCAAACAACCCTGCAACCAAATAACAAAGAGTCTCTTGTGTCCCCAACACACCCAATACAATGGTAAATTGTATAGGTGCACTAGTTCGGCGAAGAGATGGTGATACAAGTGCAATATGGATGATAGATATAGGTTTTTGTAATCTGAAAATATAAAAACAGCAAGGTAGCAAGCGATAAAAGTGAGCGTAAACGGTATTGCAATGCTAGGAAACAAGGTCTAGGGTTCATACTTTCACTAGTGCAAGTTCTCTCAACAATAATAACATAATTGGATCATATAACTATCCCTCAACATGCAACAAAGAGTCACTCCAAAGTCACTAATAGCGGAGAACAAACGAAGAGATTATGGTAGGGTACGAAACCACCTCAAAGTTATTCTTTCCAATCAATCCGTTGGGCTATTCCTATAAGTGTCACAAACAGCCCTAGAGTTCGTACTAGAATAACAGCTTAAGACACAAATCAACCAAAACCCTAATGTCACCTAGATACTCCAATGTCACCTCAAGTATCCATGGGTATGACTATACGATATGCATCACACAATCTCAGATTCATCTATTCAACCAACACATAGAACCTCAAAGAGTGCCCCAAAGTTTCTACCGGAGAATCAAGACGAAAACGTGTGCCAACCCCTATGCATAAGTTCATGGGCGGAACTTGCAAGTTTATCACCAAAACATACATCAAGTGAATCACGTGATATCCCATTGTCACCACAGATACGCACGGCAAGACATACATCAAGTGTTCTCAAGTCATTAAAGACTCAATCCGATAAGATTACTTCAAAGGGAAAACTCAATCCATTACAAGAGAGTAGAGGGGGAGAAGCAACATAATATCCAACTATAATAGAAAAGCTCGCGATACATCAAGATCGTGCCAAATCAAGAACACGAGAGAGAGAGAGAGAGAGAGAGAGAGAGAGAGAGAGAGAGAGAGAGATCAAACACATAGCTACTGGTACATGCCCTCAGCCTCGAGGGTGAACTACTCCCTCCTCCGGGATGATGAAGATGGCCACCGGTGAGGGTTCCCCCCTCCGGCAGGGTGCCGGAATAGGGTCCCGATTGGTTTTTGGTGGCTACAGAGGCTTGCGGCGGCGGTACTCCCGATGTATTCTGTTCCCCGAAGTTTTTAGGGTATATGGATATATATAGGCGGAAGAAATACGTCAGGGGAGCCACGAGGGGCCCACGAGGGTGGAGGGCGCGCCCTAGGGGGTGGGTGCGCCCCTACCTCATGGCTCCCTCGTTTCTTTCCAGACGCGTACTCCAAGTCTATCAGGTAGCTTTCCTTCCAAAAATAACTTCCCTAGAAGGTTTCATTCCGTTTCAACTCCATTTGATATTCCTTTTCTTCGAAACACAGAAACAAGGGAAAAACAGGAACTGGCATGGGCTCTGAGTCAATAGGTTAGTCCCAAAAATAATATAAAAGTGCATAATAAAGCCCATAAACATCCAAAACAGATAATATAATAGCGTGGAACAATCAAAAATTATAGATACGTTGGAGACGTATCAAACAACAACAACAACAACAACAACAACAACAACAACAACAACAACAACAACAACAACAACAACAACAACAACAACAACAACAACAACAACAACAACAACAACAACAACAACAACAACAACAACAACAACAACAACAACAACAACAACAACAACAACAACAACAACAACAACAACAACACAGCCCAGTTTGGTACTCAACTTAGCTAGAGGTTAGAGTTAGTTTCTAGCTCATGACTAACCCTGAATAACTCCATCCAAAGAATTGTTTGGATGGCATGGTTAGATTGACGATAAATGCACTAGGAAAACTAGCTCCAATTAGCACCTCTTGGGTTGGATAGTTTTTTTGGTGGGTTATAGATGCAACTAGCTCAAACTAGCCCTCATGTTTAGATATACTTTAGGGATATTTGAGCCCGGACTAGCTCAAACTAATTGTAACCCATGGATACAACATCAGTTAATCAGCTGATAATTTGTAAGAATGCAATAAACTCCTTCCGGCCCGTAATATAAGATGTTAATTCATCTAATATGTTAGTATATTGGATGTTATAAGATAGTATAAAAGAGTGTTGTACTACATCATTGTGCAATTGATGTTTAGCTTCTAATATTAACTTGGTGCTTTTAGGTACATATGTAATTGGTAAAGATCCGCGGTTCGACCCTTTCTACGTATGGGGATATGAGATATCGATGAACCAGCATCAAGTAAGGAAGCTGATAAAGATTGTTAGTAAAATGGGTCAAAAGATGGCAATTAAACTATTTGTTTACACTTTATCCAATACAACATCGAACTACAGGATGGTAAGTAAGAACTCTGTAACCTTCTTTTTACTGCCCATAATGAGTTGTGTTAGATGACAATGACTGAATCTTTTTCCTTTGAAGTGGTTCCCGAAGCAGTTTACTCAAGATTACCTCTCGAACTACATGATTGGTGGGCATGCAAAGGTTAAAGTATCTCTACCAGAACACGATGATTATCTAGATGTTTTCATGAAGACCGTGAAGGATGGGCGGTCGGCCATCACAAGGGGTTGGACTAGAGTGGTGCGTGCCTTCTGCATGGAGGAGGGCGCAATATGGGCATTCCGCTTCACCTTGTTCAGCAACCAGAATGTATTTCACATCTTTCTTTACCATCTTTAATAGTAAAAGTATACAACTGTGGTTCATCATTCTTTATTTGGTTCTTATGTAATTGTTGATATGTACCAATGAATTGAATAATGCATTGGTTGTTTGAACCTGATGGATATGAATAAAGCTATAGCATATATTCAAATTCAAATTCAAATCCGATACAATTTGAAATAGTAGAAATTAAATTACGGTGAAATTACGCTCTCCAGGTCGATACGACACACATGGTTGGTAAAACACAAACGTTTGCGATATACACCATAATCCGAGACGGTTCACAGAGAGGAAACGTGTGCAAGCATGCATAAAGTTGCCGTTTGCAAAGCGTGTGCGATGTCAGACAATATCACAAACGGTGTGGGCAAACTAAACGTTTGTGATCGTTGCCTTATCGTACATGATTCTCAACCATGAACTGTTTCTGATGAAGTATGCATCGTCAACGTTGCACCACAGAATAGCGTGTGTGATAGTTGTCGTGTACGAGAATGTTACGACGGTCCGACATTCCGTAATCCTATCCGACACTCGTACAACGATTAGCTAATCTTCTTAATTAGTTATCGCATACGGTTTGGGACAAGCGAATGTGTGTGATTGTATGCTTATCATAAACATTCTATAATAGTGAACCGTTTGTGATGGGTCTCCTATCGTAAACGTAGCACATCAGAATACCGACCGCGATGGCATTGCGAGCACAAACGAGTAGGAGTACTGTATATGCATCTTGGCTCCCTATCCCCGACGGTTTTTGGGTCGTGTGGGAAGGACCCCCCTATCACCCACACTCACTTGGCGACGGTTCCAAATGCCGTCACTAAAAGTGGTTAAAAACCGTTTGTATAGCACCGGCGCGTACCGGTGATGACTAATTCATACTTAGTTTTAAGTGTTGTTTTCCATTCATAGAGCCACTTAATTCATCAAGCATATCATCTAGCCTAGGAACATGATGACGATAACAAATATTAATATTATTAATGGCTCTATAGTCAACACACATATGCGATGTACCATCCTTTTTTGGCACTAGAATAATAGGAAAAACAGAAGGACTAAGGGATTCACGTATATAACCTTTGTTGAGAAACCCATGTACTTGACGCATAATCTCCATCGCCTCCTCTGGATTGGTACAGTATCGCGCACGGTTGGGTAGCGAGACAATGGGAATTAAGTGTTGGTGAACATAGCATGCAATTTCAAAATTTTCCTACGATCACGCAAGATCTATCTAGGAGATGCATAGCAACAAGAGGGGGAGAGTGTGTCCACGTACCCTCATAGACCGAAAGCGGAAGCATTAGCTTAACGTGGTTGATGTAGTCGAACATCTTCGCGATCCAACCGATCAAGCACCGAACGTACGGCACCTCCGAGTTCTGCACACGTTTAGCTCGATGACATCCCTCGAACTCTTGATCCAGCAAAGTGTCGAGGGAGAGTTTCATCAGCACGGCGACGTGGTGACGGTGATGGTGATGTGATCCGCGCAGGGCTTTGCCTAAGCACTACAACAATATGACCGGAGGAGTAAACGGTGGAGGGTGGCACCACACACAGCTAATAAACAATTGATGTGCTTTGGGGTGCGCCTGCCCTGTATATAGAGGAGAGGGGAGGGGGCGGCCTAGGGGGCGTGCCAAGTGGGAGGAGTCCCACTTGGACTCCTAGTCCAATTCGGCCCCCTTCCTTTCTTCGGAGGGGGAAATGGGAAAGGAGAGGGAGAGGGAGAAGGAAAGGGGGGCCACACCCCTCCCCTTGTCCAATTAGGACTCCCCATGGGGGGTCACATGCGACCCCTTGTGTGCTGCCCTCTCTCTCCCCTATGGCCCATTGTGGCCCATTACATTCCCCAAGGGGTTCCGGTAACACTTCGGTACTCCGATAAATATCCGAAACACTCTGAAACCATTCAGGTGTCCGAATACTATCATCCAATATATCAATCTTTACCTCTTGACCATTTCGATACACCTCATCATGTGCGTGATCTCATCCGGGGCTCTGAACAATCTTCGCTCACCAAAACACATAACTCATAATACAAATCATCATCGAACATTAGGCGTGCGGACCCTACGGGTTCGATAACTATGTAGACATGATCGAGACACATCTCCGATTAATAACCAACAGCAGAATCTGGATGCTCATATTGGTTCCTACATATTTCTCCGAAGATCTATATCGGTCAAACCGCAATGACAACATACGTCATTCCCTTTGTCATCGGTATGTTACTTGCCCGTGATTCGATCGTCGGTATCTTCATACCTAGTTCAATCTCATGACCGGCAAGTCTCTTTACTCGTTCCGTAATGCATCATCCCGCAACTAACTCATTAGTCACATTGCCTGCAAGGCTTATCATGATGTGCATTACCGAGAGGGCCCAGAGATACGTCTCCGATACTTGGAGTGACAAATCCTAATCTCGATCTATGCCAACCCAACAAACACCTTCGGAGACACCTGTAGAGCATCTTTGTAATCACCCAGTTACATTGTGAAGTTTGATAGCACACAAGGTGTTCCTCCAGTATTCGGGAGTTGCATAATCTCATAGTCAAAGGAGTATGTATAAGTCATGAAGAAAGCAATAGCTTAACGATCATTATGCTAAGCTATCAAATGGGTCTTTTCCATCACATCATTCTCCTAATGATGTGATCCCGTTCATCAAATGACAACACATGCCTATGGTCAGGAAACTTGACAATCTTTGATTAATGAGTTAGTCAAGTAGAGGCATACTAGGGACACTTTGTTTTGTCTATGTATTCACACATGTATCAAGTTTCTAGTTAATACAATTCTAGCATGAATAATAAACATTTATCATGATATAAGGAAATATAAATAACAACTTTATTATTGCCTCTAGGGCATATTTCCTTCAGTCTCCCACTTTCACTAGAGTCAATAATCTAGATTACATTGTAATGGTTCTAACACCCATGGATTCTTGGTGCTGGTCATGTTTTGCTCGTGGAAGAGGCTTAGTCAACGGGTCTGCAACATTCAGATCCGTATGTATTTTGCAAATCTCTATGTCTCCCTCCTTGAATTGATCACGGATAGAGTTGAAGCGTCTCTTGATGTCTTTCGTTCTCTTGTGAAATCTGGATTCCTTTGCTAAGGCAATTGCTCCAGTGTTGTCACAAAAGATTTTGCATTGGACCCGATGCACTAGGTATTACACCTAGATCGGATATGAACTCTTTCATCCATACTCCTTCATTTGTTGCTTCCGAAGCAGCTATGTACTCCGCTTCACACGTAGATCCCGCCACGACGCTCTACTTGGAACTACACCAACTTACAGCTCCACCATTCAATATAAATATTTATCCGGTTTGCGACTTAGAGTCATCCGGATCAGTGTCAAAGCTAGAATCAACGTAACCATTTACGACGAGCTCTTCATCACTCCCATAAACAAGAAACATATCCTTAGTACTTTTCAGGTACTTCGGGATGTTCTTGACCGTTATCCAATGTTCCACTCCTGGATTACTTTGGTACCTGTTGGGAACGTAGTAATTTCAAAAATTTCCTACGCACACGCAAGATCATGGTGATGCATAGCAACGAGAGGGGAGAGTGTTGTCCACGTACCCTCGTAGACCGATAGAGGAAGCGTTATGACAACGCGGTTGACGTAGTCGTACGTCTTCACGATCCGACCGATCCAAGTACCGAACATACGGCACCTCCGAGTTCTGCACACGTTCAGCTCGATGGCGATCCCGGACTCGATCCAGCAAAGTGTCGGGATGAGTTCCGTCAGCACGACGGCGTGGTGACGATGATGATGTTCTACCGACGCAGGGCTTCGCCTAAACTCCGCGACGATATGACCGAGGTGGAATATGGTGGAGGGGGGCACCGCACACGTAAGGAACGATCACGAAGATCAACTTGTGTGTTCTAGGGTGCCCCCTGCCCCCGTATATAAAGGAGCAAGGGGGGTGCGGCTGGCCCTAGGAGGAGGCGCGCCGGAGGAGTCCTACTCCCAGTGGGAGTAGGACTCCCCCCTTTCCCTAGTTGGATTAGGACTTGGGGGGAAAGGAAGAGAGGGGAAAGGAAAGGGCGCCGCCTCCTTGTCAACCCGGACTGGGGGGAGGCGCGACAGCCCCTAGGCCTCCTCTCCTCTTCCTCCACTAGGCCCAATAAGGCCCATTAGGTTACCGGGGGATTCCGGTAACCTCCCGGTACTCCGGTAAAATGCCGATTTCACCCGGAACACTTCCGATGTCCAAACATAGGCTTCCAATATATCAATATTTATGTCTCAACCATTTCGAGACTCCTCGTCATGTCCGTGATCACATCCGGGACTCCGAACAATCTTCGGTACATCAAAACTCATAAAACTGTCATCGTAATGTTAAGCGTGCGGACCCTACGGGTTCGAGAACTATGTAGACATGACCTAGAACTATTCTCGGTCAATAACCAATAGCGGAACCTGGATGCTCATATTGGCTCCTACATATTCTACGAAGATCTTTATCGGTCAAACCGCATAACAACATACGTTGTTCCCTTTGTCACCGGTATGTTACTTGCCCGAGATTTGATCGTCGGTATCTCAATACCTAGTTCAATCTCGTTACCGGCAAGTCTCTTTACTCGTTACGTAATGCATCATCCCGTAACTAACTTATTAGCCACATTGCTTGCAAGGCTTATAGTGATGTGCATTACCGAGAGGGCCCAGAGATACCTCTCCGACAATCGGAGTGACAAAACCTAATCTCAAATCGCCAACCCAACATGTACCTTTGGAGACACCTGTAGTACTCCTTTATAATCACCCGATTCGTTGTGACGTTTGGTAGCACCAAAGTGTTCCTCCGTAAGCGGAGTTGCATAATCTCATAGTTACAGGAACATGTATTAGTCATGAAGAAAGCAATAGCTACATACTAAACGATCAAATGCTAGGCTAACGGAATGGGTCCTGTCAATCACATCATTCTCCTAATGATGTGATCCCATTAATCAAATGACAACACATGTCTATGGTTAGGAAACATAACCATCTTTGATTAATGAGCTAGTCAGGTAGAGGCATACTAGTGACTATATGTTTGTCTATGTATTCACACATGTATCATGTTTCCGGTTAATACAATTCTAGCATGAATAATAAACATTTATCATGATATGAGGAAATAAATAATAACTTTATTATTGCCTCTAGGGCATATTTCCTTCAGTACCTCCCTTCTAAACTTATAGCAAGGCACACATCAGGTCTGGTACACAACATTGCATACATGATAGAACCTATGGCTGAGGCATTGGGAATGAATTTAATTTTCTCTCTATCTTCTGCAGTGGTCGGGCATTGAGTCTGACTCAACCTCACACCTTGTAACACAGGCAAGAATCCTTTCTTTGACTGATCCATTTTGAACTTCTTCAAAACTTTATCATGGTATGTGCTTTGTGAAAGTCCAATTAAGCGTCTTGATCTATCTCTATAGATCTTGATGCCCAATATATAAGCAGCTTCAACGAGGTCTTTCATTGAAAAATTCTTAGTCAAGTATCCTTTTATGCTATCCAGAAATTCTATATCATTTCCAATCAACAATATGTCATCCACATATAATATTAGAAATGCTACAGAGCTCCCACTCACTTTCTTGTAAATACAGGCTTCTCCGAAAGTCTGTAGAAAACCATATGCTTTGATCACACTATCAAATCGTATATTCCAACTCCGAGATGCTTGCACTAGTCCATAAATGGATCGCTGGAGCTTGCACACTTTGTTAGCACCTTTACGATCGACAAAACCTTCTGGTTGCATCATATACAACTCTTCTTTAAGAAATCCATTAAGGAATGTAGTTTGGACGCCCATTTGCCAAATTTCATAATCATAAAATGCGGCAATTGCTAACATGATTCAAACAGACTTAAGCATCGCTACGGGTGAGAAGGTCTGATCGTAGTCAACCCCTTGAACTTGTCGAAAACCTTTCGCAACAAGTCGAGCTTTTGTAGACAGTAACATTACCATCAGCGTCAGTCTTCTTCTTGAAGATCCATTTATTTCTCTATGGCTTGCCCATCATCAGGCAAGTCAACCAAAGTTCATACTTTGTTCTCATACATGGATCCCATCTTAGATTTCATGGCCTTAAGCCATTTCGTGGAATCTGGGCTCATCATCGCTTCCTCATAGTTCATAGGTTCGTCATGGTCTAGTAACATGACTTCTAGAACAGGATTACCGTACCACTCTGGTGCGAAACATACTCCAGTTGTCCTACGAGGTTCAGTAGTAACTTGATCTGAAGTTTCATGATCATCATCATTAGCTTCCTCACTAATTGGTGTAGGCATCACGGGAACAGTTTTCTGTGATAAACTACTTTCCAATTCAAGAGAAGGTACAATTACCTCATCAAGTTCTACTTTCCTCCCACTCACTTGTTTCTATAGAAACTCCTTCTCTAGAAAGGATCCATTCTTAGCAACAAATATCTTGCCTTTGGATCTGTGATAGAAGGTGTGCCCAACAGTTTCTTTTGGGTATCCTATGAAGATGCATTTCTCCGATTTGGGTTCGAGCTTATCAGGCTGAAGCTTTTTCACATAAGCATCGCAACCCCAAACTTTAAGAAACGACAGCTTAGGTTTCTTGCCAAACCACAGTTCATATGGTGTCATCTCAACGGATTTAGATGGTGCCCTATTTAACATGAATGCACTTGTCTCTAATGGATAACCCCAAAACGATAGCGGTAAATCGGTAAGAGACATCATAGATCGCACCATATCTAATAAAGTATGGTTACGACGTTCGGACACACCATTATGCTGTGGTTTTACATGTGGCGTGAGTTGCGAAACTATTCCACATTGTTTTAAATGAAGACCAAACTCGTAACTCAAATATTCGCCTCCATGATAAGATCGTAGAAACTTTATTTTCTTGTTACAATGAGTTTCCACTTCACTCTGAAATTCTTTGAACTTTTCAAATGTTTCAGACTTGTGTTTCATTAAGTAGATATACCCATATCTGCTCATATCACCTGTGAAGGTCAGAAAATAACAATACTCGCCGCGAGCCTCAACACTCATCGGACCGCATACATCAGTATGTATTATTTCCAATAAGTCAGTGGCTCGCTCCATTGTTCCGTAGAACGGAGTCTTAGTCATCTTGCCCATGAGGCATGGTTCGCAAGCATCAAGTGATTCATAATCAAGTGATTCCAAAAGCCCATACGCATGGAGTTTCTTCATGCGCTTTACAACAATATGACCTAAATGGAAGTACCACAAATATGTTGCACTATCACCATTAACTTTTCATCTTTTAGCATCAATATTATGAATATGTGTATCACCACGATCGAGATTCAACAAAAATATACCCCTCATCAAGGGTGCATGACCATAAAAGATATTACTCATATAAATAGAATAACCATTATTCTCTGATTTAAAAGAATAACCGTCTCGCGTCAAACAAGATCTAGATATAATGGTCATGCTCAATGCTGGCACCAAATAACAATTATTCAGGTCTAAAACTAATCCCGAAGGTAGAAGTAGAGGTAGCGTGCCGACGGCGACCACATCGACCTTGGAACCGTTTCCGACGCGCATCGTCACCTCGTCCTTAGCCAATCTTTGTTTAATTCGCAGCCCCTGTTTCGAGTTGCAAATATGAGCAACAGAACCAGTATCAATTACCCAGGTGCTACTAGAAGCATTAGTAAGGTACACATAAATAACATGTATATCAAATATACCTTTCACTTTGCGATCCTTCTTATCCGCCAAATACTTGGGGCAGTTCCGCTTCAAGTAACTAGTCCCTTTGCAGTAGAAGCACTCAGTTTCAAGCTTAAGTCCAAACTTGGGCTTCATCCCGGGAGTAGCAACTTGCTTGCTATTCTTCTTGAAGTTCCCCTTCTTTCCTTATCCCATTTTCTTGAAACTAGTGGTCTTGTTAACCATCAACACTTGATGCTCCTTCTTGATTTCTACCTCCGCAGCCTTGAGCATTGCGAAGAGCTCGGGAATCGTCTTGTTCATCCCTTGCATATTATAGTTCATCACGAAGCCTTTATAGCTTGGTGGCAGTGATTAAAGAACTCTGTCAATGACACTATCATCCGAAAGATTAACTCCTAGCTCAGTCAAGTGATTATGGTACCCAGACATTCTGAGTATGTGTTTACTGACAGAACTATTCTCCTCCATCTTGCAGCTATAGAACTTTGTGGAAACTTCATATCTCTCAACTCAGGCATTTGCTTGAAATATTAACTTTAGCTCTTGGAACATCTCATATGCTCCATGACGTTCAAAACATCTTTGAAGTCCCGATTCTAAGCCGTAAAGCATGGCGCACTGAACTATCGAGTAGTCATCAGATTTAGCTTGCGAGACGTTCATAACATCAGCAGTTGCTCCTGCAGCAGGCCTTGCACCTAGCGGTGCATCAAGGAAGTAATTCTTCTGTGCAGCAATGAGGATAATCTCAAGTTACGAACCCAGTCCGTGTAGTTGCTACCATCATCTT
Organism: Aegilops longissima; assembly: GCA_021605205.1. Taxonomy (NCBI): domain Eukaryota; kingdom Viridiplantae; phylum Streptophyta; class Magnoliopsida; order Poales; family Poaceae; genus Aegilops; species Aegilops longissima. The sequence goes on from CM038676.1 coordinate 279,505,635, forward strand.
TGAACTTAGATTTCTCTAGGAACGCATTAAAATTCAAGGGAACGGTAGCACGGGCCATTGATCTACAACATAGATATGCAAAATCTATCAGGACTAAGTTCATGATAAATTTAAGTTCAATTAATCATATTACTTAAGAACTCCCACTTAGATAGACACCCCTCGAGTCATCTAAATGATCATGTGATCCATATCAACTAAACCTTGTCCGATCATCACGTGAGATGGAGTAGTTTTCAATGGTGAACATCTCTATGTTCATCATATCTACTATATGATCCACGTTCGACCTTTCGCTCTCAGCGTTCTGAGGCCATGTCTGTACATGCTAGGCTCGTCAAGTTTAACTCAAGTATTCCTCACGTGCAAAACTGTTTTGCACCTGTTGTATGTGAACGTAGAGCTTATCACACCCTATAATCACGTGGTGTCTCAGCATGACGAACTGTTGCAACAGTGCATACTCAGGGAGAACACGTATACCTTGAAATTTTAGTGAGGGGTCATCTTATAATGCTATCGCCGTACTAAGCAAAATAAGATGCATCAAAGATAAATATCACATGCAATCAAAATATGTGACATGATACCATCATCATCTTGTGCCTTTGATCTCCATCTCCAAAGCACTGTCATGATCTCCATCATCACCGGCTTGACACCTTGATCTTCATCGTAGCGTCGTTGTCGTCTCGCAAACTATTGCTTCTATGACTATCGCTAATGCATAGTGATAAAGTAAAGCAATTACATGGCGATTGCATTTTATACAATAAAGCGACAACCATAAGGCTCCTGCCAGTTGCTGATAACTTTTACAAAACATGATCGTCTCATACAATAACGTATATCACATCATGTCTTGACCATATCACATCACAACATGCCTTTCAAAAATAAGTTAGACGTCCTCTACTTTGTTGTTGCAAGTTTTACGTGCCTGCTACGGGCTTCAAGTAAGAACCGTACTTACCTACACATCAAAAACCACAATGATGTTTCATCAAGTTTGCTGTTTTAACCTTCAACAAGGACCAGCCGTAGTCAAATTTGATTCAACTAAAGTTGGAGAAACAGACACCACCTGGCCACCTCTATGCAAAACAAGTTGCATGTCTATTAGTGTAACCGGTCTCATGAACGTGGTCATGTAAGGTTGGTCTGGGCCGCTTCATCCAACAATACCACCGAATCAAAATAAGAAATTGGTGGTAAGCAGTATGACTATGATCGCCCACAACTCTCTGAGTTCTACTCGTGCATATCATCTACGCATAGACCTGGCTCGGATGCCACTGTTGGGGAACGTAGCATGCAATTTCAATATTTTTCTACGATCACTCAAGATCTATCTAGGAGATGCATAGCAACGAGAGGGGGAGACTGTGTCCACGTACCCTCGTAGACCTAATGCGGAAATGTTAGCTTAACGCGGTTGATGTAGTCAAACGTCTTCGCGATCCAACCGATCAAGCACCGAACGTATGGCACCTCTGAGTTCTGCACACGTTCAGCTCGATGACGTCCCTCGAACTCATGATCCAGCAAAGTGTCGAGGGAGAGTTTTGTCATCACGACGGCATGGTGACGGTGATGGTGATGTGATCCACGCAGGGCTTCGCCTAAGCACTACGACAATATGACCGGAGGAGTAAACGGTGGAGGGGGGCACCGCACACGGCTAAGAAACAATTGATGTGCTTTGGGGTGCCCCCTGCCCCCGTATATAAAGGACGAGAGGGGAGGGGGCCGGCCTAGGGGCGCGCCAAGTGGGAGGGGTCCCACTTGGACTCCTAGTCCAATTCGCCCCCATTTCTTTGTTCGGAGGGGGAAAGGGGGAAGGAGAGGGAGAGGGAGAAGGAAAGGGGGGTCGCGCCCCCTCCCCTTGTCCAGTTCGGACTCCCCATGGGGAGCGCGCGCCACCCTTTGTGGGCTGCCCTCTCTCTCCCCTATGGCCCATTGTGGCCCATTACTTTCCCCGGGGGGTTCCGGTAACCCCTCGCACTACAAAAAAGATACACTTCCGTGATGATACGTGTTTGTCACAGTAGGTCACGTTTTCTGTCATGCGTGTACATCCATGACGATTTTATGACAGAATAAAGATAGTCATACCTGTGTTGTCGTAGAAGTGTTCCATGACATTACCAAAATTATCATCACGGAAGTGTCCACTTCCATGACGATAAATCACGCGTCCTAGAAGTGCTTTCGTCAAGGGTTACCGACACGTGGGATCCACCGTAACGGGTCGCCGTTAAGCTATCGGGTCCAGTTTTGGATCCGATAACCCGTTAATAGCTCGGACCAATGGAGATTTTCCACGTGTAAAATTCTCATTGGCCGGAGGAAACCCGTGTCGGCTCACCGTTGGGACAGATGTCATCCACTCATTGGACAAGAGGCGCCTATGATATGTCAACATGTGGCACGGCCCAACAGAGGCCCATTCCAGTGAAAAGTCCGGCCCAGCTAAAGGCCCACCAAGTTTTTTCAGACACTAGTGGGCTGGCCCGTTAACATCGTGCCATGTTTTGGGCCAAATTGAGGCCCATAGCAGATCTTGCCCGTTCATAGCTTGTCATGTTTTGGGCTGAATTACGACCCATATCGGATCAGGCTCGTTAACAGGCCACTGTTCTTTTGGGCCCATTCTAAGACAGGTTTCTATTTCAGCGTGCTAAATGCCCGTTAACCAGTTCGGCCCGATAATAGTTTCGGCCTGTTAGTGGCCCGTGGTGCATCTGGGATGTTGTCGGCCTAGTTTAACTTTAGGCCCTTTAACGGCCCATGCAGAAACTGGGCTATTTCTTATCCTAAGTAACTTTAGGCCTCTTAACGGCCCGTAGTCTTCATGGATAAATTTCAGCCCAACAGGCCTATCGGCATGTTAATGGCCCGTGGAACAGTTGGGCCTAATTACAGCCCGCGGTGAATCCGGCCTGCTTACTGCCCATCTGATAATGGCTCGTGACACTTTTGGGCCTATGGCACCCGTGGATACCAGCCTGCTTAAATCCCATTATTTTATTGGGCCAAACAGGCCCGAGATATATTTTGGCCTGTTAACTGCTCGTCCTATTTGGGCCAAACATGGGCCTTAGGCAGTTTCGGCCTGTATTGGGCCATGAATTTTTCAGCCCAACGCTGGCCCAATCTAGGTTTTAGCCTGTTAAAAGCCCATGGTATTCTCTGGCCCAGCTGGCTAGAACTTTACTCGGCCTGTTAAAGGCGGGAAACTACTATAGGTTTAGACTTGCTAATGGCCCAAGATGATTATAAGCCCAAGTTTTGGCCCATATGAGTAACGGGCCGGCCTGAAGACCGACAACACTGAGATCCACTGAACCTTCTGGCCTAAATTACAACATACCGACCAAAGAATAAACCTAGACTATACAATAAAGAAATTACGGCATATTACATCCACTGGGAATCAAAGTTCGCTACGAGTGATAAGAAAGCGCAACATGACCGTGGATTACGTACACTGGGCATCAAAGGTCGCCACCAGTGCATATAAATGCGCCGACAAAATAATATACAAAACTAAGAGCACTTCAGAAGGCACTAGGCCTGGCCAGGACAGGCCCCGCAAGCAGCCGAAAAAGCTGATGAGACCTCAGTTGTGTCAATGATAGATGCTCCATCCCTAGCTGTATGGCACCATAGTGCACAAGGCAGTCCTCTGACATCTTCTTCGCATCTTTGACTTCAAGTCAGAGCTAAGCTGAAGCAAGCCTTTCCGCTTTAAGTTGAGACTGAAGAAGTCGAACTGATTGAGGCAGCGACTACACAGATGTTGTCTCACACCTGCTGGTGAGTATCTTCAACTCACTATCTTCATCAAGACAGGACATTGGGGTCATCTTGCTGTCCTCAATATGATTTGGCTCACTATCTTCCCTAAAGTTCTGCCTGGCATAAGAGATACGACTCTGAAAGAGAAACAAGGAGACACGTAACAGATTTCACAATTATATAAGAAAATAAATGGATCTGTTTTACATAAGGAACATGTTTTTACAACTACAATTTAAAACAGGTAGTTGTTGCAAACATCCAATCAGATGTAAACAGCAAAGTAAACAACAGTGGAGGAAATGATGCCTATCCAACTCTATACTAGAACAAAGTTTGAAGGCTTGAGAAGGATGAACTTACATTACTTGTTAACACGGGCTGGACAAAGCCCTTCTCCATGTTGATGGAAGGATAATTCAATAAATTCCCCAAAGAAAATTCTTTATAAGCGTTGCCATTATTCTACATTTTGCAAATAGTAAATATAGATCAAATAATATTGGAAGAAACAAAGGATAATGAAGCTCAGGTGCAAACTGATGATACATAATCAAATAGCAATTAATTAAGTACAGGGTTACAAGGCGAAAGGTACTAACAAGAGGAATGCAGACATCAACGTGTGCAGTGGCATTGGCTTTATTCAACATTTTGGTAAGAGTAAATGTAGATATGATAATTTGGAGAAAGTGGAGGGCAGGACAAATAAGATGCAGAGTAATGCTAGACAATCAACTATCTCGCAATGCAAGTACAGTAATACCACCACCGTCCGTTATTACTTGTCGCTCAAATGGATGTATCTAGCACTATTAAGTTCTAAATACATCCAATTGATCAACAATTAATTCGATACAGAGGGAGTACATGACAACAGGTACTTACATGAGCAATCCAAAACTTCATAACCATTGTGGTAATTTTACATTTATCTAAGAGTAAATATAGATCTTATAATTTCAAGCAAAGGGAGGATAAAGAAGCGAACATTTATAGTGATGCTACACAATCAAACAGCAATGAGTGTAAGTATGCTGACAAAGGGCAAGAGGTACTGACAAGAGCAATGCAGAGCCCAGTATTGTTGTGTGATCCTATGATCCTTTGAGCAAGGAGATTCATCTGAAATAAGTTTTCCTACAAGAGAGAAGGTAAGGCACATGTAGAAATTTAGGAGTTCAAATTTTGAATTGATATCATAGACAGTACCTGACGCTGGGCTCTCAGTAGTTATAATAGGGGTTTGGCCAGTGGAGTAGGGGTAAAGTGTGGTACAGTTAAGCCTGTGTTTTGTATGGCTGTTGATCTATCTGATTTATCAGGTATCACTACCTTCTCCAAATACCTAGTTTGTACTCCTTGAGGATCTGCACTCACCCTGTTCCTTTTGGACATCTATTACGAAAGAACAACATTTGACTGGAAAAACATAGTATGATGACACATGGAATAGGTACAGAAAATGGATAGGTATGGCATATACTCATATATGATGCTTAAACTAAGAATATGGTGTAACAAAGTAGAAGTAATGCAAGAGGTCAGATGCAAAATATGTGAAACCAATACAACCTTGCCAAGTTAGAGCAAGCACCTTGATGGGTGAATAAGATAGGCCATCCTCCACCATGCCAAGTTTGTTAGCCAGTGGATTGTTCCACAATATTCCTCTTGTCTCCCATTCTCATATTCATTTTGATAATGTTCAATACCTGACATGCATGAAAACATAAAAATAAGTGAGATTATCTCTGTGCTATCTCTGCAATTCTTCTAAGAGATGCCATGCATGCTGTAATTTTGTGCATGCATTAATATAATGTGGCCTACTATTCAAAATACGAGAGCTCCAGAAGTGATGATACTTCGCAGATGACAGCTTCAACATATAGTAAAGAAGAACAAGTCGACCTGACCTGAGAGATTCAAAATATACTAAGGGAGAACAACTCGACCTTACCAGTCGACCGCAAATGTCTGTGCTACTCTTCCCAGCAATGAACATACTTATTAAAGAAGATAAGAGGATCATCTTAAAGAAGAGCAGAAGTGCAAGCAGATTGAAGATATTACAAGTCTTTCTATACAATGTCGGTTGCCCACCCATGATGAACCAGAGCTTACAGAGAAATACTATTCCTTCCAATCTCTCCATATGTGGCTCACATGCATTTCGTAAAGTAGGAACATTTAGCTGACCAATTAAACATCTCTAAGTTTTACTAATATCAGCATAATATCATATTTGAATTTGTACAACTAAGCTTGTTTAGCTCAATGGGTGGAGAAGTGCTATCACGACACGAACCACGTAGGCTGATCGTGGTCACCATAAAATGAGGAAACCGTAAGCATGATGAGTATAGTGTTGACCATGGCAGTGGGATGGCATATTTGAAGTTGCAAACCGCGCAAAGGGTAGTTAGAAACCGATGTTTTATTTGAAATAACAACTAAGATTTGCTATGGACAAGAAAGTACACTCAACAAGTGATAAAGAAATGCAATTCTGCTGTCTCTCTGTATGTCGCGACATGCATTTGGAAACTCAAGTGGGACCTTTAGCTAACCAATTAAATGTGTCTGTTAACTAATATCAGTATCATATCACAATCATATTTGAACAACTAAGCTTTGAAATTTTGAGTGTTGTGTTGTTTAGCTTGAAGGGTGGAGTAATGCCGGTATGACAGAAAGCACCTACGCAGATCATAGTAGAGTAGATAAAAGGGGAAAACCCTAAGCATCAGGAGTAAAATCAGGAAAGTGGAACTAGCTGGACCAGTGGGTGGTGCACATGCTTTTCGAAACGGATATAGGAACATTAGGTGACCAATTAAACATTCTCTGTTTTAGTAATATGAGCATCATATCATATTCGTATTTCAACACCTAAGCTGTGGAATTATGAGTGGCATGTTGTTTCGCTTGATGGGTTGAGGTCTTGAGGAGCAGTGCTAGCTCGACACGAAGCTCCTACGATGATGGTAGTGAATATAAAGGGGGAAACCGTAAGCTTTATGAGTATAGTGGCCGCGGATCTGAAGGTGCAAACTGGACAAAGCTACTTTGCAACCAATGTTTGCTTTCAACTAGCCACTACGATTTGGTACGGACAAGAAAAGTACAGTAAACAATTTATGATCTATTTTCCGGGTGAGATCAATTACTTAAGCACATATGGAAGAGTACCACCTCTCTTGCAGCGTCGTGTAGGCCCCTGCTGATACGTTGAGGGTGCTGCGGGTGCGATGGTTGTCGGCGGCGGGGAAGAAGACTTTAGACGGAAGACGGCCGGGTCGGGGGATAAATCCTGTTGTCATGGATGAGGCCGTCGTAGGAGAGGCAAAGGCAAGGTGGACGACGACGCCAATGAAACAAGAGGACGCGATGAAAGGATCCTAGTCCGGCGACGTGGATGAGAGACGTCCATCTCTTGAAGTGGACGATGGGGTAGGGGTAGCGGCTCCGGCAAGGTGGAGGATGGGGTGGCGGACGGAGGAGGCTGGCCGCAGTGGGGAGGTTGTTGTGGTGCCGACGGTGTATGAATGGGGAAATGGAGGGGGGGGGTCTCAAACTTTGGGACGCGCTTGTCTGAAATGTGGGGAAGTTACAAAATTATCTCCCGTTTAAAAGTTTGGACATCACGTCGGTTGGGGATAGGACGGTAATCTCGCATCTCCCAAATATTTGTCGGTAGCGATTTCGGGCGAGGAGACGGTGTTTTGCCGCCCATGGTTGGCGCCCACGGTGTATGAACGGGGCTGACAGGTAGGGCGGTTGTGTCACGTCCGAGGGAAGTTACACATATACCCCTATTTAAAATATGTGCCTACATCGATTTCGGGCGAGGAGAGTTTGTTTTGCCGCCCACCATGTATGAATGGGGAATGGAGGGAGATACACATGTCTTTCGGACGAGCTTGAATCAAATGTGATTTGCCGCCCACGTTTGGCGCCCACCGTGTCTGAATGGGCTCAGAGGCGGTCGTGTCACGTCTGATTGAAGTTACTAGTCTACAACTATGGACAGCAGTGTAAATCCGGTCGATAAGGATGTCAAACTGTCAGGGGTAGACAGTAATTTCCATCTCGCAAACACTTGCTTCGGGCAGCCCACAAATGATAGTGGGTGTTTAGCCGCTTCGTTCAAAACTTGGGAGAATTAGCGTTCACCTTTGCCCTGGGCCCTGGCAACTAAATTTGAATCTAATTTGTATTCGATTACGAATATCCACAGATAATTCTATGTTTTGTTATTTATTTCTTCAAAACCACAACAATGATTTATTCCACCTTTATAAATGATTATGATTTGTAAATGCCGTTATCTTCGAATTCAGTAGGTTGGATACACTTTGAGTGAAACAGTTATTTCATCCAATACAATATGCTCACACGAAAAATAGTTCACCTTATGTCAATCATACAAGTACTAAGGATTAACTCACCTAAAAAATTTGGATCATTACAACACATGGACAACATAGGGGGTCTTACAACATAGTCCATTCAGAGACATGACACAACATGCAAGTACAATAATCTATTGACAATTTCAACATAGTCCATTCAGAGACATGACACAACATGCAAGTACAATAATCTGGGCTTTCAGATAGCAGAAACAGCAGGACGTCCTCCGTCTTCAAATGCAACATTCTTACATCCTCCAATTCTTGGGTTGCTTGCATAATGTGTGCAGCTAATTGCATAATTTCCCGTCTCAAGATCAATATTACCTCATTCATGGCAGCCTTTCTGCCTCTAGTAGAGCCTCAAGAACTATAATATATGTGCTCAGAATGCTCTCCGACGGTGTTGCCTCTAAACTGCTACCATCTGCTAACATGGATGGTGCACTGCTTCCACAAATAGATTCTGGGGTTGTACATTGTATCCTAGTGTGAACGGCATCCTGAAAGGTTTCCGCTGGACATAAGTAAGAGATAGTTATCGCATGATCCAGGCAGTAAAATTACATGGTAAATGACATACGAATTATTGCCGAGCATGGCATGCTATATTTAATGGGAAAATTCCATTTCTCCCCCTAACTTAAGCCACCACCTGGCATTTGCCCCTAATTTTCAGGTATGCTCAAAAATACCCCTCTTCCGTCAAGTAACCTTACAGAAATGCCCTTCTGTGCCGTTACCGTCCGGTCAAAGGGGTTTGGCCGTCTAATGAACAGTAACATGGTGAACACTAAATTAAAAAAATAGCAAAAAGATAAAAAAAATCTGAAATTTTGTGGGGTCAAAGATACTCAAGGGATCAAGGTGCGTGCAAATTTTCGCGTAGTTTGTACATTCCAGCAGCTCGTGTCAAAGGAAAAACTTTAAAATGTACGTTGTGAATAGTAAATTCAAAAAATAGCAAGAAAATTCAAAATAATATGAATTTTTTTGGCATAAAAAAGGCTAGGGTGCGCAAGGTCCGTGCAAATTTTTGTTGTGTTTCAACACTGTAGGAGCTCGTGGAGAAAAAAAAGAAAATTTGGCGCAGAAAAACTTTGAAAAAATGCACTATTTTGTTTTTTTTGCTAGAGCACCTCGCATGTCATTTGATCACAAAAATTTGCAAGCACCTTGTGCACCCAAGCCTCTTTGATGCGAAAAAAATCATATTTATTAAAATTTCCTGCTATTTTTTTGAATTTACTGTTCACAGCGTATAGATTTATATTTTTTTCCTTTTCCACAAGTTCCTAGAATGTCCAAATAGCGCGAAAATTTGCATGCACCTTGCGCCCTTGAGTATCTTCGATACCCCAAAATTTCATATTTTTTTGCTATTTTTTCGAGTTTACTGTTCACCATGTTACTATTCACCAGACGGTCAAAGCCCTTTGACCAGATGGCAAGGGCATTTCTATAAGGTGAGTTGACGAAAGAGGGGTATTTTTCAGCATACCTGAAAATTAGGGGCAAATGCCAGGTGGTGGCTCAAGTTAGGGGGAGAAATGGAGTTGTCCCATATTTAAATGGTTCGAAGCAGCAACATCTGAAAAGAAATTACAATAGTAAGATGAAACTAGGGATGTAAGTGGCAAATAAACGACATCCGCCAGTCCCATCTAGTAAGATTTTGCTAGCTCCCTGGTTCATTTTCCTCAGAAAACAAAAACTCTTTTGAACTATCATACCACTAGTGGACTTTAATCGGGATTAAACGGGACCCAGTTGACATCCCTAGTTGAAAGGGAGTGTACCACCGCTATATTTAAGTTGCCAAGGCATCTAAGCAGTTCAAATAATCTGAGAAAGAACTTAACAGTGTGGCCTCATATAAACTACAAAGATAGTCTTGTGATGAAGTTCAGAGGTAAAATTAAGGGCTCAAATGAACTAGGCATGCATTTCTTTACGATAGTAGAGCAGGCACTGCTGACATATTAGCCAACTAAGGTATAGCCTAACAAGTAACAAACAAGCATTCGAATCAAGCAATATAGCAAAGCAGACAACTGAACTATTTGTAATTCTGTAGGATTACAGGTTGAGGGCACAAGCCAAGAAAGCATCCCACACACATTACATTTCACATGTACTAAAACACATTGGCTTATCATATGTTGTTGTGAAGCATCGCTGCTGCTGCAATGTTCTTTGAAGATATCGTCAGCATCCCGTGGTTGCAAATCTAGTTGTTGTAGTTTATTCTGCACCCTCTATTTAGGTAAAATTAATTTTAATCGCATGCACTGGTTTGAATTGATCATCAATGGTTCATCTAAACTAATGAAAGAAGGGTGTGTGCTTACATGACAATATATCTGCTTCACTCTATTTTTATGCTTGTTCGAGGTGCCAGCCACAAAAGAACAAATATTTTGCTTGATGGGGTTGGCAGCTCCATAATTAATAGAAGCATCAAATTAGTCATGCAACTTGGGAAGATCAAGAACACACACAAAAGTAATTAACAGAGGCTCGGAGCAGTGATGTAATAGCTAGCATCAGAAAATATAGGGTAAAACGAACAAAAAGCAGGGAACCACATGCTAGTTTGCTGATGTGTAATTAAGCATAGAGAACATGAAGAAGTCTGATGGAACCAACAGGTGGCATCAGAACAACACCATTATCATAAATATAGCATGCAAGAAGTAAAATAGTAGGCAGTGATATCTACGAACTACAGTAATACTTAGGACAAAACTAAAGCATATTAACTATATGTGCACTGGTATGTAATTTAGCACATGTAACATGTTCACTGCCAGAAGTATGGACCTACATGTGCAAGCAAAATAACGCATCTCATGAAAAATTGAATGATGCCCTGAAGAAATTCAAAGGTGCGGTGCTTATGCTAAGAAAGTGAATGTAGGCGCCGGCCCTTGGATAATAGTACCTGATTCTCGGTTGCTTATGGTTATCATTGTCATATTTGATAGCTAAGGATCGTCGATGGTGCTTGTGTTGCGGTTGAGTTTGGGCCGGCTGTCGCCGTCGCTGAAGCGGCTCCGGTGCTTCGGTTGCGGCGCTTGTCGACATATAAGAAAGCTCATCTGTGGTAAGTGAATAGTTGCATGATAAAGAAGAGAAAAACTGAAGGAGTACAAATTGAAATAATCTGATGAGGCTGCAGCGTCAGTAAAGCAGGGCCGGTGGAGTTGCATATGGCGTACGTCGAGCGGGACCGGTGCATTGGACGAAGGCTTCGGCGGGAGCGGTGTACAGTGCTTTCGGTGAGGCAGATCTGTTGCGGCGGACGAGTGCTTGTATGAAGGGCAAGTAATGGGGCGGACGAGGGAGTCAGTGAAGGGCCTACACTGTGGTGGAAGAGGGCGCCATTTAAGCAGATCCGGTGGGGTGGACCATGATGGCGGTCAAGGAGATCTGGAGCGGTGGACAAGCCAGTCACTGAAGCGGCTCCGGTGCAGTGGTGAGTTGGCAGTTGGGGGTTCCAAGGTGCGGAAGGTAGATCCAGCGGGGTGTGAGGTCCACCGCTGCGGTGGAGGACTAGATTCGGCGGCTTGCCGTGGTTGGGGGGGTCGGGGAGGGGAAGGGGAGGGGCTCTGGGAAGAATGTTGGCGGCAAAGAGGGGAAAACAATGGAGTTACCAAAGCAGCCCTTTTCAGTTCATGTGGCAGGGGTAAAACAAGAATATCACAGGGCTAAACTTTCAGGCGCGAGATATTTCGATGTGAGCGGGAAGTTTGAAAGCTTTTGGCGCTTGAAATTATAAGTGTTCTGCTCTTGTACGGCCGACTATGATATCATGGCCGAGAATTTATTTCTTTTGCACGCGAAAAAAGTGCAAGTTTTGAAAATCAATGTATCCAACTCGAAACTTAGATTGTCCATTAAATTCAAATATGGATCATTGAGCTAGTACAAGCAAATACCATCATACCGTCCAATTCAAATGAAATTCCAAATGTGTTTATCCTAAATATGATGACAAAAGCAAAAATGTGTATGTGTATGAATAAAGTGGATGATTATAAAGTTTGAACATGCTTGTATGTGTATATCTCTAGGTTTGATATATGAATTTGAAATCACGAAATCCCGGCTTAAAAAATGTACCTCCATTTAAATGAATTACAAAAGCTAATGATGGAGTCGAATTCCAAAATTCCAATATTAGGTTATTAATTCTGGTACATCAAGGTATATCACGCATGTTCAAAAGTATCGTTATCTCATAGTCCAAACTGTGAAACAAATTGATCAACCATGAGTGCACACACTATTGACCATATATATCTCAATTACGTTAAAGTCCCTCAAATATAGTCACCTCACTCATTATCTGAAGCCAACCCCCCCCCCCCCACCCCCCCTCTGTCGCCCCACCCCCCACGCACACAAGTCGTTCTCTCCCCCAGACACGAGCACATTAACACCCCCCTCTCTTCTAAAGTCCGGACCCCAATATAGGTCTCTTATCACTTTGTCTCTAGGGTATGCACACATCTCTTCCCCCACTCTCTAGGTCTCCCGGCATCTCTCTTTCCCAAGCACACGCACTATGAAGAGTGTACCTTTCCCATACACACAAAATGTCGCCCCCAAACATCTATCTCCCTAGTTATGTGGTTCTCGCACACTCAATTCACACACCACCCCACTGCAAACAATCACACTTTGTCTCCTTGTGCACCACTCTCCTCTTTCTATCTCTCCCACATGCGGACCCGCCCCAGCTCCTTCCCTATATACATATATGCCGTGACTCTTTCCATAGCTCCCTAATGTATCATCGTTCTCAATCTCGCATGTTGTTCTCTACACCATCTATTCTAGATCTCTCATGAAGTCCCTATCACACACACGATGACTCACTTCCCTTGCATCTCCGTACATAGGCCAATTTTGAACAACATCAACATTGTCTCCCTATCTATACACCACTAATGGACACAAACGACCCCTCTCTACCCCCTCTTTTCCTCTCTCTCTCTCTCCGTCGCTCTCTCTCTCTCTCTCTCTCTCTCTCTCTCTCTCTCTCTCTCTCTCTCTCTCTCTCTCTCTCTCTCTCTCTCTCTCTCTCTCTCTCTCTCTCTCGCTCGCTCGCTCGCTCTCACACCCCTCTCCCACACATACTCGATGTCTCCTCCAAATAGTCTGCTCCCCGCCCGCACCCATGCTATCCCTCTACTACACATGCCTTTGTCTCTCTTTGAAACACATGTCACACCATTCCCCCTTCCCTTATACTAGATTTACATCATTAGTGGTCTATCCACTCCACATACACATGCTCCCTCTCACACACAAATGCACGCACAAACACACACAAACACGCACAAACACCCATCTAGCTATCTGGATCCTTCTTTTAAGACACACACCCTTGCATATTCTCTCCAGCTCTAGGTATGTATATGTCCCCCCCCCCTCTCTAGCTCAGATGCACAACAAAATTCTCCATCTCTCCAACTCACACATCTCTCCCCATGTCCACATGTGTATCTTACACACTCACTCTCTGATTATATCTATGTGTCTCCACGTTACACAACACAAAGCCCCATGTACATGTCTCTCTCTATCCTCCACACACATAGACACAAAGAATCTCTTATCTTTGCCTTATTCTCTAGACATATCACACACGCTCTCTCTCTCTCTCTCTCTCTCTCTCTCTCTCTTTCTCGCAAACACGCTCAACAAGGGTTTCCCCGTGAATAACTTACCGTCTATTCATCAACAGTCGTGGTAGTATGGAGAACACGAGACATGAAAAAGAATAAATCTACACGTGTGTAGACCACCTAGTATGACTACTAGGACTAGAGCAATCCGAAAGTGGGCCGCCGTCACCCCCTCCTTATCGGCGACGGGAAAACCTTTGTTTTACACAGTCGAGAAGTCATTGTGCTAAGGCCCCACATGCTGAGCCGTTGAATAGAATGTAGATACTAGTTTATGGAAACAAGTATCGATAATACGTTTGTATCTCTGTACTTATATTTCTTCTCTTATAAAAAAAACCGAGTTGGTGATGATGGTACGCGTGCCATCTTGCAATAGACCGTCTGATCTATATCTGACGGATGGAAATTAAACTAAAAGATACCCGCACCTCTCTCCGCATTTGTAGACAAGGCCTTCCCTCATTCATCATTATATCCAACAACCTCATTGTTGAACAATTAAAAAAGGAAGCCTCTGGAACAAACTGGCCCGGTGGCCGCTGCCGGCGTCGTCCATCCCCTTGCCTCCGCTCAGTCCGACCACCAATCACCCCTACGCCCCACTCCTCTTCACCTTATCTCCTCTTTCTCAAGATATAATTAGTTTTTACACATGGGATTACTCCTGCATGGGTCAATCACAACAAGTGTTTTATAAAAAAATGCATCTTGATGTTCCGTGCAATGCATGGACATCTTGCTAGTACTCCTACAGAAGACTAAGTTGGTGATGATGGTGTTTCTGCCATCCGTTATTTCTGACCATTAGATCTACATCTAACGACTGTGAGGTAAGTTGTTGACTTTTCTCACCAACATCCCACTTCTCTACCAATTTGCAGAAAAACCCATAATTAGTATCTTAAAACCAACCACACCCCTCCTCACCTCACCAAAACAGCCCAAGGAATATTTTATGATTGAAACATAATATATCTCTAGTGATATATGTATATCAAAATTAGAGTGTTTCGTATCAAGTTTGCAAATAAGTATTATTCTAATTATGACGTTGCAACGCGCGTGAACATTGCTAGTATTTCCAACCATGCAAAAAATGCTAGTATTTCCATAGTTTCGAGTTTTCCGTCAAGATATTAGTCACTCATGGTTGTTATTTACTTTCAATCACGTACACATAGGCACTATGTAACTAGCCTTGCTTATTGGCTTCCAAAGCTTAACTTTCACTCCTACTTACAACATGTAGAGTATTTAACAAAAAACTACCACTTTCAACCAGCCCTAGGAAGAAACTATTGTACTAAAAATAACAAAAACATACCCAAAATTTCTTAATCCGTGCCACAAACTACTTCCTAGTGCCGATTAGGCTCGTTTAAACCCGTTTATGACAGGGTTGGCCCACACGTCCATGCTGACGAGGCAGCTTAAACCAACACATTTTGTTTGACCGTTGACACGAGGGACCCGCATCTGACCTTCTATCCTGTTATATTCCCCCTCAAATCATTATTTTTCCTGAACATTACTACAAACAGTACTGATGCATGTTCGTCGGTGGCGCCGGTGACGAGCGAGTTGGCCGCCGCTCCACCGGGCGGACCGGACGCCGCGCTTGCCTCTGCATGGGTTGGCAGGCTGGCCCGAGCGTGGCTCACGCGTGAGCAAGCCGCCGCACTGGCCTTCGCTCGAGCCATATGGCTGGCCTTAGCGCGGAGGCACGAGCAAGCCGTCGCGCCGCCGTGCAAATCTAGCTAGCAAACCTTGCAGACAAGCAGCTGGACGGAGCTATCTTGGCTAGCTAGTGGCCGCGAGCACCGGACGGAGCTGGCATCCGGGCTGCCGCAAGATGGGCTCCACATCGCCGGTGGTTTTGACCTTGCCTTCTGCCGGCGGCGATAGCTGCGTCCCATGGCCGAGGATGACTAGGTGGACGGGCCAGAGGTAGGAGGTCACTTGGGGATTTTTGTGCAGACTGACATGTAGGTCCCTCAAGTCATAACGCCTAGCTTGCCGGTCGAATAGAAGGCCTTGACTTAAGGGGCAACATGGGTTGAAACGTGCCTATAACGACACTTTGTAGAGTAGTCGTTTCTTGGTAGGGTTGGTTGGTAAGGGCATGTACAATGGTTGATAAGATAGTCTTATCTTAAGTCTACCACGTATGCAAGTGGTAGTAGTTTCTTGGCATTGTTAGTGGTTTCTTGTAAGGAACAATGTACTGCTAGCGACAAAAGGCGATTCTAGGTTGCGTTGTACTCCAACGAGTACTACTAGTGGTCGCGAGAGTGTATACCTTGTTTTGTGGGTTTGATCCTGGCCGAACACACGGCGGCCTTTTTTAAAATAGTACTCCACAAAACGAGGTAGTTTGAGTTTTGAAGTCGAATGGATGTGTCGCACCACAATCTGGGTGCACTGGATAGCCCAACCACGTGAACGGGTTTTCCTTCCCATCATCTCGTGGCTCGCATGCTCGCCCTAGCCGCGGCTCGCTTGTAGCTTCCTCATTAGTACTAGCATATTTAAACTAGCACCTCCCAATTAAGCCCGAGGAGCCGGTAAAACCTCGCGCGGCATTGGGAACTGTGCAATATGGCTCTGTACATAAAGTGCTAGTACTCTACTACTTTGTAGCTTGTGGCGTTGCATGCATGGACTTCACTCCATTATCGGCTCTATAAAAGAAATTCTTCTTGACGTGATTTTTTTTGTTTTGAAATGGAGGCAAAAGCTCTGCCTCATCTCATTCATAAAGAAGGAACTACTAACAAAGCTCGACGAGATCCAATACACCTCCACAAATGGAAGCGAAAAGCCTAGTATCGCTGTATCAAATAACTCAAATGCTCTGCCCCTGCAGTAACCGTCGCTGATAAACAGGCTGCTAGTGTGTGCGTGAGAGGAGCAGCTGAGTAGGCCAGCTACGCGCTTGAATAGAGCAACGACAGTACCCACTACGCAGGTGTACTTTCCCTGCATTGATAGTACAGCGATGGTTCTAGAGAATAGTACTACCCTCCACTTCCAATTGTAGCTTCTTGGCCCTGAGATTCAAGAGTTCAAAACTGGTGCACTATACTAGAAGTACAATACATCGCACTACTAGTTGAGAAAGTAGTACTAGTACTGCTACAGTACGACTACGTAGTAAATAATAGCCTCACCCCTTCGCCAAGGAATGATCGAGGAGCTACAACTATAAGGGACGAGGCCCTGCAGTTACTATGCTCTTATCTCCTCCTCGCCAGTTTCCCCTCCCCCTCCCCCCCCCCCCCGAAGAGAAGGCAGTTCATCGCTGCTCCCATGGATTCGCTAGGTGGTTCTCCTCCTCGTCGGGGCTGGGAGACCTTGGACGATTGTCACATCCTAGCTAGTCCATGCATTAGTGTGTGCATCATGTTTAACTTTCATCAGAAATTTGAAATGGGGAAGACAGAAACCCCAGAACCCCTTTTGAATCCAACTAGGGTTTACTATTTTTTTTTCAATGAACCTGAAATGCCCTTCAAAAATGCTCATCACCTTTGCTTTGGTTCAGAGCCTCTGCCAAAAGTGGTGCACAATTTTCTAGGTCATCCTAAGGTTGTTGAATTAAATCATAAGTATTTGAGTTTGGGCATTTAAAATTATATAAAATATTGCAAATGCCCAAATATTCTAAACTAAAATGTTTCATGTTGGAAATATTCCAACTATGGACCAGAGCAGTTTGGTGAATTTTGAAACTGTTTAAGTATTTTAAAAACTCCACAAAGTTACAGAAAATTAGAAAAGAAAACAGAATAGAAATACTTACTGGCGCCTACTAACTGCCACCGCTGCCCAGCCCAGCCCAATTGCAGGCCAGCCGAGCTGCTTGGCTCGGCCAGCAGTGCAGTGTGCTCGGCGGCGAGCACCGCATGGGTGCCACGCACCTGGTCGCCGCCTCGCCGCTCCCCTCACCAAGCCGCGACGCGGATTGCTCCCCCTCTCTCCCCCGAACCCCCCAGACAGCTCCCTTCCTCCCCAGCTCCTCCCCCTCGCGCTCCCCCGCCATGGCCGACGCCACCGCCGCCGCACCATCGCCGTAACCGCGCTCCCCGTCGTCCGTGCTCCGTCTCGCCGTGTCTAGGAGCTTCGCCGCCCTCCTCTACGTCGAGCTAGCCGAGCCCCGCGCGCTCGCGTGGCCCGAGTCCTCTGCACCAACCTCGCCCGACCTCGCCGTCGCCGGAGATCCCCTTCGACGCCGCCGCCGCATCAGCCCATCCCCGACCGCACCGAGTGTTTCTCCGAGTGCCCTGTGAGCCTAGCTACCCCCTTCCCTTCCTCTCTCGCTCCCGAGCTTTGTAGTGACCGCACGAAGATCACCCGCACCGACCGCCGCGGAGCTCGTCGCCGACGTGCTCCCGGTCATCCTCCGGCCACCTCTCGGTGTCCATCACACTCACCACATCGCGTAGGGCCTAACCAACTACTCCACGCACCTCACCGAACACCCTAGCCTCGAGTTCGTCTTCGCCCGAACTCCGGCGGCTGCCTAGGTCGTCGCCGGCGCCGATTTCGGCCGCCCCGAGCTCCACTAACTCCACCAAGAGCTGCGGTTCATCCCCAGCTCCACTTAGATGCCTTCCGCGGCCCATTTGGTCGCCGGAACGGCCAAATCCACTTCCACCGCCGCGTCGGGCTCGCCGTCGGCTAAACGCCGGTGCAGCCGACTTTGACCTTGACCACGGGTGGGCCCTGGTTGACTCTGTTGAGTCAATGACAGGTGGGGCCCAGCCCTGTTAACTAATTAGGATTAGTTTTAATTAAATGCAAAGATCTATATATGAAAAATGATCAGAAAAATCCAAATGCAAAGATCTATATATGAAAAATGATCAGAAAAATCCATTCTATCCATTGGTACAGGTTTCATGCATGATAAAACAAGTTAACCTTGCTGTTTAAGAAGAATAAAATATTACACCTTTAGGGTTATTTTAAATGAGCTAGCATTTGAATCTTTGATTCAAATGAGTTCATCCCTTTTTGTTTCAGCTTGCATTAGGCCAACACACATCCATATTGCCATGTCATAGCATGCATCATATTGTTGCATATTGCCATGTGTGTTTATTCTCGGTATGTCTTTCGTGATAGGTTCTGCCTCCGAGGATAATCTCGAATATCCGTCTGAAGGGCGGTATCCTACCACCACTCCATCAGGCAAGCAACCCATTGATCATTCCGATACAAACCCATGTTCTCGCTTCTGCTCTTGTTTACTGCATTAAGACAACGCGATTCAAACTGTTGTGTGCTGCGGTAGTTGAACCCACTTCCTTTGCATGACCTGTCATTGCCACAGTAACTAGATGAAACCCACTAGTATGTGTAGGACTTGATTGAGCCATGTTTGTGATTCCTACCATGCTATGCTTGCTATGCTTAGAGTTGTGTCGTCGGCTCATCGGGATGATGAACTGGAGTGAAAGGTTGTGTCGGGTTCGAGAGTGAAAGTGTTGAACACGTTTTGGTAAAGGTATCGATGAGAGGCCATGTAGGAGTACATGGTGGGTTGTTTCATTGAAGCCGTCCCTAAGAACTGAGTTACGTGTTTGTGATCCATGAAACAGATTACTACCACGCATTGGGATCCTTAATTGACCCTCTCGGCTTCTTAACCACCCTTGTTCTCAGTCCGGGAGTTGCAAGTAGTTTTCGTGTTTGTAGCATGTTGGGGCCGCACATAATGCTGACCTTAGGGGTGGGTTGTGTTGCGGTAGGCACGTGGCCGGTGTACCGAAAGTGCCCGTTTGGTATCTCAGAACCCTGCACACATCGTTCGGGCTGTATGGGAAACCTCGGCGGACTCCTGCGGATGGAACCCGAATAGGCGATAAACCTGGACTAGGGACTTGAGTGTTTAGGTAGGCTGTGGCCGACACCCACGTTGGGCTTCCGCTTGAAGGTTGCCGAGTACATGTCGTAAAGCGGTGGTAAGTGGTGAGAGCGTGTGTGAAGAAGTACACCCTGCAGGTTAATATGATCTATTCGAATAGTCGTGTCCACGGAGAAGGACTTCTGGGTTGCCTATAACAGTTCATAGACAAGTAAATTGATACTACTAAAAGCCTCAAGATAAGTGTGAGTACCGTGGATGGCCCTCTCGTGGGTTGACGAGAGAGGATCCACGGTGGAGTATTGTGATGGTGATTAGTGGACTCGTGGGCGACAAATGCTTTTCAAGTGGTGTCACATAGGATAGCTTAGCCAAGAGTCAAAGTTGGCTTGCTGCAAATAACTCCACCACCTTCTTGAGAATGTGCATGTATGATAGGATTCTGTGGTAAGACTTGCTGAGTACCTCCGTACTCATGTTTGCTTAATTAATGTTTTTCAGACGACAACACTGCCCCCTCCGATGGGTTTTATGTAGACCTTGACATCGATGAGTGAACTAGCCACCCAGGTGTGGTGATCCAAGGCTTGTGAAGGGCCCTTTGTAGATAGAAGGGCTTGACAAGCTTTCTTTCTTTCTAGAGTGCGTACTCAGACTAGTTTGCTTCGCATGTGCTTGTATGTTTGTATGACTTGAGTGTTGGGTCATGTGACCCTACCTATATGGATTAATTATGTATGGCTCCTCGAGCCTCTTAAATAAAGTACTTTGAGTTGTAGAGTTTTGTTGTGATGCCTTGTTGTATGTACTCTTATCGGGCATATTGCGTGTATGATTGAAATGCTTGGTATGAGTGGGATCCGACAAACTAGTTGTTTATCCTTGGCAGCCTCTCATATGGGGAAATGTAGTCTCGTGCTTACGGCGATAGTAGTCCGCTACTGCCCGGTTCACGAGTCCTGCTAGCCCAGACTACTGCTTGGACACTTGATCGCGGCATGTGTTTCACTGCGTTCCTATGTCCGTCCTTCGGGAAATGTCACGCGGTGATATTCGAGTCCTGCCTAGCCTGCTACAGCTCGGGATACGGAGTCCTGTTAGCCAGTGCTACAGCCAATTCATCTGATGATGGTGACATGCTCGATGTGATTCATGTATGCTTGTCCCCATAGGTTAGCGCCGCTTTGGGTTCACGACTAGCCATGTCGGCCCGGGTTCTTTGTCATGTGGATGCTAGCGACACTATCATATACGTGAGCCAAAAGGCACAAACGGTCCCGGGCCATGGTAAGGCGACACCCGTGGGAATACCGTGCGTGAGGCCGCAAAGTGATATGAGGTGTTACCGGCTAGGTCGATGTGACTTGGAATCGGGGTCCTGACAGCGTTGGCATCAGAGTAGGGCTGCCTGTAGGTTCGCTAAGCCAAACTGGTCGATGTTGAGTCTAGAAATGCTTTAGTTATATGTAGGGGAATTGATTGTGGGAGGGAACGTAAGGCTCTTTTTACTCCTTTACCTTATGCCCTCTGATCTGAGTCATCCTCTTCTCATTCTACATGGGTATAGGACTAGGCTCTCCTCTCTCCATCAGGTTCACGTGTTACTAATCCGTAGTAACTTATAGGATTGTTGGTTACATCCTCAGTTCAATTCTACTACTTTTTAGTATGCTACCAGTTGAACCAGAACCTTGATATGATGTTGTTGAGTGGTTTTGCAATCTGATTATGAATGTCTCAAATCTGTTTTTGAGCATTTACAGATGTTATGCTGCCCAATTTTCCTAGAAAGTCTAATGTCTTTGCATTGTGGCTGTGCTTTCGGATGGCCACCGTCCCCGTAACCAAGTGGTTCGTTCGACCCGTTGCATTGATGTGTGTGGTCACACGGCAATGTTGGTTCGGGTGATGGTCGAGACCGGTTACCGATGGTATCCTGAATATACCGTCGAGGAGCAGTTCAGGGATTTTAATCAAAGCCAATATTTGTGCACGGTCGGGATATATCCATCTTATCCCGAGCTCTTGAACCGCTCCTTGTTCTTATGGACTTGGGATCACTATTGGGATGTCCGTGCAAGATGCAGCCTATTCAATGATGACTATTATTCGAGCCAGAACAGCCTTGCTGTGCAACAACGATTTCTGCTACATGCCAGCATCCCTCCC
Organism: Aegilops longissima; assembly: GCA_021605205.1. Classification (NCBI taxonomy): domain Eukaryota; kingdom Viridiplantae; phylum Streptophyta; class Magnoliopsida; order Poales; family Poaceae; genus Aegilops; species Aegilops longissima. The sequence goes on from CM038676.1 coordinate 279,527,591, forward strand.
TTGGGCGCATGGTTATCTTCAGGGTATGTACAGCGATGCATCCCATGAGGACTCACTCCTTCGCACCACTACAAAGATGCTGGAAGACAAGGACCGTGAAAACCGGGCCTTGCGTATGGAGCTCTTTAATGCCCGTTCTGATCACTGGGCTACTCTGACTCGGTTTGCACCTGCCGTGCAAGCTGGATACATGGACATGAGGGACTTGTACCCTGTGCGGGCTGGTCTGCCAGACTTTATGGAGTGGCGTGAGGTTGGAGGCATCACTCCTCCTCGTGGACCTCGTCTGCCGCCGTTTTTTGGACCACGGCCACATCCGAGTCCCTATGGTCCGCAAGCTCCACAGGATCGTTTGTTTCCGGATGATCATGTTCCACTTCCAGGCTTGGGTGGTGACTTCTATGAGGACTACTGCGGAGCTGTCTGAGTTAGTACTAGTATCCCTAGTATTGTAATAGTCGTATTTCCACCGTCCTGCGTGACTTGTGGAACATGACTTAGTGTGTATCATTCCGGAAGTGTAGAAAAATAATGTATAGGAGTTTGGAATGCTTCCGATGAGATGTAACGCCTTTCACTATAGTTGTACTCCGTCGGGCTTGTACTAAACTATGAACAGTGTGTATGACCGTTGGTATATATATGGCAGTTTTATATTACCATGTCATACGGATGAACATCTCTGCATTCCGTGTTATCCATTAAATTCCGCACTTCCTTGCTAAATTCTGCCATCCTGGTTTAAACCGTTGTTTTGTTTCCTAGGATGGTCAACACCATAACAATCCTGCTGCTCCGAGCAAGGAGAAGCCAGCGCAGCTAGGAATGTAAATCTGCCTCAACCGCCATCTTTGGCGAGGTTATCTTGGAGGCGTAACGCAATAAGCGTGAGACCAATCGCCATCTTGAGCGGATTGAGCAAAACACCGCACGCCAGCCAAGAAATGATCTGGTGTCACTCAATGATTTTGTCAAGCTGTATCCACCGAAGTTCAAGTATTCCGTTGAGCCTCTCAACGCGGATGATTGGCTTCGCAGCATCACCCACAAGCTACGATCTGCCAACGTGGCTGAAGCTGATAAGGTTACTTTTGCCACCTATCACCTCGAAGGCCCTCTAGCCTTTGGTGGGAGAATTATGAGGCTATGCGTCCGGTTGGACAAATTACTACTTGGGCTGAATTCAGTGCCGCTTTCCGTGAGCATCACATCCCGGAAGGTCTCATGGATCGTAAAGGAGGAGTTCGCAACTTCACCTGTGGTAGGCTGACTGTGGATACTTACACCGTGAGTTTGGAAATTTAGCACGTTATGCTCTGAAGAGGTTTCTACCGACGCCAAGAAGGTGCAAGGTTCCGCAAGGACTTAGCCCCGAAGCTTCGCCGTGATCTTCGCCTGCATGAGTGCACTTCTTTCAGAAGTTAGTCAACAAGGCTATCAAGGCTGAACTGGACGGTCTGACTTTGAAACTTCACGCAAGCACTCCTGTGATTCTGGTTCTTCATCCGCTCGATCTCGAAGCGCGGGTTTGATTCCAAATCTTTGCTCGCCACCCGTGTTCACCCCGAGGCCATCCTTTGAGGCGCCTCGCCCCAACCAGCAGTATGTACCGCCCAAGACTTATGGAGGCCCGCTGCTAATGCTGATCCACGCCCAATATGATAACTTGCTTCAAGTGTGGAGAGATGGGCCACTACATCCGTGAGTGTCCCAGAACAACCCAGTCGGATCGGAAAGTCATTGGCCGTGGTAAGCCCGGCAGAAAGGTGCTCTATGCTAAACCAGCTGCCATCGCTCGTGGCCACGCCAACTATGTTTCAGCCGAGAAACCTATGAGGATCCCAACGTCATTCTCGTACGCTCCTTGTTAATTGTCATCCGCAACTGTTCTTTTTGATTTGGAGCATCTCATTTATTTATTTCGAGAGCTATGCTCGATTGCACAACAAAGACATTACGTGACATGCAAACCTCCATGGAAATTCAGACTCCTGGCTCTAGATGGCAAACCTCTAGAATAAGTCATGGGAATGAAATTCTTGTCGACAGATTAGTCTTTCTTGCTTCTCTAATAGCTCTCAAATCCTCGGACATAAACATCATCTTGGGTATGGACTGGATGTCAGCCCATTATGCTAAGATTGACTGCTCTACTAGAACTGTTCAACTCACCCATCCTTCGGGCAAGACAGTTAATGCTTTAACCCGAGTGGCCAAGTGTCAGCTTTACTCCTTAAATGCCAACCCCCTTCCAGACCTCGAAGATATTCCGGTAGTCCGTGAATTTCCGGATGTCTTTCCAGAAGAACTTCCAGGTGTTCCACCTGACAGGGATGTCGAGTTCGTGATAGATCTTATTCCCGGAACCGTCCCAATTTCTAGAAGACCTTATAAGATGGCACCCCTAGAACTAGCCGAGCTTAAGAAACAACTCGATGAGTCCTTGCAAAAGGGTTTCATCCGTCCTAGTTCATCTCCATGGGCTTGCCCCGTCCTCTACGTCAAGAAGAAGGATGGAACGGATCGGATGGTTGTGGATTACCGACCTGTCAATTTGGTCACTATCAAGAACAAGTATCCGCTCCCCAGGATCAACGATCTGTATGATCAGCTCGCTGGATCCTCAGTCTTTTCCAAGATGGATTTGAGGTTGGGCTACCATCAAATCAAAATCAAGAACGGGGACATTCCTAATGGCCTTTGTTACTCGTTATGGCCAATACGAGTACACCATCATGTCCTTCGGATTAACCAATGCTCCAGCCACCTTCTCTCGGTTAATGAACTCAATCTTCATGGAGTATTTGGATAAATTCGTCGTGGTATACCTCGATGATATACTCATCTATTCCAAGAATGAGGAAGAACATGCCGAACATCTAAGGCTAGTATTGATGAAACTTCGAGAGCACCGCCTTTATGCCAAATTCTCTAAGTGTGAATTCTGGTTACCAGAAGTGACCTACCTAGGCCATGTAATCTCTGGTAAGGGCATTGCTGTCAATCCCGAGCGAGTTCAAGCCGTCCTTGATTGGAATCCACCTGAATCGGTCAAGCAAGTTCGGAGTTTCCTCGGTTTAGCGAGCTATTGCCGCCGCTTCGTCGAGAATTTCTCTAAAGTTGCTAAACCTCTAACCAAACTCCTCAAGAAAGATAAGAAGTTCGAATGGACGCCACAGTGCGAGTTCAGCTTTCAGGAACTGAAAAGACGCCTGACATCTGCTCCCGTGCTTATTCCACCGGATTTTTCTAAGGACTTTATTATCTATTGCGACGCCTCGTGACAAGGACTAGGTTGCATACTCATGCAAGATCGTCATGTGATTGCCTACGCTTCTCGACAGTTGCATCCACATGAGGATAACTATCCCACACACGATCTAGAGCTTGCAGTAGTGGTCCATGCACTCAAAACCTGGCGACATTACCTTCTTGGTAATCGTTGCGAAATCTACACTGATCACCAAAGTCTGAAATATATCTTCACCCAACCGGATTTGAATCTCAGGCAAAGACGTTGGGTCGAGTTGATTACAGATTACGACTTAGGAATATCTTACACCCCAGGCAAAGCCAATGTCATGGCTGACGCACTAAGTCGCAAATCTTATTGTAACAATCTGATGTTACAACAAAGTCAACCATTTCTCCACGAGGAATTTCGTAAGCTTAATCTTCACATTATTCCTCGAGGATTCCTTTCCACCCTGGTGGCGAAACCTAACCTTATGGATCGAATCATAGCTGCTCAGCAGTATGATAGAGGAATATCTCGGATCAAGGAGAACATTGCTAGCGGAGCTGCTAAGTGTTTCTCCATAGATGAACGAGGTGTTGTCTTCTTTGAGAACCGCTTGGTGGTTCCCAAGAAACAACAGCTATGGCAACTGATCCTTAAGGAAGCTCATGACTCTCCTCTCACCATTCATCCCGGTAGTACTAAAATGTATCAAGACCTACGCCAGAGGTTTTGGTGGACTAGGATGAAGAGAGAAATCGCTCAATACATTGCTAATTGCGACGTCTGTCGTCGAGTCAAAGCAGAACATCAACGGCCTGCTGGTACCCTTCAACCTTTGGCTATTCCCGAATGGAAATGGGATAAAATCGGTATGGATTTCATTACCGGGTTTCCCAGGACCAAGAGAGGGAATAATGCTATCTTCGTTGTCGTCGATCGTCTTTCCAAAGTAGCCCACTTCCTACCCGTTCGTGAGAGTATAACCGCTAGCCAGCTAGCTGATTTGTACATCTCGAATAGTGTCTCTTCATGGTGTTCCATTGGAGATTAACTCGGACCGTGGAAGTCTCTTCACCTCTCGATTTTGGGAAAGTTTCCAAAATGCTATGGGAACTCGCTCTCCTTTAGCACCGCCTTCCATCCTCAATCAAGTGGTCAAGTAGAACGAGTCAATCAAATCCTAGAAGATATGCTTCGAGCTTCTGTCATCTCTTTCGGCATGAATTGGGAGAAATGCCTTCCATTCGCCGAGTTCGCTTATAACAATAGTTATCAAGCTAGCTTGGGCAAGGCTCCTTTGGAAGTTCTTTATGGACGGAAATGTCGAACGCCTCTTAACTGGTCAGAAACCGGGGAGAGACAACTCTTTGGCCTGGATATGATTCAGGAAGCAGAAGAGCAGGTTCGCGTTATTCGTGAGAAATTGAAAACAGCCCAATCTCGTCAAAAGAGCCAATATGACTGCAAGCATAAGCCTATGGCTTATGAAATTGGTGAGAAGGCTTACCTTCGGGTTACTCCTTTGAAGGGAACCCATCGATTCGGTATCAAAGGCAAGTTGGCTCCTCGTTACATTGGACCCTTTCGCATACTTGCCAAACGAGGAGAAGTTGCCTACCAATTGGAACTACCTTTACATCTTTCCAGAGTCCATGATGTCTTCCACGTTTCCCAACTCAGGCGTTGCTTCTCGGATCCTATCCGTGGAGTGGACCACGAAACGCTTGATCTCCAAGATAACCTCACCTATCGAGAATATCCCGTTCGTATTCTTGATCAAGCCGAGCGTAGCACTCGACGTCAGAATATCAAGTTCCTAAAGGTTCAATGGTCAAACCATTCCGAGCAAGTGTCACAGCCCTAGAGCTTGCTTGTAACTAGTAGCATTGCATCCATGCATCATGTTTAATTTCCATGAAATTTGAAATGGGGATGATCAAGCCCTAGCACTAAAGAAATTCAAATAGGTTCAAATTCAAAAATATTGTCAAAAACCCAAATTGGTTTGCAAAAATATTCATGATTAATGGAAAAGGGTGAAAACCATATCCAGAGGTGATGGATATTTTTCCAAGACATTTTTGGATTTTTGAGTAAACCATATTGTATTTGAATTGGGGCATTTAAATACTATTAATATTTTAAATGCTCCAACAATTTGAAAATTAGTTAAGGGCCTCTGTAATAATTCAGTTAATGCCCACAATTATTTTCAGGATTTATTTAAATGGTTTAGTATTTTACTAAACTAAAACAAAACAGAAAATAGAAAACAGAAATAAAGAAAAGAGAGAGAAGGATTACTGGCTTACCTCTCAGCCCACCCGGCCCAGCCCCCCCCCTCTCTCTCGCTGGCCCGGTTGGTGGCCCAGCCCACCAACCGCCACGCCGCTGTCGCCTACCTCTGCCAAGAGGGCAGAGGAGGGACGGCGATCAAGGCCGAGCTCGCCACCTCCTCCCTCCCAGCCTGCCTGGCTCCCCCTCGACGCCCGGAGACGCCACGCGCCTCCCCGAACCCCCTCGTCCTCTTTCCTCTCTCCCTGGACCCCATTTCCTCCTCTGCTCCCTCTCTCTCGCCCGGACCGAGCGCCGCCGTCGCCGCCCCTCGCCGCCCTCGCGGCCACCGCCACCCTCTCTCCTCCCCGACATGCCCACGAGCTCCGCCCCGACCCCCTCTTCCACCCCACCGATCCACGGCCCTCCGGAGGCCCTGCTCCATTGACGTCGTGGCCATCTCCAACCTCGGGCACCCGAGCCCCTCGCCGTCGATTCGCCGCCTCCGGCAGCCCTCGAGCCCACCGGCCCTCCCAACGGACTCACGGTGAGCCCCAGTCGCTTCCCCTCTTCCCGACTCGTTCTCCTCCTCTAGCCACCATTCCCATCATGCCAAGCTCGCCGCCGTGCCTCGTCGGGCGTGGCTAGAGCCCCAATGGCTCGAAGCCAACCCCACCTCTGGGATCACCGCAGCACCAGGAACCCGCAGCGCCCCTCCGTTTCCCCTCTAGTGCGCCGCAGCGTCGAGCCCGAGCTCGCCCGAGCTCCGGCGGCCGCATAGGTCGCCGCCGGCGTCGATTCCGGCCGCCCCGAGCTCAAGCCACTCCACCAAGAGCCTCAGCTCATCCCCAGCTCCTCCTAGATGCCCTCCGCGAGCCATTTGGTCGCCGGAGTGGCAAAAACCACTCTCGCCGCCGCGTCGGGCTCGCCGGCGGTTAAACGCCGGCAGCCGACCTTGACTTTGACCCGGTGGGCCCCGGTTGACTCTCCTGAGTCAATGACAGATGGGGCCCAGCCCTGTTAAATAATTAAGTTTAGTTTTAATTAAAAGTAGTTAAGCTAATTACTCTGACACGTGGGACCCACGCGTCAGATTTGACCCGGACCAGCCCTGTTGACCTGATGACGTCATGCCAACGTCATGTCGATGATAAAACCCTTTTCCGGAATTATTTTAATTCAGGAAAATTTGAGAAAATGCCCTAAACTTTAATAAATCATAGAAATTCAACCGTAACTCGGATTGAAATAATTTATATATGAAAATGATCAGAAAATATGAAGAATCTGTTTATGCCATGATCATGCATGTTTGAACAAGTTAACATCACTGAATAGGATGAATCATGATTAGGTAATTTATGAACTAGCATTTGGAGTTGAGTTCAACCTTGTTTGAATTCCACTTCAACTAACTTGGATTATTATTGCATTAGGTGAATTCAGTACCTTAATATGACATGTCATTCATGTGAATGTGCATTGCATTGATTGTGCTCTCTCTTGTTTGCGGTGTCTGTCCCTCCCGGAGAGCGATGTACCGACGATGAGTTCGATGACACCGATGAAGAACTATATTATCTTGAAGTGTGCAAGCAAAACCCCTTGTTCATTCCGATACAATCCCACTCTCTCGCTCCTGCTCTATTTTACTGCATTAGGACAACAACGACTCATGTGTTACTTGCTGCGGTAGCTGAACCCTTGATCCTTTGCATGACTGTCATTCCACAAGAATTAGATGAAACCCACTAGTATGAGTAGGAATTGTTTGAGCCATGTTGTGCCTACTCATTTATGCTTGTTTGTCATGCCTGCTATCTGCTTAGAGTTGAGTCGGTCTGATTCATCGGGAATGAATTGGAATGGTTGTGTGAACATGTCCTACTGCGTGTGAGCTAAGTGTGTGAACACGATTTGGTAAAGGTAGCGGTGAGAGGCCATGTAGGAGTACATGGTGGGTTGTCTCATTGCAGCCGTCCTCACTAACTGAGTTCTGTGTTTGTGATCCATGAAACAGTTACTACCACGCATTGGGCCCGAAACCAATGGACCCTCTCGGCTTCTTAACCACCCTTGTTCTTAGTCCGGGAGTTGCAAGTAGTTTCTGGTGTTTGTAGCATGTTGGGGGCGACGCAACGCTGACCTTAGGGGTGGGTTGTGTTGCGGTAGGCACCGTGGTTCGTGTACCGAAAGTGCCCGCTTGGTATCTCGGGAACCCTGCACACATTGTTCGGGGCTGTATGGGAAACCTCGGCGGACTCCTGCGGATGGAACCCGAATAGGCGATAAACCGGACTAGGGACTTGAGTGTTTAGGTAGGCCGTGGCCGACACCCACGCTGGGCTTCCGCTTGAAGGTTGCCGAGTACATGTCGTAAACGGCGATAAGTGGTGAGAGTGTGTGAAGAAGTACACCCCGCAGGTTTATTATGATCTATTGAATAGCCGTGTCCACGGAGAAGGACTTCGGGTTGCCTATATCAGTTCATAGACAAGTGAAAGTGGATACTCTAAAATGCGCAAGATAAGCGTGAGTGCTATGGATGGCGTTCTCGTGAGGGAAGACGGAGCGGGTCCATAGTGGTGTATTGATATGGTGAATATGTGGACTCGCAGCGCCACCTCAAAAGAGTTACTTGTAGTCGTAGTTCGGGATAGCCACCGAGTCAAAGCTGGCTTGCTGCGGTCAAACTCCACCACCCCCTTGATAATGATGCATATGTAGTTAGTTACGATGTAAGTCTTGCTGAGTACAATTGTACTCACGTTTGCTTATTCTATGTTTTTGCAGAGAGACGTCGGCCTCGCTAGTAGTTCCGCTTGGACTTGACATTTAGCTTGTTACCTCAGCTACGATCTTGTGCCTCGGCAGATCGGTAAATAGTCGCTCCTCAGCCTTTTTCATTTATAGTTGTGCGTACTCGGACATGTTTAGCTTCCACTTGTGCTTTGACTTGTATGCTCGAGTGTTGGGTCATGAGACCCATGTTTGTAATATCTCGCTCTTGAGCCTAATGAATAATATCTGAGTCGAGAGTTTTGTTGTGATGCCACGTCGTATTTACACATATTGAGCATATTGTGTGTATGTTTGAAATGCTTGGTATGTGTGGGATCCGACAAACTAGTTGTTTATCCTTGGCAGCCTCTCATATGGGGAAATGTAGTCTCGTGCCTCCGAGCGATAGTAGTCCGCTATAGCCCGGTTCACCGAGTCCTGCTAGCCCAAAGACTACTACTTGGACACTTGATCGGCGGCATGTGTTTCACTTCGTTCCTATGTCTGTCCCTTCGGGAAATGTCACGCGGTGTTATTCGAGTCCTGCCTAGCTGCTACAGCCGGGATACCGAGTCCTCATAGCCAGTGCTACAGCCCGAATATATACGTTGATGACCGACATGCTCGATGTGATTCATGTATGCCTGTCCCCATGGGTTAGTGCCGCTTTGGGTTCACGACTAGCCATGTCGGCCCGGTTCTTCGTCATATGGATGCTAGCGACACTATCATATACGTGAGCCAAAAGCATAAACGGTCCGGGCCATGGTAAGGCGACACCGTGGGAATACCGTGCGTGAGGCCGCAAAGTGATATGATGTGCTACATGCTAGATCGGTGTGACTTAGGATCGGGTCCCCGACAGCGTTGGTATCGAGCTTTGTTGCTCAGAGGATTACCAAGCCAAACTGGTGAAGTTGTGTCTAGAAATGCTTTAGTTATGTAAGGGAATTGATTGTGGAAGGAACGTAAGGCTCTTTTTACTCCTTATACCTCATGGCCTTCGATCCGAGTCATCCTCTTCTCTTACGGGTTTAAGAACTAGGCTTCTCATCTATCTATCAGGATGACGTGTTACTAATCCATAGACCTTTAAGATTGTTGGTTTTAATCCCCGTTCAGTTCCTACTACTCCAAAGATGATAACCGTTGGTCTCGTAATCTTGTTATGATGTTGTTGAGTGGTTATGCCACCATTTTTGCAGGACGTCTCAAATCATTTTGAGCATTTACAGCCGTTATGCTGTCCGAGTCATCCCAGGTCTCTAAATAGTCTGATGCATTTGCAAATCCTTTCCTTCCGTTTCCGATGTCCTTTTAGTCAGAATAAGCACACTAACCAGTCGGTTGAGGTACTCTGTTACCTCGACACATATGTTGGAACTATTATTATGACCCTAGATGTTTAGGAAGTCACCTAGCAATTTAGCAATGCCTTTGTATCCCTAGTGTGATGATTCTGGCCATCATTTTCGGAAGCATCCCGTGATGCCATTTAGTAGTAGGCATTCTATTCCTGGGTTCTTGAACCCGAGATTCGTCCTACTTCATGTTGTTAGTATTTGCTAGTGCCTTTAGGATATTAGTAACCTTTGCGATAGTCCTCAAGTCCGTGGTATTCTCCTTCTTCCAAATACCATGAACTAATTATGGCGAAGTTCTTTTGAACCAAAACATCACAATAAGAGTGCTCTTGAGGAGTACTCCATTCATATTGTGACTCGCCAATTCTACCTTTTCGCATGGATTATCCGGAAGAAATGTTGAGCTCGCTCGACATACTAATCTGTGCATCCACAACTCGAAAGTTATATGCTCCTCGAGTTGTTCCTCTTTAGTTGTACTCGACCCTCGTCGATCAATTGATAACCAAGGGTATGGGTGCATTCGAGTTCATCAATGCCTTTTACTCCTATGGTCCGTCAAGCCATTCTATTCCAGAATGACTAGGAGAAACAAACTCCAGTACCTCATCCATATCCAGGATTGGGTCAAAGTAGTTGTATCCCGCAGATCAAAATGCCAATTCAGCTTTGATTCTGCTCTACCTTGGAGTGTTACCATCTTTATGTCAAGAGTGTCATGAGGATTGCCCTAACTCTCATGAATTTTTGACGTAGTGATACTTCTCACCATCATCATTCATTCCTCGGTCCCGTGTTATTGTAACCGAATGCCGACAAGTGAGTTGTGATGTGTGAAATTAATACTCCGAGCAACTCGTTGCTTGGTAGTAATGGACAATACTCTCATTCTTGGCGTGTTGGTTATTAAACCATCATCCTAAGATTGATCGTGCTACCTAGTCCTTATTTCGGTGCACACTTCGATTGATGAGTTAGGATTGTGTCAAGTCCTCACTCATTTGATCATATCGTCTTGCCTCGAAAAGCAAGATTGTTCTCGAGCTTAGTAACATACGGTGGGTCGTGACTTTCCAAATATCTTCTTGGAAGTGTTACCGGTTGTTCCACGACCGTTATGTTGAGCTCGTGATCAAGTTGGTTTCTTGTGAACCACCCTTCTCCAAGAATCTGTGTTGGATACCCCGAGCTAGTCGGTTAAGCTAGACAACAACTTGGAGAGTTGGAAGATAAAAGCTTGTCCAACTTAGTTCGCTCCAAAGGGATATTCTTGTGTAGTGTGTGTTGAAGAAGGATGATATCTTCATCGATTGGTCCTCGTGATCAGTTGTTGGACCTATTGTCTTATCAACTCTTTGATTCGAGTATGGGCCATTGTCAAGTCAAATCGAACCAACGATATTCGTGATGTTGTCTTACCGTGGTTAATCCCTCGAGCATACCCATTACATCTTTGGTCCGACCAATGCTAACACCGTGTTCACATGATGGTGGAAGTCCAGGATATGGAAATTCGATGAGTTGTTGTTGAACCCATCAAGAGCATTTCGTCTCCCCATGAGTCGTGTTGAACATCAACCTAGTGTTGGAAATTTGTGTAAGCATTTCTTCGTGTGCCGCTCATGAAGCTTATGCTTGGATGGTTGAAGAGACTTCCTCAATTTATGTGTTTTAGGTGTAAGTTGCCACCATGAATTTGAGAAAGGTTTGTTTTGCTCCTCTGGAATCATCCCAAGTCAGTCATGCATGTGCGAAGTATTCTATGGTTTGATAGACTGATCATCTTCATTCCGTATGTATTCCTAGCACACCAAGCCACTAACTGATTTGTACAAGGAGAAGAAGTTTCTTCATAAGAGCTAATCATATGACTTATGTTAAACTCCGATATCCTCGATGATGGTTCCCAACCTGAACTCGGTAGTGTTTTATTATAAGACTACCATGTGGTCATGCTTGTCTGGGACAATGTGTTCACAGGTTTGTAGCAGAACCAGCTCATGTTTTGGAGCTTGCTATCGTAGTTCTTATCCCGAGAATCTCGCAACGTCATCTCGTCGGTCTGTGTTGCAACCTTTCCTTTTCAGACATGCTGAGTCTGAAGTATCCCATCACCAATCGGATCTGAATCTCAGGCAGATATGATGGTTGGAACATTCAACAGTTGCATTTCGCTCCCAGCTTGCACCGCCCTTGTGCTATCTCGCTATAGACTGCCTTCTTAGCAATTCTTGTCCAGGTTTATCTTCAAAAGTGGACTTACCATGGGTCCCCTCCACCTCCGATGATAAGCAAAATCATCCATTGCGTTGTCTTCAACAAGGTAGTCCACATCATCCATTCTAGTCCGGTGTACCATTCCTTTGCCTTCCACCACATGATCGCTATGATTGCCCTAGGCTGGTATAAAGAGTTCCAATGATCTATGGATCAAAAGTAATTCTTTTTGCCACTTAAGGGAATAGTTCTTGCGTCACCTTTCTCGAGGTGTCCTGTTACGGGATCATGATAAATATTCTTCGCCACCTTGACACCATCCACCATCTTTCTAAGCATGGAATTGTTGCCCACTAATCAAACCTCGTTGTTGTTCTTCCATCCCTCTCGATATGTTTTGTGTCTCAACTCGAGATATGTCACCGTCTCAGTCCGTGAGTCGATCATGTTTACTTGATCTTCGTGAAGATCGAATCATGTAGGGTTTTCCCCTTTCTTCTGTTGTCGTGTCGGGTGAGGATCTCGAAGACATCAAGACCAAGATGATGGAATGAATCAACATCTTGAGAAGGGCAAATGGATCATGAAGATTGTGATAGTTTGTGACTCCCTTCTCCTCTTACTCACGCCTTGAATCTCGGGCCAGATTCTTGTTTAGTGGGGTGAGTTGTCACAGCCCTAGAGCTTGCTTGTAACTAGTAGCATTGCATCCATGCATCATGTTTAATTTCCATGAAATTTGAAATGGGGATGATCAAGCCCTAGCACTAAAGAAATTCAAATAGGTTCAAATTCAAAATATTTTCAAAAACCCAAATTGGTTTGCAAAATATTCATGATTAATGGAAAAGGGTGAAAACCATATCCAGAGGTGATGGATATTTTTCCAAGACATTTTGGATTTTGAGTAAACCATATTGTATTTGAATTGGGGCATTTAAATACTATTAATATTTTAAATGCTCCAACAATTCTGAAAATTAGTTAAGGGCCTCTGTAATAATTCAGTTAATGCCCACAATTATTTTCAGGATTTATTTAAATGGTTTAGTATTTTACTAAACTAAAACAAAACAGAAAATAGAAAACAGAAATAAAGAAAGAGAGAGAGAAGGATTACCTGGCTTACCTCTCAGCCCACCCGCCCAGCCTTCCCCCCCATCTCTCGCTGGTGGCCCGGTTGGTGGCCCAGCCCACCAACCGCCACGCCGCTCGTCGCCTACCTCTACCAGTAGGCAGAGGAGGGACACGGCGACCGCGCCGAGCTCGCCACCTCCTCCCTCCCAGCCTGCCTGGCTCCCCCTCGACGCCCGGAGACGCCACGCGCCTCCCCGAACCCCCTCGTCCTCTTTCCTCTCTCCCTGGACCCCATTTCCTCCTCTGCTCCTCTCTCTCGCCTTGGGACCCGGAAGGCCATTCGCCGCCCCTCGCCGCCCTCACACGCCACCCCACCCTCTCTCCTCCCGACATGCCCACGAGCTCCGCCCCGACCCCCTCTTCCACCCCACCGATCCACGGCCCTCCGGAGGCCCTGCTCCATTGACGTCGTGGCCATCTCCAACCTCGGGCACCCGAGCCCCTCGCCGTCGATTCGCCGCACTCCGGCAGCCCTCGAGCCCACTGACCCTCCCAACGGACTCACGGTGAGCCCCCGAGTCGTTTCCCCCTCTTCCCCGACTCGTTCTCCTCCTCTAGCCACCATTCCCACTGCGGCCGAAGCTCGCCGCCGCCGTGCCTCGTCGCCGGCATGGCTAGAGCCCCAATGGCTCGAAGCCAACCCCACCTCTGGGATCACCGCAGCACCAGGAACCCGCAGCGCCCCTCCGTTTCCCCTCTAGTGCGCCAGAAGCTGCCGAGCCGAAGCTCGCCTGAGCTCCGGGCCAGATAGGTCGCCCGGCCGGCGCCGATTCCGCCGCCCGAGCTCAAGCCACTCCACCAAGAGCCTCTGCTCATCCCAGCTCCTCCTAGATGCCCTCCATGAGCCATTTGGTCGCGGAGTGGCAAAACCACTCTCGCCGCACAGCGTGGGCTCGCTGGCGGTTAAACGCCGACAGCCGACCTTGACTTTGACCGGTGGGCCCGGTTGACTCTCCCGAGTCAATGATGATGGGGCCCAATACATTAAATAATTAAGTTTAGTTTTAATTAAAAGTAGTTAAGTTAATTACTCGACACGTGGGACCCACGTACGATTTGACCCGACCAGCCCTGTTGACCTGATGACGCCATGCCAACGTCATGTCGACGTAAATAAACCCTTTTCGGAATTATTTTAATTCAGGAAAATTTCAGAAAATGCCCTAAACTTTAATAAATCATAGAAATTCAACCGTAACTCGGATTGAAATAATTTATATATGAAAATGATCAGAAAAATATGAAGAATCTGTTTATGCCATGATCATGCATGTTTGAACAAGTTAACATCACTGAATAGGATGAATCATGATTAGGTAATTTATGAACTAGCATTTGGAGTTGGAGTTCAACCTTGTTTGAATTCCACTTCAACTAACTTGGATTATTATTGCATTAGGTGAATTCAGTACCTTAATATGACATGTCATTCATGTGAATGTGCATTGCATTGATTGTGCTCTCTCTTGTTTGCGGTATTGTCCCTCCCGGTAGAGCGATGTACCGACGATGAGTTCGATGACACCGATGAAGAACTATATTATCTTCGAAGTGCTGTGCAAGCAAAACCCCTTGTTCATTCCGATATAATCCCACTCTCTCGCTCCTGCTCTATTTTACTGCATTAGGACAACAACGACTCATGTGTTACTTGCTGCGGTAGCTGAACCCCTTGATCCTTTGCATGACTGTCATTCCACAAGAATTAGATGAAACCCACTAGTATGAGTAGGAATTGTTTGAGCCATGTTGTGCCTACTCATTTATGCTTGTTTGTCATGCCTGCTACTACTTAGAGTTGAGTCGGTCTGATTCATCGGGAATGAATTGGAATGGTTGTGTGAACATGTCCTATCTGTGTGTGAGCTAAGTGTGTGAACACGATTTGGTAAAGGTAGCGGTGAGAGGCCATGTAGGAGTACATGGTGGGTTGTCTCATTGCAGCCGCCCTCGTGAACTGAGTTCTGTGTTTGTGATCCATGAAACAGTTACTACCACGCATTGGGCCCAAACCAATGGACCCTCTCGGCTTCTTAACCACCCTTGTTCTTAGTCCGGAGTTGCAAGTAGTTTCGTGTTTGTAGCATGTGGGGCCGACATAACGCTGACCTTAGGGGTGGGTTGTGTTGCGGTAGGCACCGTGGCCCGGTGTACCGAAAGTGCCCGCTTGGTATCTCGGGAACCCCGCACACATCGCTCGGGCTGTATGGGAAACCTCGGCCGGACTCATGGATGGAACCCGAATAGGCGATAAACCTGGACTAGGGACTTGAGTGTTTAGGTAGGCCGTGGCCGACACCCACGTTGGGCTTCGCTTGAAGGTTGCCGAGTACATGTCGGTAAACGGCGGTAAGTGGTGAGAGCGTGTGAAGAAGTACACCCTGCAGGGTTTATTATGATCTATTCAATAGCCGTGTCCACGGAGAAGGACTTGGGTTGCCTATATCAGTTCATAGACAAGTGAAAGTGGATACTCTAAAATGCGCAAGATAAGCGTGAGTGCTATGGATGGCGTTCTCGTGGGAAGACGGGAGCGGGTCCATAGTGGTGTATTGATATGGTGAATATGTGGACTCGTAGCGCCACCTCAAAAGAGTTACTGGTAGTCGTAGTTCAGGATAGCCACCGAGTCAAAGCTGGCTTGCTGCAGTCAAACTCCACCACCCCCCCTTGATAATGATGCATATGTAGTTAGTTCTGATGTAAGTCTTGCTGAGTACAATTGTACTCACGTTTGCCTATTCTATGTTTTTGCAGAGAGACGTCAGTCTCGCTAGTAGTTCCGCTTGGACTTCGACATTTAGCTTGTTACCTCAGCTACGATCTTGTGCCTCGGTAGGATCTGGTAAATAGTCAGGCTCCTCAGCCTTTTTCATTTATAGTTGTCTGTACTCAGACATGTTTAGCTTCCACTTGTGCTTTGACTTGTATGCTCTGAGTGTTGGGTCATGAGACCCATGTTTGTAATATCTCGCTCTTCGGAGCCTAATGAATAATATCTGAGTCGTAGAGTTTTGTTGTGATGCCACGTCGTATTTACACATATTGAGCATATTGTGTGTATGTTTGAAATGCTTGGTATGTGTGGGATCCGACAAACTAGTTGTTTATCCTTGGCAGCCTCTCATATGGGGAAATGTAGTCTCGTGCCTCCGAGCGATAGTAGTCCGCTACAGCCCGGTTCACCGGAGTCCTGCTAGCCCAAAGACTACTACTTGGACACTTGGTGGCGGCATGTGTTTCACTTGCTCTTATGTCTGTTCCTTCGGGAAATGTCACGCGGTGTTATTCGAGTCCTGCCTAGCCTGCTACAGACCGAGATACCGGAGTCCTGTTAGCCCAGTGCTACAGCCCGAATATATACGTTGATGACCGACATGCTCGATGTGATTCATGTATGCCTGTCCCCATGGGTTAGTGCCGCTTTGGGTTCACGACTAGCCATGTCGGCCCGGGTTCTTCGTCATATGGATGCTAGCGACACTATCATATACGTGAGCCAAAAGCCGCAAACGGTCCCGGGCCATGGTAAGGCGACACCCGTGGGAATACCGTGCGTGAGGCCGCAAAGTGATATGATGTGCTACATGCTAGATCGGTGTGACTTAGGATCGGGGTCCTGACAGCAAGAGGCAACTTGGGAAAGGGAGGATCGTCTTCAACTTGACTATCCCACCTTTTTCGCAACGGATCCTAAATCTCGGGACGAGATTCTTTTGAGTGGGGGTGAGTTGTCACATCCTAGCTAGTCCATGCATTAGTGTGTGCATCATGTTTAACTTTCATCAGAAATTTGAAATGGGGAAGACAGAAACCCCAGAACCCCTTTTGAATCCAACTAGGGTTTACTAATTTTTTTTCAATGAACCTGAAATGCCCTTCAAAAATGCTCATCACCTTTGCTTTGGTTCAGAGCCTCTGCCAAAAGTGGTGCACAATTTTCTAGGTCATCCTAAGGTTGTTGAATTAAATCATAAGTATTTGAGTTTGGGCATTTAAAATTATATAAAATATTGCAAATGCCCAAATATTCCCAAACTAAAATGTTTCATGTTGGAAATATTCCAACTACGGACCAGGAGCAGTTTGGTGAATTTTGAAACGGTTTAAGTATTTTTAAAAACTCCACAAAGTTACAGAAAATTAGAAATAGAAAAATAGAATAGAAATACTTACCTGGCGCCTACTAACCGGCCACCTGCCGGCCCAGCCCAGCTGCCGCGCCAGCGAGCTGCTTGGCTCGGCCAGGCAAGCAGGCAGGTGCTCGGCGGCGAGCACCGCATGGGTGCCACGCACCTGGTCGCCGCCTCGCCGCTCCCTCACCAAGCTGCGACGCTGGATCGCCCCCTCTCTCCCGAACCCCCTGACAGCTCCTTCCTCCCGAGCTCCTCCCCTCGCCCCCGCCATGGCCGACGCCACTGCCGCCAAGACCATCGCCTCTAATCCGCGCTCCCGTCGTCCGTGCTCCGTCTCGCCGTGTCTAGGAGCTTCGCCGCCTCCTCACGCCGAGCTAGCCGAGCCCCAGGCCACGTGGCCCGAGTCCCTCTGCACCAACCTCGCCCGACCTCGCCGTCGCCGGAGATCCCCTTCGACGCCGCCGCCGCATCAGCCCGTCCCCGACCGCACCGAGTGTTTCTCCAAGTGCCCTGTGAGCCTAGCTACCCCCCTTCCATTCCTCTCTTGCACCCGAGCTTTGTAGCGACCGCACGAAGATCACCCGCACATGCTGCCGCGGAGCTCGTCGCCGACGTGCTCCCGGTCATCCTCCGGCCACCTCTCGGTGTCCATCACACTCACCACATCGTGTAGGGCCTAACAAACTACTCCACGCACCTCACCGAACACCCTAGCCTCGAGTTCGTCTTCGCCCGAACTCCGGCGGCTGCCTAGGTCGTCGCCGGCGCCGATTCCGGCCGCCCCGAGCTCCACTAACTCCACCAATAGCTGCGGTTCGTCCCCAGCTCCACTTAGATGCCTTCCGCGGCCCATTTGGTCGCCGGAACGGCCAAATCCACTTCCGCCGCCGCGTCGGGCTCGCCGGCGGCTAAACGCCGGTGCAGCCGACTTTGACCTTGACCACGGGTGGGCCCTGGTTGACTCTGTTGAGTCAATGCCAGGTGGGGCCCAGCCCTGTTAACTAATTAGGATTAGTTTTAATTAAATTTTAGCTAAACTAATTATGCTGACACCCTGGACCCACAGTCAGGTTTGACCTGGACGTCCCGTTGACTATGACATCACCACGACGATTGTCGACGCGATGAAATTAATTACTGGATTTATTCTATTATAGGAAATTCGAATATAGTTCAAACTTCAAAAAGTCATAGAAATTAATCTGTAACTCCAAATGCAAAGATCTATATATGAAAAATGATCAGAAAAATCTATTCTATCCATTGGTACAGGTTTCATGCATGATAAAACAAGTTCATCTTGCTGTTTAAGAAGAGTAAGATATTACACCTTTAGGGTTATTTTAAATGAGCTAGCATTTGAATCTTTGATTCAAATGAGTTCATCCCTTTTTGTTTCAGCTTGCATTAGGCCAACACACATCCATATTGCCATGTCATAGCATGCATCATATTGTTGCATATTGCCATGTGTGTTTATTCTCGGTATGTCTTTCGTGATAGGTTCTGCCTCCGAGGATAATCTCGAATATCCGTCTGAAGGGCGTATCCTACCACCACTCCATCAGGCAAGCAACCCATTGATCATTCCGATACAAACCCATGTTCTCGCTTCTGCTCTTGTTTACTGCATTAAGACAACGCGATGCAAACTGTTGTGTGCTGCGGTAGTTGAACCCACTTCCTTTGCATGACCTGTCATTGCCACAATAACTAGATGAAACCTACTAGTATGTGTAGGAGTTGATTGAGCCATGTTTGTGATTCCTACCATGCTATGGTTGCTATGCTTAGAGTTGTGTCGGGTCTGGCTCATCGGGATGATGAACTTGAGTGAAAGGTTGTGTTGGGTTCGAGAGTGAAAGTGTTGAACACGTTTTGGTAAAGGTATCGATGAGAGGCCATGTAGGAGTACATGGTGGGTTGTTTCATTGAAGCCGTCCCTAAGAACTGAGTTCTATGTTTGTGATCCATGAAACAGTTACTACCACGCATTGGGATCCTTAATTGACCCTCTCGCTTCTTAACCACCCTTGTTCTCATCGGGAGTTGCAAGTAGTTTCGGTGTTTGTAGCATCTTTGGGGGCGCATGCAACGCTGAACTTAGGGGTGGGTTGTGTTGCGGTAGGCACGGGTCTGCCCACCGAAAGTGCCGCTTGGTATCTCGGGAACCCTGCGCACATCGTTCGGGCTGTATGGGAAACCTCGGCGGACTCCTGCGGATGGAACCCGAATAGGCAATAAACCTGGACTAGGGACTTGAGTGTTCAGGTAGGCTGTGGCCGACACCCACGTTGGGCTTCCGCTTGAAGGTTGCCGAGTACATGTCATGTAAACGGCGGTAAGTGGTGAGAGCGTGTGTGAAGAAGTACACCCCTGCAGGATTAATATGATCTATTCGAATAGCCGTGTCCACGGAGAAGGACTTCTGGGTTGCCTATAACAGTTCATAGACAAGTAAATGGATACTACTAAAAGCCTCAAGATAAGTGTGAGTACCGTGGATGGCCCTCTCGTGGGTTGACGAGAGAGGATCCACGGTGGAGTATTGTGATGGTGATTAGTGGACTCATGTGCGACAAATGCTTTTCAAGTGGTGTCACGCAGGATAGCTTAGCCAAGAGTCAAAGCTGGCTTGCTGCAAATAACTCCACCACCTTCTTGAGAATGTGCATGTATGATAGGATTCTGTGGTAAGACTTGCTGAGTACCTCCGTACTCATGTTTGCTTAATTAATGTTTTTCAGACGACAACACTGCCCCCTCCGATGGGTTTTATGTAGACCTTGACATCGACGAGTGAACTAGCCACCCAGGTGGTGATCCAAGGCTTGTGAAGGGCCACAGAGATAGAAGGGCTTCGCAAGCTTTCTTTCTTTCTAGAGTCGTACTCGAGACTAGTTTGCTTCCGCATGTGCTTGTATGTTTGTATGACTTGAGTGTTGGGTCATGTGACCCCTACCTGTATGGATATGTTATGTATGGCTCCTCAGAGCCTCTTAAATAAAGTACTTTGAGTTGTAGAGTTTTGTTGTGATGCCTTGTTGTATGTACTCATATCGGGCATATTATGTGTATGATTGAAATGCTTGGTATGAGTGGGATCCGACAAACTAGTTGTTTATCCTTGGCAGCCTCTCATATGGGGAAATGTAGTCTCGTGCTTCGAGCGATAGTAGTCCGCTACAGCCCTGTTCACCGGAGTCCTCGCTAGCCCAGACTACTGCTTGGACACTTGGTGGCGGCATGTGTTTCACCGTTCCTATGTCTGTCCCTTTGGGGAAATGTCACGCGGTGATATTCGGAGTCCTGCCTAGCCTGCTACAGCCCGGGATACCGGAGTCCTGTTAGCCCAGTGCTACAGCCCGAATTCATACGCTGATGACCGACATGCTCGATGTGATTCATGTATGCCTGTCCCCATAGGTTAGCGCCGCTTTGGGTTCACGACTAGCCATGTCGGCCCGGGTTCTTTGTCATGTGGATGCTAGCTACACTATCATATACGTGAGCCAAAAGGCGCAAACGGTCCCGGGCCATGGTAAGGCGACACCCGTGGGAATACCGTGCGTGAGGCCGCAAAGTGATATGAGGTGTTACCGGCTAGGTCGATGTGTCTTGGAATGGGGGTCCTGACAACGATGATCCTCTGGGAGAAATCGCACGCCGCTCCGACGTCCTCACCGCCACAAGACTCGGTGCTTCCTGCACCAACTTTTTCAAGACATTGCTTAAACAGGCTTGGGAAAAGGCCATGCTTGTTGGTCTTTCGCGTCCTCAAGGAGAATGTTCTTCTATGGGACAATCCTTTGAACAGTCCACCGCTCCCTGGTCATGGTTGCACATTGACTCCGCTAGAGTTACCGACGCTGAGAGGTAGTCGGATTTTGTCCGATGAGCAGGTCAGTCATGGAGTTTGATCATGTAGTACTTAGTTATTCTATTTCCATCCTGTAATTTCTCCGTTGTCCACCGTCTTATATATAGGTCTGGGTCGGTGCCAACGAAGATTGGCTTGCATACCTCTGGATGGATACAACCATATCATTTTTCACAACATCCACAGCAGTGTGGTTGTTCCCGTAGACCTCTTCTCCACCATTGGGATCGGCCTTCCGGGCTAGCTGGGCTTGAATACGTATGATGATGCCTACATGAGATTGAAGAAGATAGCAATTGTGGACCCACCGACAAAGCGACGTGGCTACAACAATTACTATCTCATCGCGGTGTTTGACATAAGGATCTCCATCAATGCAAGAGGCAGTAACGGCAGAGGCTGGCGCATGTTGGTTGCGACAGATTTGTACCCCTACACGTTCGAAGACACCATGCGCCATCTAGGCCGCATCTTCGCGGTGACAAGCCAGGGGACTTGTTTCATATGGTTGCCATCCTACGGTACAGGAGATTACAAACAGAATGCACAAACCATCATTTGCATCCCTAACGGTACTCCATTATTTTGCAGGACCGGTCATCCCCGATCAAAATAAGATCGCCGATCTCGATGTGCATTTGCATCCGCGATTCGGTCTAACCCGAACCTTGTAGCTGACTTTGGCATATTGGGATCAACTATCTTATCAGTCGTTACCCATGGTACCACTGATGTACGACATGGTCACACAATCTACCATGATCGGACCGTCACCATCTACCCAGGTATTCCATTTAGTATTATATTTTTTAACCCTCTCACCTTCTCTTTCGTTGTTGTACTACTTACTAGTACTAGTAGGAGTACTTTTTACCTTGGAGGACGTGTATAGCTAGCTAGGCCCTTGAAGACTTGAACCCACTAGCTGCCACCATTTTTGTTTTTCATGTCTTACTATCTCATCCACGTAGCCAAGAGTGGCTATATATAATAAGCCGGTTATTTTACTTCCTCTATACCGGAGTACTACTATTTGCTGCACAGTATTACTGACCGCCATATTTGAGCACAACATTATTATGCATGGACCTTGACTGTGTACATCACCATGTGTCCAGATCTGAGATGTCGCGTGTACCAGATGAACGGCGGCGAGTTTGACCCTCGTGATGCTACGTGGGTGCCGAGGAACACACTTGGAGAGTACTCGCTTTTCATTGGGGACAGCTACAACATTGTGAAGCGGATGCCACCTTCCGTGCATGACACCGAAGGCCTACCGTTCAGGAAGCATGGTTGTGTCTTTAGTGCACACCGCCGGATGAACGACATGCTGGGACACGCTATCCCTGATTTATGCTGCTTCAGCTTGGATGAGTCTCCATCGTGTGGAACCGTACTAGAAAGTTGTGACAATGATTCTCGTTTCCCACCGCTATGGATCGTGCCATCCATGAAGAACACCTGGGACTGGAACCTGGAGGAGGACATGTAGCCCATCTATAACATGTAAGTGGGGTATGGTAAATTGTGAATGGTAGCGCTGTGAATATATATAGACTAGTCGTGCACAAATTTATCACATGAATTGGAGATGAACTTGTGTGGCATACTGGCATTTGTCCTTTAGAATTTATTACTAGTAAATGTGTTATGCGTACGTCCAGCTTGCACTACAAAAAAAAATACACTTCCGTGATGATACGTGTTTATCACAGTAGGTCGCGTTTTTTGTCATGCATGTACATCCATGACGATTTTATGACAGAATCAAGATAGTCATACATGTGCGGTCCTAGAAGTGTTCCATGACATTACGAAAATTATCATCACGGAAGTGTCCACTTCCATGATGATAAATCGCGCGTCACAGAAGTGCTTTCGTCAAGGCTGACCGACACGTGGCATCCACCGTAACGGAACACCGTTAAGCTATCGGGTTGGGTTTTGGATCCGATAACCCGTTAACAGCCCCAACCAATGGGAAATTTCCACGTGTAAAATTCTTATTGGCCGGACGAAACACGTGTCAGCTCGTCAATGGGTCAGATAGGCGCCTATGATATGTCGACACGTGCCACGGCCCACCACTGGCCCATTTATCTTACAAAGCCGGCCCGTTTGACTTGGTCAAAAGTTTACGGGCTGGCCCATGAAAAGCCTGTTAATGGTCTCTTTGCAAATAGCCCATTTTACGACCTGTTAACTCACGGCCCGGTAGGCCCTAAAGGAAATCGGCCCAACAACGTCATGTGGGCCGTCGAATATAACACCAGCCCATTTCACTTTTGGCCCATGTATGGCCCACGACGTCTTTCGGCCCATATGAGGCCTTTCAGATCTTTCGGCCCTTACAGCCCACGGTGACTCTAGCCCATAATGAACAGTAATTTTCTTTATACCCGTTAACTAATTGATTTACATGGGCTGTTTCCAGCCCGTGTTAGCTTCGCCTATTGACAGCCCATACGCTCTTGGGCTCCTTTTCGCCCTCGATTACTTCCGCCGTTCATGGCCTGTTCTCCTAATGGGCCAAATTCGCCCATGGCAAGAGTCGCCCACATGGCTTGTTCCCCTAATGGGCCAACACGCCCATGGCAAGAGTCGACCCACATCGGCTGTTACCCTAATGGGCCAAATTCGGCCCATGGCAAGGGTCGGCCCATTTCTGGCATGTTAACCCGTTGCGCCATTTCCAGCCCGTCCTATATTCTGGCCCATTAACGACCCGTTATGCCTGTGACAGATTAAGCCTTTGCTGTCCTACGGTCTGTTAACGGCCTGTTAGTGTGCTGGGCCGATACCAATTACGCCCGATTACGGCCCATGTAGACCCATTTATCCGACGGCCCGAGGCCCACCGATTACAGGCCCATTTATCGATGGCCCGTAGGAGACCCATGGATCCAACGGCCCGTATATGGCCCATGGTAGTTGCGGCCACTAGCAAACTAGGGAAAAAGAAGACTAGGAAATAAATAAGGCCGAAACTAACGCTAGGCTATTAAGGCGATTGCACAGATTACATCCACTCGCCATCAAAGATCGCCACCAGTGCAAATATAGGGAACACCCTTCACTATACAAAAATGGCTGGATGTTTTCTTCAACCGGTGGCTGCACGTTAAGAATAAATTTTGTATCGCACCAAAACAAATTACAACTATATAACAAAAGGAAGGTTGGCATAAAACTTAACAGTCTAGCAGATAAATGCACCACCAGAAGTTCAGAAGCTCAGTTCATTTGACCTGACTGTTATGTTTTCATGTTGTATTGTCCGATGGAGCACCATAACCCTCGCCTTCATTTCCCCTAGGCTCCTGAACAACATAGAAAATGTCTGATAGTCTGGTTTCAAAACCATGCATATCTTGACGACATTGAGCAATGTTTCTCCTTGTTTCACAAAGGGTCTCTGTTAGGGAATGGACTTGTGTCTGGAGCGCAGATACAACATTGCTTTGAGCTTGCATATCTTGATCATGAGGCAGTTTGGACTATATTGCATTAACAACCAACCCAGTATTACACAGGAACGTGCTTTTGGCACTGTTAGTGGACAGGTACTGACCCACTGCAGCAAGAGCTGACATTGCGGTTATAGTTGCCTCGCCACGTTCAGAAGGTGGCGGTTCCACCATTTTTAGTTGAGGTTTTACATTAGTAGTACCAGAACAGAAGATAATAAGGAGGCAGCAAAACCAAACAAAATAGCTTTGGTCTATATACAGAACTTATTCTGGTGAACCCATGTAAAATATTAGTTGTATTTTATTGCAAAGTACATAATAAAACCAGGTTCCAAACATATGACCATGTGCCATCGCTAATGTATTGTCTATTTCTTCACATTGTATTGAGGGCTAAGGATAAAGAGACGAAGTTTATAATACGGTAAGCATAGTATGACATCATTCATATCACAAAACAACCGAGAATGATAAACAGCAATTGTAACATTGTGTGGGCAAGTCCAAAGACGGAACTAGATTACGGGTCAAGATCAAAGGAACATCATTCCTCTCTTTTAAACCTTGTAAGGTGCAATGATACGCTAAGACAATTGTGTATAAAATTGAAAAGAGTAATAGACATTGGCTGCAAACCATGCAGTTCAAGGCACAAGTCAGAGTAAGTAGTAGTTAAAAGGCATGAGGATTAAGGACTTACAACAACGGCTTTGACTGGTGTAGTCATGACCTTCTTCTTGCTGGTGTGACAATCCTTGAAGATTTCCACAGCATTTGGTTCATGTACTTTTGGTCCTTGCGGGCTTTCCTCGCATTTGAACAAGTCAATATAGATCTGATAATATGGTACAACAAAAGAGTGAAACCACAGCTAATTACAAGAGCCTCGCGATGTGCAATATAGCTATGAGATCCGTAAATGTCTGTTGGAATTTCACTTTCGTACGGTTGGCCTTGTTCTTTGAATAGTTCACCTACAAGAAGATAGATTTGTGTGGCACATGCGTAAATAGGACTTCAACATGTGATCGGATCACATATATATAATGTACCTGATACTTCGGATCAGACCAGTGTTTAACAAGGCCCCTCCAGTCTTCATCCGATATATTTTCCACTGGAGATGTTTGGGAAAGTTCATTGTTAGCCTTGCCTTCAAAGTGAGTTTTCCTCAAGTTATACCGATACTGTCGCAGAGCAGACTTGAAAACATGGGTGCAAGCTTGTCTAGTTGCATCATCTTGGCTATCCAACTTGAACCTCATCTGTTGAAAATTATGGGAGTCTCATTATCAGCAACCTAGAAAGTATGGGACAGAGCAAGACGATATTACTAGTTTCCATACATAACCATACTTACAGATAAATGGTCGAGGAAGGTGTTGAACTGGGTTTCTTCTTTGTCATTCTGCATTGAATCCATGTTGGGAGGATACGTACATGACACCTAACGGCAATCGCTGCTCTCGATACTAACTTGGCTGACTCAGAGCATCACGTGGCCTTTTTAAACCTGCCTCAAAACGGATCTCCATTCTTCCTCCTCTAGATTTGGTTAACCTATCGAGCATTATCCCTGATGTTTTTTTCCTCTTGCGCCTAGGTGCTAGTCCAACAACGAACATAGGAAGTGTTAGTGTACATCAACCGTGAGACTACATATAAAGAAGCATGCAATCAGAAACTTGACTCAAAGAACTACCTTCTTGCTGTTGAAGCTCACAAGGTTCATCTGATATTGCCAACTCGTCTTGTGTCAAGAGTGCTTGGGAAGTAGTGTCAGGTGGCAAGGGAGCTTGGGAACGTGCTGCTAGCTCAATTGACACACGAGTAAGTCGTGCAACTGGTAGTACTGCGGTAGGTGTTGCAAGAACTAGGGCTGTCTCTACTTGTTTGGTGGCAGCTATATGTTTCTGTTTGGCTTTTTCTGCAACTCGTGTAGCATGGGATGCCGTGTTTGTAGAATTTTCCACTGGACTTTGACCTTCTATTGCACCATCAGTACCAGCAGAATCTGCAGGATTCATCCGCTTCATTCCCTGCCAATATCTGTTTCTTCCTCTTTCTCTGTGCCATGTTAAGTCAAGCCGACAAGAAAAAGGAATAACATTTTAGTTCTTCAGAACAAATTGATGCGTGATGCAGACGAACTGAACTTTGATGTTAGACAACCACATGATAGGAGGATGTAATATGTATGAAAAACACGACGGAAGAGATAACCAGAACTATGATGTGTAAACTAAGAAGAAGACATTTCACCAAATTAGAAGCAATGCAATGGAAGGTAGACACCATATGAAAGATGCTACAAATATCGCTCTGCCAAGTTAACAGTGTCTCATCATAAATGGCATTTAAACAAATGTGAATTAGTACAAGAAATAAATCATATGCAAGATGCAAACAACATCACACTACCATGTTAGAGGTCTCTCGTCATTAGTGCCATTGCATATTCACATCATTGCATATTCACAGCTTATGATGTGTAAACTAAGGAGAAGGCATTTCAACAAATTAGAAGCAATGAAAGCTAGACACCATATGAAATATGCAACGAATATCACTCTACCAAGTTAAAACTGTCTCGTCATAAGTGCCATTTCAACAAATTAGTAGTACAAGCTAGAAAAGAATGTGAGATGTAACCTATATCACTCCAAGTCAAACGTGTCTTATGATAAGTGATTGTTGCAGGTTACACAACAGTAGTAATTTGATGTAAGAACATGGTGTGATAGATGATATTGTATGTTCTAGAAACAGGAACACATGTCTTATTCAAGTATAATGTGTAAAGTAAGCAGATGGAATTCAACAAAATTAGAAGCAATACAAGCTAGACATCACACATAACATGCAACCACATATAACAGTGCCAAGTTAGAGGGAGCACCGGTGATGCTGCACTAGGGGAGACGTGCTCACCATAAACACAGCTTTGTTGAGTGTCTATGCATGTGTTGTCTTGGAAATCATCTTGGGGGTGTGGAGGAGTAGAAACTGTAGAGGCCCTCCGTTCGGAGGAGCACCTTTATCCGCTGCCTTGCTAACTTCCTTCCGCTTTATTGATTTTGAATTGTCAAGTAAACCCACAAGAAAAAGCAATAAAATTCTCTCTTCAGAACTCATTCATGCATGATACTGATAATCACTACTTTGATGTAAGGCAAACACATGATACCAGGATGGAATATGTACGAAAAACAGGACGGTATGGCATGTTCACAACTGTTTGTGTAAACTAAGCAGAAACCATTCTAGCAAATAAGAAGCAATGCAAGCTAGACACCACATGAAAGATGCAACCAATATGACTCTGCCAAGTTAAAAGTGTCCCATCATAAATGGAATTTCAACAAATTAGAAGCAGCGCATGCTATAAATCATATGAAATATGCAACTAATATCGCACTGCATATGCTAAAGGTGTCTCATCATGTTGATTGATGCGGGATACAAAAAAAACAGTAGTTTTATGTAAGGACATGCTTAATAGACAGATGTACTATGTACTAAATACAGGAAGGCATGTCACATTAACAGGTATAATGTATAGGCTAAGCATACTAGCACATGCAGTTTAACCAGATTGGAAGAATTACAATCTAGACACCATATGCAACATGCAACCACATATCACGCTGCCAAGTTAGAGCAAGCACCTGCGATGCTAGTGTAGGGGAAATGTTGTAATCAACTACAAAGCTACGTTCACTATCTTCATCTAGCATTTCTGTTTCTTGAGAATCATGTCGGGAGGCTGACGCTGCATTCTTTAAATGAGGAGTAGTTCCCTTGCCTGCCTGCCTCGTCATAAGTGATTGATGAGGGATACACAAGAACATTAGTTTGATGTAAAAACATGGTTAATACACAGATGTACTAGTATGTACCGAAAATAGAAAGGCATGTCATATTCAAAGGTATAATGTGTAAGCTAAGCAGATGCAATTTAACCAAATTGGAAGCAATACAAGCTAGACATCCGGCTGGAGTGGTGAGCATGATCATCTAGGACACGAGAGCCTGGGTGGAGGCGGGCTGCTTCGCCACCATCGCAGCTTTTTAGTTGGCTTCGGTGATTCCTATCTTTGTTGGGCTTGTCATTGGCTCGGCCAAGGCCTCGACTAGCTATTTGTCTTCCGGTGCTCACGGATGGTGGTTCATGTAAAAATATATCTTTCCTTATCTTACCGACTTCGCCTTTCAATACAAGCTAGACACCATATGGAACATGCAACCACATATGACACCATGAAGTTAAAGCAAGCACACAGGATGGTGGTTCATTGCAGCGAGGTCATCAACTCAGAGCTACGCCATCGTCTCCATCTCACGACACTTGCACCCTTTATAGCGTTGTAACGTGTCTTGCCTACCCGCATACGAAGCTGGAGCGACTTCTCTCTTTTCTTTTTGGCTTCTCCCATGGCAGCAGAGTCTGAAATACCCTTGCATAAAAACACAATAGTGAGAGTAAGGGTGAAGTGTGTGCGAGAACTAGTGCCTTTGTAAAAGTAGCAGTATAGCGGTGGCTGAAAAATAAATGATAGGAGACATATGATAGCTCTACAACATTGCATGGCAAACAAAATTAGATTCTACTCCGTATGATTTTGTAATATATGAGCACAGGAAATGCAGGTACTCCTCCAAAGACACCACCACATGTGGTCATATCTAAGATAACAATGATGTTGAAAATAAATAGGTCATCGATTTTTTAATGAACCGTTCGATCTGTAAGGAACGGGCAGATGGCCTTCGTCTACATCCCGCCAGTCAGTATTGACGATCCTTCTCGAACCGCCAGCGACCATCGGCCCAGACTCTTGCCTCCGCCGCCCCGCCCTCCCATCGACCTCACACCACCGCCGTGCTTGGCAGTGCCCCTAGGCCATCCCTTTAATCCCGGTCGACCTCCAGATCGGGCGCCAGTAGCTCTAGGCCACACACGGCCCTAAGATAAACACCAAGGCACTGCTTCCCCGGTGTAATAGGCGTACTAGCGACTGTTACGCCGGGGAATGCTTCCGTTAATTGGGAATCAACTGGCCAGAAATTTAAATTCAGGGGGGCGACGGACCTATAGCTAAGGTGAAATAGTATATGAGGAGAAACCTTGTGCATCGTGAGTTACTAGGAACATCTAGTATCAAGAAGAAGCGGTCAACTAGTGTCTTCTGTGGGATGAATACCGTGCAAGCAGAGACGTAAGATTTGCACGAATAAGGGAAGAGGAGTACCTTTTTCGGTTGCCGGTGTGGTCACCTCCACATGTCTCGCCGATCTTCTTCCTTTTACCGGGGAAACCGATGTTTTGGAGGGTGCAGGCTTGGACGAACCCATGGCCAAATTGTTGACTGTGTTGCCGTGGCCGTATGTCGGTGGAGGGGAAGCAGATCCGAGGCGGCGAAGGACGGCGTAGCAAGAATAGCTCCTGTGCGGTGGAGGGTGGCGAAGTTGGAGCGGCGGCAGTGAGGTGCAGGACGGCGTGGTTGAACTTGCTCGGGTACGGACGACTCGGCCTCGGCTTCAACTACTAGCCGTGGAGGGCGTTGCGGTTGAGGTTGCGGTGGACGAAAATGTCGGGGTATCGGCTCCAGCGTGATGGAGGAGGGCGGCGGTTGATGGGTGGGATGGGGTGGGGGACGGAGGACGTCGGGGTTTCGCGGCTGGTGGAGAGGTAGTTTTGGCGCCCACGGAGTACGAATGGGGAATCCGACGGGTGGGGGGGAACCATGTTTCGGTCTGGGACACGCTTGTTTTTGGCTTTTTTGAACAGAAGATGGGACGCGCTTGTTTGAAATTTGGGGAAAGTACAAACTTTGCCCCCCTCTTAAATTTCGGACCTACTGCGGGTCGTGGGTAGGATGGTAATCCCAGGTGTCCCAAATAGTGGGCGGGAGCGATTTCGGCCGCGCGCATGTGTGCTTAGGAGGCCATTGTGTATGAATGTTTTTCGGATGCGGTTGCGTGGCGTCTAGATGAAGCTACAAACCTACCCCGGTTTAGACCTTTGGACGTCGGGCCGGTAGGTTTCACGGGTCGGAGTTATTAGAAAATTAATTTCCTTGTACTACCAAACATTGGTATCACGCGGTTTCGGGCGAGTAGAGGCTCTTTTGGCGCTTCGTTCGAAATTTTGAAACACAAGCATTCACGTTTAGAGTACTCTTGAACTATGAGGATTGACCTAAATAGACAACGTTATATTTGACCTTGTATGTTTGAAACCCTCATTAAATTATCTGCTTCTTTTTGAAATTTTGGCACTTGAAAATCCTATAACTACGATTATTTTGGAATGTAGGAGCTAAATTTGAATCTATTTTGTACACGACTACATATGCTATTATGTACAAAATCAGAGCAAAGATTGGTGTCCCATAATTTAGGTATGGTTTACAAATGCCATGATATCAAATTCAAATAATTGAATCGACTTCATGTTGAATTTGATTTTTTTAAACCACCTTAAGTTGAATTCAAATGTATGCTAGTTCATTGGTAGCTATTTATAATGTCCATTGTGTAACTTTTGTATGTATAATGTGCTTTACACACACAACATGAACTATACTCACGTTTATATTCGATTGCTAAAGCGATGCATTGTCTGGAGTTCAAAATACTAACTATGTGGATCAATTGTGTCAAATAATAACATAGACATGCTCAAATTCGATAGAATCTAGATGTCTGATGGATCAATGACCGCTCCTTACGCGAATTGCAAATATCATGATCCCATCCTAATATTTGGATACAATTTATATCTTTAATCAATGTGTAGAGCAGTCTTTTACATGTAGTTTCACTCTCCATCGGTGGTCTCTCACACATGCTCACACACTCTCTCCCGAGGTGTCTTTCTCGCACACATGCTCTAGATATAACCCTCCCTCCCTCTCGTAACCATTTACAACTGTTTTCACTAACCTTTATCACAAGCACTCTTTCTCTCGCAAACATACACACGCACAATCCTCATCGAACCTTTCTATATACATGGACCTGCCTACGTGTCTCATGCACGCACATTATCTTTACGCCCGTCTCTCACGCATTGTCTCACACCTCTCTTCATAATCGACGAGTATGATTCTAGTAGAGCATTCTGTAGGATGCCCCTTAAAGTTAGGTTGGATGAATATTAGAGATAAAGGGGTTACCTTAGTCCGAGAACCTAGGCTTACAAATCCTAGCCGGCTTTGTCAGTGGACACAGAGTCCTTCACAATTCTTCTATCTTTGTCTTGTACGACTAGTCATCCATGGGTCTTCCTAAATGTGCAGGCCGACCAATGTGGCGCAGGATGGAACCGAACGAAGGGCCTCACCTCGACCCACCAGACCTCACGCGGTGACAAACCCTCTGCCCCCACGTCTCATTATCTTCTCGCACCCACACATACCAACACAAACACCACACACACAGAAAATTTCTCCTGGTGCCTCTATTCCCTACCCCTTGCATATACACACTCAAGGGAATGGAATCTCTTGTCGTGACGTCATATTCGTCTCTCTCTCTAGACCACTCTCATTTCTCGTGCTATCTCTCCCACGCCCCCCCCCCCGTCGGCCCCTCTATCCACGCCTCTCTCGAATACGTAATACACACACATACCTCTTAGGCCCCGCCAAATGCATCAACTACACATTCACACACGTTACATCACGTACTCCATTGATCTAAAAAGCCCTCTCTTCACGTTTATTTCGCATACAACATTCCTTTTGAATAAAGTGTGGCCAAAAAATTATTTTAGAGTTTCTACATATATACAACATTACAAAGTTATATGGAGAATACGAACACTAATTTGCATTGCATGGTGCCCACAATGATATTTATTCCGCACTGTGAATTTGTATATTTTTATACTATATACAAAGTTAGTTATAATAAAGAGAAACGAAGAGCATCTCTCTCTCCATCGCATACCCCCCTGTACGCCCCTTTACATATGCACACAAAACTATCTCCAGGTCCTCTAAAAGTAAGCCCCCAGAATATTCACGCATGTTTCATCTTTCCCTCGCGATATATGCAATGACGATCGTTGTATTTGAAGCGAAAGCACGATACGTACATTGTACATCAGAATCCACTCATTATGGTCACCATTTATGTTTAGTGGTTATTATACAGTCACGGGCTCACCGTACAACTCTGTATTTGCTCATGACATCACTAGTTGACCAGTTAAACGCTCCACGTGGCACCTCTAGTGTTGCATCACATTATCTCACTACCATCGTGCCCACCCGCCGACTTGTATCTACTCTACATCTACACTCTTATAAAATACATAAAATACACTCTTATAAAAAACAGAGTTGGTGATGATGGTGTGCCTGCCATCCTGCAATATAGGCCGTCCGATTTATATCTGACGGATAGGAAAGAAACTATGGCAATTTTGCAAAAAGGTACCCACACACCTCTCCACATTTGCAAATAAGGCCTTCCCTCTGTAACATCCCAAATTTCCTATTTGGAATGTTTTACATATATAGCTAAGCATCCTATGCATCCTGTTTGAATTTGAATGCCATTTGAAGTTTCAGAGAATTTTGAGTTTTGAATTTGAATTTCAAACTTTGGCAAGTGGGAAACATTTCAAAAACTAAGCCTGATAAATAC
Source organism: Aegilops longissima (assembly GCA_021605205.1). NCBI lineage: Eukaryota > Viridiplantae > Streptophyta > Magnoliopsida > Poales > Poaceae > Aegilops > Aegilops longissima. The sequence goes on from CM038676.1 coordinate 279,560,752, forward strand.
TTGTCAAAAGTATGAGAGGAGCAAACATGACACTCCAAAAATATCAGAAGAAAACATTGCCAAAAGATTGGGATTCAAATCTGAATTTTATTTGAATTTGAAAAAAATGGATTTTTATAAAGTTTGGATTTTGCCTTTGGAAAAATGTTCAAATGAAAGGAATATTCCCTGATCATTTTGGTATATATATACCCTATATAAAATATTTATAGATATTGTTTTATTTCTGTTTTTTTATTTAAAAAATAAAATTTTAAAAAAAAAACCTGTGGGCGCCACTAGGCTACCCTGTGCCCAGCATTGCCAGAGCCTTGCTGGCCCAGCCACTGCCCACTGCCAACTGGCAGCCCACCCGACCGGCTCCCCTCTCCCTCGCTTGAATCTCTTGGCCTCGGCCACCCTTCGCCTCGCCTCTCCCTCTCTCTCTCGACCCGTGGCCCCGCCCCATCTCCTTCCTCGCCCACGATCGCAAAGACGCTTGGGAGATCGCGGATCCCAAGGATCCGGATTCGATCTGCCCGATCGACCCCGGCCGCCCGAGGCCCCTGGCTATAAAAGCCGAGCCTCCGCACCCCATTCCCCCAAGCCTCTTGGAGCCCCTCTCCTCCCGTTCAGTGCTCGCTGGGAGCCCAAGCTCAGACCGCCGCCAAAGTCGCCGCCGTCGACGCCCCCCCTCCCGACCACCCCGACCCCACCAAACCACTCCCGACCTCGTCGCATCCTCCCGACGACTTCCCGAGCTCACCGACGCTTGGAAGCCCTGACAAGACTCTCGCGCCGCCGTCGCCGTCGCCGGACTCGATAAGTCAGCCGGAAAACTTCTCCCGTCCGATCCCAAACAGTGGCCACGATTAGAACCCCAAGGGGTAAGTTTTATTAGAAAACCGGCCGGTTCAATCGGCTTATTTATTAGTTAGGTTTATTTTTTAGCCGGTTCGTTTAGTTTAAACCTAGGCCCAATTAGACTATTTTACGACAGTATACGAAGATAGGCCCATTAGGCCTTTTCTTTTATTTTGATTTTCTGTTTTAGCGAATAGTTTCTGCATTTTGAAAAATTGATATCTTTTATTCTGTTTATTATTTTAGATGATTCTTTTTTGTTGCATTGCAAATTTTATGTAGTTTCTGTAGAATATATATTTATCTATGTTAAAAATAATTAAAATTGCTTTATTTTAGTTTTAGTCAGAATAGTAAATCTGCTATAACTTGAGTTAGAAAAATTATTTTTGCATGATTCTTTTGTCCCAACTTTATTTTAACATTGCCAAACCCTAGAAATTAACTTGGGTATTTTAGGATTAATAAATAATTAGTTTTAAGCAGAATCCTATTAATCCTAATTAATTAACTAGTTCCTGTTTTCCTAATATTTTAATTAGTAAATGAATTTATTTTTAACTTGTGATTAGTTATTCTAGGTTAGTTTCTGTCACTCTAGTAGATGAACTTTTATTTATAATTAATAAAAGTTTTAATTTAATTTTCTTAATAGAAATTGGATTAGGCCTAAAATGAGTTTTATAATAGCTTTTTAATTAATTCTTTTTGCTCCTAGTTGCTTAGTGAAACCTTTTCTGTTAAGTTAACTTAAAACCATGATTAGGTTATATTAAGGAATTTTGTTATATAAAAACTATTTTAGTTATTGTTTGGAGTAGGGAAAACTTTGAGTGGTTTTCTTTGAGTTTTCTTTTGGATTTGGTTTTGGTTGTTTTGTTGTGTTATGTTACTTTTGTTATGTTGTGTGATCCTATTGCTTGGTGCTTATTGTGTTATTGTTTGTCTCGGTAGAGTTTCCTGAGTCTAAGCTTGCTACTCGACTCTTTAGCTTACGAGGATCATCAAGCAAGGCAAGTTTTGATCATGTTATTTCTATACCTTTGTTTTGTGCATTAGTAATTGTCACCACCCCACCATGCATGCAGTAGTGAAATCTTGAAGTCATTAAACTTGAGTAGTATCATGTGGTAGGATGAACCAATCCCTTGTTACCATGACCACGGGACGTAGTAGTTACTTTGCTATGCTCGTAGACGGGTTTAGGGTTGAGTGAAATTCATAAGCAAGATGTGAGAGTCAATGATGATGACAACCCCATGAACTACAATGATCAAGATGGACTTGGAAAAATCACTCTTGGGTGGAGGGCGGTTGCGGGCACCTGGAGAACCAGTGGTGGCGGGATGCATGGAGAAGCGCCATGACATCTTATGGAAAGCTTCACCCAGCCACGAAGAGAAGGATGGATGCCCCATGACCGGAAGATTACCTGTGCAGCCGCAAGCCATTATGGGCTCTGGCTGGGTTGACCCTAGTCGTGACGCTGGCTGGACGGTACTACGAGAAGTAGAAGAACGGTAGGATTGGATGGGTACCGGCGGTGGCGTAAGAACTCTTTGGAAGACCTGTTTCATTCGTCCCGTCTTCAAACACCATGAAGTGCGAAGACTTAAAAGGAGGGAATGATTCTTGGGAAAGTCGCAACCCTCTGCAGAGTTAAAGATCTAATCGATTAGCCGTGTCCCGATTACGGACATTTGAGCCTCTGGAACTTGGAAGTATTCGGATATCTCAACACTAAAACTAATGGATTAATTTGAGGGTTTTATGACTTAATAATTGGGAGCGAGATATTGGTTGGCGGAACCATCTCAATAACTACCAACAATTGTAGTAATTTGCAAGCAAGTCCTTTGTAGTAGGATAAAATCTGCTTTTCGCAAAATGATGAAACTTAGAGCTCCACACCAAAATGCATATAGTGATAGTAAGTTTATTATTGTTGTTCTTCATGACTTGCCACTTATTCCAAAAGCTGACCTACATGGCTGCAACGTATTATGTTGCAGAGATATATTCGATCAGAGTGAGGCTACGCTCCGCGCTTGGCGATTGCCCTTTGAGTCGGATGGACTCGCTTATCTTCGACGCTTCGCATGATGTTATTAGTTTATTTCTCATGAGTTGGCCTTGAGCGAATTTATTCCTTGTAATAAAGACTCTATATGAGAATCGTTTAATGATATTCAGGTGTGATTGAACTTTGATTACTTTATCGATGTCTTCGTGAGTACCAAAGATGATCTTGGGATGGTATGCGAGACCACGGAGATTTGACCGATTCTGGGTCAGGTCGCTACACCCTCGTTCATCCTTTTCTCTCACAAGATAAACAAGTCATACAAATGCATCTTGATGTTACGTGCAATGCACGGGCATCTTGCTAGTAAGAATGAAAACAAACGACAAAAAAAATATTTGGACGGTGGTTCGAAGTCATGACCGCGGGAACAGCGGACAAGGTGGCCTTGTATTGGTATGCTGAGCCGTCTATTTTAACACACAGGAGCTGGTGTGGTGATTATACACACACGCACGCATGCACACGAACTGAATCCACGCAACACTCACACAAACACATGCACCCACGCACGCACGCGACACTCACACGTACACATGCAGCCACGCACGCACGCAACACTCACACGCACGCATGCAACACTCACACGCACACACGCACGCATGCATGCACACATCAGTACACCACACGACCAACACACACTCTCACGCTCAAGTGCTCAACCTACACGTGCATGCGCACACATCGAGCCCCGCAGGACACATACACAACCAGGTGATTCCCGCGACGGGTTGGAGCCTTGTCGGCGCTGCGTAAATTTGTGTTTATCGACCTTTTCCTATGCGAATCGACAGGTGGGACCCACAAGGAACATGGTCAATTTAACTAGTCAACATGGCGCCACGCAGACTATTTGGCGGTCAACAGAGTGCAATCTGATGCTGAATCGTGAGCAAGTGACCATATAATCACCGCAGAAAGCGTATATAGTGACCGTAATCAGCTTATTCTGAAGTTCGGTGACCAGATACGCTTTTCTCTCTGTAGGCCCTCCAAAACTACATCTCTACACGTTCTCGCATGTTACATCTAACAACTATGCAATACAGCACTACTACTACACTCTAACACAATAAATCATATGTGTTTTTAGTTTTACTAGATATCATATTGTTGCTTATAATTATTAAGCTTGCATACATTAAAATTGCCTTTGAAATGTATGGCCAGTATCATATACCGCGCGGGAAAAATCCCGCCCTTTCCTGTTTAATCTTGTTTGTATCGATGGATCGTGCGAAACAGCAAAACTATAGTACTATACAGTACAAGTGACAGTTCACTGGGCCGTCGTGTCGTCTACTCCTCTGTCGTAAGAGTGGAGCGCTCGCTTTCATAAATCTTCTAGTCCCTTTCGCCGACATGTGGGACATCAAGCTACCGGGTCCACGTGCCATACCGGAATACAGTGCAGAGCAACCAGGGTGAAGCACCCCAGTCATGGGGTCGGCGTAGTAATGAGCAATGAGGCATCAAATCACAAAGCTGCACCTTTCCCGCAGTTAAGTTGGAGGGACGAAGCAACCATCATTTCACTCGTTGCTGAATCCGCTTCTCCCTCATCTTCTTCAACTTAACCACGTGTTGCTTCTGTCGTTGTTCTGCCTCATGTGTGACGCGGATTGGCTTGGTAAAGCACTGACATGTGGGACCGCATGTTAGCAAACCGCCAGGACAACGTCCTCCGAAAATAAGAAGCCTAATCCTAGACTTACAAAGGGCTACGTAGCTGCTACTTATACTTTCCATCTAATCTATATATGCCCCCCTGATTTTCAGGTGGGGTGGCCTAATCCTCTCCTTTAATCCAATCAAATAGTCCCACGTCACATCAGTTCGTAACTTTACGTAAACCATTACGTGGATGTAGCATTGCTCAAATAAGAAACCTCCCCCGCCATCCGCGCGGCAAAATCACCTCCGTTTTACTAATCTTGATTCTATAAATTTTTAGATCAATATAATTGAGATTTTATATATAGCACACAGGAGCAAAACCAAGTGGTACGGTTAAGGGCATCCACAATGTGTAGCCAAATGTGAAAATAGCTTTTGGCATCGTGGGAACCATTGTGGACGGTGTTTCCAAAGCCAAAAAGATGGAACCGAAGCTCCCGGATTGATTGATTGAAGGAATAGAAAAATGCAACGTCTCTCCTCTTTCTCCCATGCTTGGACGCATGTAGTACAGTATAGAGCACAGAGTCTACTCCCCTGTCCCTTCTATCACAAATCACAAAGCAGTGAGGCGTCAAATCACAAAAGCACGGACGAAGCAACCATCATTTCACTCTTCGCTGACTCCGCTTCTCCATCATCTTCTTCGAGAAACCATCTCACCGCACTAGTACTCCTAGTAGTACTAGTAAAGGACTTCCTGGATGCAAATAAGGCGGTTGTCTCGGCTTGCAGGCGGCACTTGCGAACGACTTACCGTGGTCTCCCTCAATGGTGTTCTCCGTCGAACGCACTTCGCCAAACCACAAAAAAAAGATATCATCGACGTCACCGCAATGGGGAAGGAAGTCAAATATAGTTACTACCTCCATTTTTTTGTACACAAGGCCAGTATATCAAAATTACAATTTGCAAAGGGCCACTAACACTAATCGAGGCAAAATTGATGGGGTTAGCAACCAAGGACATTAATATCCCCTACATGCATGCAGAAGTGAGAACGTTGGTTTGCATGGCGCTGCATTAATCAAGCGATGAGGAGTGAGATGGTTAGCTCTTTGGTCTTTGGAGAAAAAAAATACGCATTAATTGACACGTGAAACGATGATTTGTATCGATTAAATCCCATGAAGGAAAACCCCGCCTTTCTTTTTTAACACTAGTACTCCTAGTACGTACGTACTTATCCTGTTCGGGTCTAGGCCTTGCGTTGCCAAACTTCGCCACACATTTTTGCCAAGCTTGCCTAAATTTTTCAAAATGAGAAGGAGGTACACTTGCGCACTGTTGTCGCGGTCGCACCGCACCCTCACACGGTCGATCCTGCACGCCGCGGTCGCACCGCACTCTCACACAGTCGCTCCTGCACGCCGCAAACCCAACCAAGGGAACGCACCCTCACTGACACGTGTTGTCGCATGTGAACAAACCATACTCAGCCATCCTATTGCTGACACATAATTTTCGTTCATAGAGTATGTTTATCCAATCGCATGTTGGGGAGTATCCGCACGACCCGTGCGGTGGTCTATTGGGGAAGAAGAAAAGGTGAGGAAGAAGGAAAGAAGGGTTAGGAGACGTAGGATATTCATCCAACCGCCTGAAATGGTAGACTGACCCAAGTCAAGCGACTTGGATAACAAATATATGTTTTTACACAGCAAAAGATCCATAAAAAACAACATAAAGAAAAACTATCATTGCTCACGGAAAGAGACAGCCTCGTCGTCTTTGGTTGCCGGCGCGAACCAGCCGTCGCTGCCGACGTGTGTCTCAGCACCTTGGTTGTCCTCGGCCTCTAGCTACTCATTCAAGCGAAGCGTGCGGGCGCTCTGCACGGACGAGAGCACAGCCCGGTTCAAGTCGAGGACGTCAGGTTCCGCCTGCAGGAGGGCCTAGATGGCAGCGGCATCCGCGCGCTCCGCGTCGAGTCGAGCCTCCGCCGCCCGTTTCAAGTCCAGGACGTCCGGTTCCGCCTGCAGGAGGGCATCGATGAGAGTGGCATCCGCGCGCTCTGCGTCGAGTCGAGCCTCTGCCGCCCGGTTCAAGTCCAGGACGTCCGGTTCCTCCTGCAGGAGGGCCTCGATGGCAGCGGCATCCGTGCGCTCCGCCTCAAGTTGAGCCTCCGCCGCCCGGTTCACATCCATTACATCCGGTTCCGCCTGCAGGAGAGCCTCGATGGCCGCGGCATGCGCGCGCTCCGCGTCGAGTTGAGCCTCTGCCTCCCGGCCCTCCTTTAGTATCGTCATGTTGAATCGCTGGTCTGCTTGCACCATGGGGGACTCGGACGCCGGCACGAAGTCGACGTCCATCGTCTCATACCCATAGGGGGCCTTCTGCGCCGCGACCTCCGCCATGAACATTGGATCGGCTTCCTCCTCCTCGTAGCCTGGCTCCAGATAACTCGGGGATTGGCCGGCCGCAAAGTGAGCTTGGGAATGGAGGTCTGTGGCGCAGACCGCCGCCGCGATTTCTGCGCGGCGCTCCGGCGTCAGCATCTTGTAGTAAGTGATCTTGCGGCGCACCATGGCTTTCCGGCGAACTAGGGACGCTTGATGCGGGCTAGGGATCGAAAGGTGGGGAATGGGCTGGAGATTTGGTGTGGTTTTAGGGCAGTGGCTGGCGTAGGCTGAGCAGCGAAGGTTCTGGTGTGAATAGTGGTTCCGGTGACGACCGGTCAATCGGTTTTGACTATACATCGCTCTTGTCGCATTCCCATTGCAGCCCGGCACGCTGGACCCTCCACGTCGCTAACCGAATGGAACGCGCTTCGTCTTCCGTTTTTGCTCGCTTGTGGGACCGCAGTTGAGAGCAAACCGACGTCCCTCCCCCTCCCCTGCCCGCGTCATTTATTATACCACCACTCCCTCTGTTTTATGCGGAGTAAATAAAAAGAGAGGGAGTATACTATGGATGAGGATCCCCTGACGTGGCCGAACTCATTGAGTAACTGACATGCGGGGCCTAGCAAGCATGGGGTCCGCCAGTAAGCGACCGAAAGGGAGGGTAAGGCAGGGATACCTACGTCAGAGGATCCACTTCCACTATACTACTTTGACCAAATGTTAGAGTAATAATATATGACATGCAACTTACACAAATGTTAGAGTAATAATATATGACATGCAACTTACACAAAGCATACCGGGTCTAATGCGTTTTTCGATGCTAACTTTGACCAAATGTTAGAGTAATAATATATGACATGCAACTTACACAAAGCATACGGTCAAATTTGTATGTGAAAGGAGTTTCCAATGATATAATTTTCACATTATACATCTCATGTACTATTAATCTTGTCAATAGTCAAATTGGAAACCATCTCGAGTACAAATCTAGGAGTACGTATGAATCTAACAATATTGATTGGGCATTGTTGAATGTTGATACCTTTTTGATCAAAGTAGAGATACTTTGACTACACATAAAACTTATATGTAAACTAGAAAGGATAGGAGGGAGTATATTGTACGTTCAAAAACGAAACGAACATTGAATACCCTTTATGTATGATTTGCGGATGCTATGATCACCGGTTCAAAATTTTGAATCCGCTTTAGGTATCACGTGCCCCCACTCGTTCCCTCTCGATTTCATCTCGGGGTCCGGAGATCTATTGAAAGAGGACTAGGGTGGGTACATGCGAATGATACTCGGCGGAATGTTCAAATGAGGCATGCGGGAGGATGGACTCGACTGGAGGGCGACATGATCGATGGAGAAGAGGGTTGGAGAGGAATGAGAAATAAGCAAACGCCACATGATTATACTTGAACGGTTCAAATAAACAATAAGTTGTGTCGCTTGGCCTACATAGTGAAAGGCCTAATGCGCAACACGGAGCATTGACGCTCGAATATGGACGGGAAAACAGGGAAACCGACATGTGGGGCACACCCGTCGGGACGAGGTAGCGCAGACTAGTCCAATGGAGGAGCTGGCCCACGACCTCCTCGCCATCGACAACCGTTCATGTGGGTCGTTGGGGCCAACAACGGGGCGCGGCTCCAGCACTGCCTCTGGACACGGCGACCGTGGTGAGCGACACACTCATATCGTCGCTAGACACGGTTGGTTTCAGTGTGCCGAGGGTGGCGTTAGTGTTGTGGCACGACCAACGGTATGTTTGGTTTGTGCCCAAGGTTGCCCCATCAAAGCATTGGGTAGCCAAAATTTTGGTTGAGGTATTGGTTGCCCATGATTTGGCCGACATTGGCAAGAAAAATGAACTAGAGTTGGCTAGAGTTCATTGGCATGCCAAAGAAATAGCAACCATCCAAAAAAAAGACCAATCTTTGGGTCATGACCAAAATTTTGGTTGAGGTATTGGTTGCCCATGATTTGGCCGACATTGGAAAGAAAAATGAACTAGAGTTGGCTAGAGTTCATTGGCATGCCAAAAAAATGGCAACCATCCAAACAAAGACCAATCTTTGTGTCATGAAAAAAATTTTGGTAAGGTGCACTTTGGCCACAATCCAAACACACCCCAACACCCGGCTCGTCGAGGATGCACGGGGCGCCGCGACGCGTCCACGGAGTGGTGTAGCGCGGACAACTGCATCCTCCGGACATGAGACCATGCCGGGTCGTCTTGCTTTTTCAATGACATGCGGGGATCGCATGTGAGCAAATGGCATCTCCAACGTTGCCACGACCGCAACTGACTACCCTGGCACACCAAAACCCTCGTCCCTCGCGCCGTCGCGCGGTGCGTTCCCAACCGGCGCCAGCTGCCCGCGTTCATGCCGTCTGTTCGAATGTCGTCGTTAAGAGGCTCGGTGCCCGAGGAACCAACTCCGGCGACTTAATGATGCACCCGGACGCTTGGCCTCACCGGAATGCGCTACTTAAAGCTGCAATGCCCAGCTAACCTCCACACCATAGCGCATCGTCCTCCTACCTGGCACCACATCCGCCATGACCGCAAGTGCGAAAGCTCTGTGGGAGAGCTTGTCTTCGGGGATGAAGCTCGAGGTCGCTGCCCTCACTCAAGTCGCCTCTCGCGACGCAATAGCGGTGTAGCCGGACGCGGACGCGGTCGCACAAGCGGTGGCCACGCTGGCGGCCGACGACGGGAGCACCGTCAGCCACGCGTCCTACTTGCCGCCGTCAACGTCCGGCACCGCTGTCGGGACTCCTCCGAGGATGAGTAGGGCATGGGAGGCGGCAGGGCATGGTGTGCCAACTGGCCGGTCCGTATCCCGTGTCCTACTCTTCCTCGCCGGAGACCGCACCTTCACTTCACGGGTCTTGTCGTGGATTTGTCACGTCAGATGTCCTTAGTGTTAGGACTTAGTCGCGAGGCCAACGCATCTATGTGGTAGCTTGAGAGGGGTTGAGCGGAATCGAGAGACGCAACAAGACAGGGATTTAGACAGCTTCGGGCCCCGGGAAACATCATCCGGTAAAACCCTACATGCTGTTTGAGGCTAGGTCTCATTATCATCACGAGGGAGTCGCCGTAAACCGGCTCTCCTCTTTGTGTCTAGCCCTAAGATTGTTTCTTCTTGCTTGTAGCTTCCCCCTCTTTGGGGAGCCCTACCTCTCCTTATATATGCTGAAGAGGCGGGTTACATGTAGAGTCCAACTCGGACTTTAACTTAAACTATTCTAACTTATCGCCATGGGCTTCTTAACATCTTGGGCTTCATAACGTCTTGGGCTTCATAACCTCTGACAACCCAGTTATCACTGTTTGCCGGTTTAACATTGTCTGCCGGTTTAACATTGTCTGCCGGTTTAACATTGTCTGCCGGTTTAACATTGTCTGCCGGTTTACCGCCAGCCGGTTTACCGTCTGTCTGAGCCATCTGTCTTGACTGTCCGCCGGTTTAACATCCGCCGGTTTATCAAGTCCCGGCCGGTTTACGACTCCGGCCGGGTCATTCCGCGGGGTATATCCCCGACATTAGCCCCCAGTTTAATTTGGATTTATCCATGTTAAACTGATCCTGATCATCCTTAAGTCCTTGTCACTTCCTTCTTCTAGAAAATCCGGTTTAATAGGCCAGCTTCATAATCAATTTGCTGACATTGGTTTGTCACAGAGAAATATTGTGAAGAATAACTTTCTTGACTCAGCTCCCAATGCTTAACAAAAATATTGGTCTTTGAAATACTCATCTGATCTTCAGCCGGTTGTAGAACTTTGCCGGTTTACAAATATTGATGGCACCGGATCATAACTGTTTGTTAACATCAGCTTTTGAAAATATACCTCTTATATGCCTATCACTTGTAGCCCTCAACTCTTAAGAAGGTAACGTAGTACCAGCTTAAGATTTGTTTCAATATGAATGTCACAAGCTTGAAGAAATCCAGGTTGTTCATCTCAATCACTAGTCAGAATTGAGTATTCCACATATGTAGCCCCCAAGTGCCGGGTTGTCATGCTTGCAGCAACCTGGGACTTGTAATTTCCTGATGCTCATAAAAACTTCAACCAGTGTAGCACCCAAGGGTCGGGTCATTATGCACATAATGAACAGGGACTTTATATATACTTCATTGAGAATAACATTATATTATGTAACTCCCATCATGGGGCTTGAACCCATGTTCACAAGGTTGAGAGCTTTGTGCTTTACCAACTGAGCAGTGGACCCTTCAATATAATGGATAAAAAGCTTTGTACCTTGAATAGTTGACAGGAGCAATTGGTAGCCCCCAAGGGCCGGCTCATTATGATGTGATGAGTCGGGTCTTCAATAAGGTGAGCAAACAATGACTTTGCATTAGCCCCCAAGTGTCATGGTGCATGCTTGCAGCGACATGAGACTTGCATATTTGATGTAATCTCAACTTGAATAATGTAGCCCCCAAGTGCCGGGTCGTAAGCCTGCAGTGACTCGGGACTATTCCTTCAATTGTAGAATAAATCATATCCATTGACAATATGATAGCCATTGCGCTAACGCGACTTTGAAAACCTTAATCATAATACTGGTTATTGATAACCAAAATAAAAATCCAGCCATGTTGGCTATTTGAATAATATATCCAATGATTTATGTTTATGATTCCAATGGCTAATCCAAATATATCTTGGCGACTTATAGTCGAAAGCCGGGCCGGTCAATAAACACCGGATTATAAGTGATTATGTCTCGACAACTTGTAGTTGAAAGTCGAGCCGGGTTAAAGAACACCGGTTAATTTGATGACCGTTAGTCATGCCGGTCGAGAGACGCTGGTTCAACATAAAATTTATCAAAAGAGAACAAAATCTTGACAAAGGCAAATAAAACCGTGTAGTCGAGGCTTTTCAAGGGCTGCCAGGCCCAAATTCAAGGCTTTTCATGGGCTGCCAGGCCGCTGAGTTAAACCATTTGACAAAGCCTTTTAAGATGGGCCTCCAACTAACTAATCGTCGCTTTAACTTTGACAAGTTCAGGTCTCGGTGAGAGTAAGCTCACAAACGTTCATGGTCATGCCAGATTACGGATAGGAGTGGCTTACTTGATGAAGGCAGGTTAACCGGAGTTTTAGGTGAATACACCAGGCTTCCAAGCCGTGGGTCGATACCCGGTTACAAGGGTCCTTTCAAACTCTTTGGTATTTGACACAAAGAGCCCCCAAGTAACTTTGTGAGCTGTGCTCAATGGGTGCCTATGTTTGAGTTGTGCTTAGCAACAAGACTCTCTTTGGCCCCCGATGATAATATTGTCTTGATAGCCGCAGCAAGAGGGTAGTAACGCCATGTTCTCTTTGGTGAATACACCTATGTTTGAATAGGAAGCCCCCAAGTGATCATATGAAGATGAGCCCATAAGGCAGGATACTTATGTTTGAACCGCGCATCATGGCAACAGGTCCTCTTCGGCAACTTTTAACTTTTTGCAAGAGATAAATTCTTCTTGAACCGGAAATTCTTAAACCGGATATTGAGAGCTTCAAAGCTTTGTGGGAGACATCTTCCCCTTGAGCCGGATATTAAACCGGAATCCTTCTTTTTATCCCGGAAATTTTCTGACGGCCGTTAAATTTGCACCAATATGACGGTTTAGGGTCCTGATATATCAGGCCAGTTAATATCCACCGCGGGTTGATGATCACCCCAGTAAAGGCAAGCAAATCGGCTGTGGGCGCGGCAATGAGTCACTCGCGTATGTTGATAGCGGGGGCAACGACTTGCTAACGTATCCGTCCAGCAGTACGGCACGGACAAGCACTAGTGCAAGAACAACATTTGGCTTATGCCCCTTTGCCACACCTTTGTAATAAATAATGGTCCTGGTATTTTCGTCGGATGAACGTGAACAGTGGAATAGCAGTAGTCGGCTCGCAATAGCAAAAGTCACCGGGCAGCCGCGGCAGCTCAACAATAGCAGAGGCCGGATCAAAGTGACTTAGAAGCGACAATTCGGAACAGCACCCGGTTTACAGGATGATCCTCCCTTAAACCTGTTCCGGCCTCAAGTACCCTGCCACCCGTGTCGCATCTTGTCTCCGCATATTTCTCTCTGTATCAAGAGTACTAGCACACCCCTTTTTTTTCGATATCTCATTTTTTCCCAACTGAACGCGTGCAGAAGCGGAGCGAGCAGGAGCTCGGGCGCCGGCATCAGTGGCGGTTTGAAGTCCAGCGGACCAGCGGGTTGTTGGGGGAGCGGGGGTAGCTGGAGACCATGGAAACCCCGACGGCGACTCTGGCGGTTTGTAAAACTGAGGCGGGTCTCAGCTTGCAGTGCGGCGGTTTGGATCGAGGTACACCCGCGGCAACGCAGCGGTTTAGAAACGGACGGCGGCGGCTTGTTCGACCGGCGGCGGGTTGAAAGCCAGGCCGGCCCAGCGCGGCCTCCGCTGAGGAAGCGAGGCGCGCGAGAGCACGAATCATTAAGCGCCGAGGACGAGGTCACCGCCAGCGGGTGATTCAATGGCGACGGGGCGTCCTGATGACAACTTGCAAAAGAAGCCCGAGGCCACAATTGCTTTGGGCGGCGATTGTTTTGAAGGCAGCCTGCAGCAGAAGCAAACCACGGCAGTTTATGGTGGCCAGGCGAGGCGCCGTCCGCCACGGGGGCAGCGCAGCAGGGGCGCGCAGAGGGGGAGGGCCCCCACGGCGGAGACGGCGGCAAGGCCGTTGACTCGGCACGGACGCAGCCGAGGAGGCTCTCGCGAAGGTGGCTCGGGGGCAGGACGCGCCGCATCGGCCATGAGGTAGCGACGAGGCGGGCCTCGCGCCGCGGGCGATTTACACAGCGACGGAGGAGGTGAATCCAAGGTGCGGCGGCGCGGGTCGCACCTATGCGGACAGAGCGGGGAGGCAGCCGACTGGGGAGCCCATAAGGCGAGACGGGGCACCGGGCCGTCCCGGGACGGCGCAGGCGCGGACGCCGTCCGGCGGTAACTTGTCACGGTAGCGTCAGAGTCGCCCGGAGCGGCAGTCCGGACATGCGGGCGGCTCGGCGAAGGCATGCCGGCTCGAGGCCGTGGCCATCGCGGCCGAATCGTGGGCGTAGACGGCCCGAGGCGGGTCAGCGCGATGGCTCAGCGAAGACGAATCCGGGTCAGCTCGGTGAAGGCGAATCTGGGTCATGGCCGACGGGTCAGCAGCTCCGAGGCGGGTTATAGCAATGACTCGGGGTAAAAAAAAATCCGTTGTAGCTTGGTGACGGCGCCGGATCATCGGTGCGGCAACTCGGTGGCGATTCAAAACCAGAGGCCGACGAGGCGGCTTTGTAACTGGGGCTTGACTCGGCACGGCGGAGGTAACCCGGCGGCGGTTTGGCCATGGTGTGTTGCAACAGACGCGGGTGGTCCAAGACTGGAGCGAGGCACGGCGACTGCGATTCATCACAGACGCGGGCAGTTCAGGGCCAGAGCGAGGCATGGGGACTTGGAGGAGGCAGCCCGGGGGCGCTGGTTTAAAGCAGCAAGGCCGAGCTTGGCTGTGGCAAGCTGTACGTGGCTTGGAGGCGTGTCTTGGGCGCAGAGATGAACCAGCCACATCCAAGCGCGTCTCGGGTGCAGAGATGAACCAGCCACATCCAAGCGCGTCTCGGGCGCAGAGATGAACCGGCCGCATCGACGCTGGAGCGGCTGTTCCATAGCAGACGACAGGAGCGGAGGTCATGGCTGGCGGCGCTGGACGCAGTGATGCAGTACACGGCCGTACCCACGGCAGTGTGGATTACCTTATCTTCATAAATTGATTGGCTTGATTCTCATAAGTACGGGTTGAATTGGCTCACACCACATACGCATGAGTTGAATCGGACTCAACATCGTCTTCCCTCCTCTAAATTCAGACGGCTCTTAGGATCCCTCGTTGCTAGCGTCTGTTTATCCTCTGAAGAAGGATCATCGCCATATTGACTCTGAATTGGGGGTGCGACGATTCAGAATCATGCACGGCGGTTTGGCGCACGGCGAACTCGAGCGGTGAGATGGAAGCGCGACCGGTTCAGAACTGCGACTGCGGCAGCAGCCTGGCTTCAGCGCGGAAACGGCCGGGTCACGCAGATGCGACCGGCAGTAGCGACTTGGTCTGGGCGGGCAGCCAGCTGAGGCGGCAGCTCGAGGATGATGCAGTTGCTGCTGAGGCGTCCCGCGGTCGGGCGGATCACGGAGGCAACTTGGCAAAGGCGAATTTGACTTGGCAGCGGTTTTTCTCGGTCGGAGGCCACTTGGCAATGACGGGGACAGAGCACGGCCAGGGGAGACGCGGGCGTTGGAGAACAAGGCAAACCACTGCGGCTCGGCGATGGTGAACCTATGTCAGAGGTGAGTCGGTGCGGCATTGGCGACGACGCAGCCGTTTTGACGACCGGCGGTTCGACGGCGTTGCGACGAGGGCGACTCACGGGCAAAGGGGAACCGCAGCAGCGGGTTACTGAGGCTGTGGCCGGTTTCGGGGCTGCAATAGCTCACAACCCGGCCAGAGCAGAGCCCGGTGGCCCGGCAGTAGATCGCAGGTGAGAAAATTCCGCGGCCGCGGCGGAGGACCCGTCACGCAAGGCGGCGATTTGAGAGGCCGTAGAAGTGGAAACGGTCGGCGATGTGGCGGCTTCAGGCAGGCGCGAGGGCGCACCAGCGGTTCAGCAATGGCGCAAGGCGCAAACCGGGGCGGCTCGCGGCAGCGGCAAGCCGGCGGAGCGACTTGAGGCACGGCCCAGCGGGGTCGAGATTGCTCAGCCGGGGTGGCTCAACACGGCTGTGACGGCGGCTCGGCAAGGCGGTGACCCGGCGAGTCCGCGGCGGCTATGGCGACAAGGACCAGGCCGATTCGATGTGTGTGTGGATGTAGACTGCTCACCGATGGCGGCAGGTGGCGACTTGATGATGGCGGATCAGTGAGGCTGTCCAGCGAGGAGAGGCAGAAGGCCGGCGGCGGCTCGGCCTCGGCATAGGAGGAATGGGACCGAGGTGACAGAGGCCAGGCGTCTGGATCACGACGGGCCAAAACACAGGTGGCGGAGATTCGGGTCGACGTCCACAGCCAGCTCCAAGGCGGGGCGGTTCAATGCGAGGGAGACTCGATAGCAGGAACCGAGCGCGTATTTTAATCCGGTTCCAGGTCGCACCACTATTCCATGGTTGATATTCTCTGGTAGTCTGGTTTGCCTTGATCGATGCGTAGCACAGACGTGGATCTCCCTTCTGCAGGATTCGGCTGCTGTTTGTTGCCTTACCCGTACACATAGACGAGTACTAGTTGAATTACTAGTACTTGAACCGACGTAAACAGCTTGTATTTGAAATCGATCTTCGATCGAAAAGATACAGACGGCCGTGGCACACGGACCAAAACGGCGGCCGGCTTGGCGAGTTATTGATGGAAACTTTTGACACGCCAAGGGCAAAATAGGTCATAGAAGATGGTATTGGCGATTTGTCACTTCTTTTCTGTTAATCTCGGCGGTTTAAGGTAGCGCTCAGCCGCACCCCTTATTCCTTTGAACTTCAAGTCTCACAGATCTTGAACCCTGGACTGATGGACATGAAATTGATGCAAATACTTCTAAACCGGTTTCTCTTCATCCGGAAAATTAACTTCTCGATCCCTGAGAAAAGATCCCTTCAAGAACTCATCACCATCGTACGCAGGCCCCACGGTGGGCGCCAACTGTCGTGGATTTGTCACGTCAGATGTCCTTAGTGTTAGGACTTAGTCGCGAGGCCAACGCATCTATGTGGTAGCTTGAGAGGGGTTGAGCGGAATCGAGAGACGCAACAAGACAGGGATTTAGACAGCTTCGGGCCCCGGGAAACATCATCCGGTAAAACCCTACATGCTGTTTGAGGCTAGGTCTCATTATCATCACGAGGGAGTCGCCGTAAACCGGCTCTCCTCTTTGTGTCTAGCCCTAAGATTGTTTCTTCTTGCTTGTAGCTTCCCCCTCTTTGGGGAGCCCTACCTCTCCTTATATATGTCAAGAGGCGGTTACATGTAGAGTCCAACTCGGACTTTAACTTAAACTATTCTAACTTATCGCCATGGGCTTCTTAACATCTTGGGCTTCATAACGTCTTGGGCTTCATAACCTCGACAACCCGATTATCACTGTTTGCCGGTTTAACATTGTCTCGCGGTTTAACATTGTCTCGCCGGTTTAACATTGTCTGCGGTTTAACATTGTTGCTGGTTTACCGCCACCGGTTTACCGTCTGTCTCGAGCCATCTGTCTTGACTGTCCGCGGTTTAACATCCGCGGTTTATCAAGTCCCGGCCGGTTTACGACTCCGGCCGGGTCATTCCGCGGGGTATATCCCCGACAGGTCTTGAACCCCGCCCCCGTACATAGAGATCGCAGATGGAGGACGTCGGTCGCCGCCGTAGAATAGGCTTAGGGTCGTGTTTCTTTTATTTTTTATCCTATAAAAGTTCGAAATGTAATGAAAATCTGCCGTGTTTGCATTAATCTTGGCCGGTGTATATGAACTTTCACAATAATATACATATTGTAGGAGTACTAGCAAGATGCCCGTGCGTTGCATGGAAGATCAAGATCTTGTGGGAGAAAAGGATGAACGAGGGAAAGCCTTATCTGCAAATGTGGAGAGGAGTGCAGGTAAATTGTCATAGTTTCCTTCCTATCCGTTAGATATAGATCGGACGACCTATATTGCAGGATGACAGGCACACCATCATCACCAACTCTGCTTTTTATTGAACCGAGACAAATCTAACATGCGAAGTAAAATAAACACATAGGGTCTATACATACACAAATTATATTAGGCACTCCAATAGTACGTCCACTACACATTCACGCATTTCACATCTTTCTACATCTACGGAACCCACGAAAGGGTTAACGTAAATTGCCTCTCTCTATCCTCCCTGATTTTCATGGTGGTGGGCCCTCCTCCCCCAATCTACAATCAACAGCTCACACGTTTCACATTACGTTAATTACGAATCGGGATTACGAGGTGTAGCATTACTCGTCCTACAAAACCCAACTAAGCCAACCTCCCAAAGATATCGTGCGGGAAAAAGACCCGCCGCGCCGTTTAGTCGGGATTACCGGATTACTAGTAGTAGTATTGATGGATCGCGAAGAAAAAAAAAAAAATTTTGAGGCGAAGCACCTAGTTTAAAAGGAAAAAGGTGGTACACTCACAAAGACTCTGTCGCGATCGCATTGCACCCCCACACATTCGGTCCTGCACGGCTCACATAAGCGGAACGCGCTCGCTTGCCTCTTCACCGACACGTGGGACTGCACTTGGAGAAACCGACCATGCGCTAAACTCCCCGCCCACCGCGAAAATCCTCCCCCACACCCAAAAATCCCCCAAACCGATTCAACGCCCTTCTTCGCCAACTAGCCAATAATATTCCCCAAACCCCTCCCCCCTGTCCCCGTCCACTCCATTCACTCCGCCAAAGCCGCCCTCCCCGCCGCGCCGATACGTCGTCGCCGTGGTTTGGTGATCCTCTCGCTCCCATAGTACGCTCTCGTAGACTGCCGTCCTCTAGCCGCGCCGCCACCTCTGGCTACGTTCTTGTGGAGGCGCACGGCGGTCAGCGCCGCCATCGCTGGCGATGTTCGTGTGGAGACGCACGGCGGTCAGCTTCTCCCACGGTACGCGCATTCTAGACTGAGGCCACGTTCATGTCGGTGTAGCGCTGAATGTTAGCTGATAGACGCTGTTAATCTCACTGTTTGCCAAAGTAGTTTGCTGTCAATATGCTCTGCTTAAGAAGCTTCCTTTCCCTGTTCTGCACTCAATCTGCTTAGCTGATATGGCATGCCAAGGCCGATTAGTTGCTAAAATATCCTGCCATATATTTATTGTGACGTAGACTGCCATGGTCTAGTAGCCAATCTATTAGGTGAAATAGGTCTACACCGTTTTATACTCGATCTTTGTTGCTGCGATGGCTGATACGTCTCCAACGTATCTATAATTTTTTATTGCTCCATGCTATATTATCTACTGTTTTAGGAAATATTGGGCTTTATTATCCACTTTTATATTACTTTTGGGACTAACCTATTAACCGGAGGCCCAGCCCAGATTTGTTGTTTTATGCCTATTTCAGTGTTTCGAAGAAAAGGAATATCAAATGAAGTCGAAATGGAACGAAATCAACTGGAGAAGTTATTTTTGGAAGGAAACCTACCGGATGGGCTTGGAGTGCACGTCGGGGAAGAAGGGAGGTGCCCACGAGGGTGGGGGCGCGCCCCCTGGCTCGTGGCCCCCCCTTCGGTCCACCGATGTACCCCCTGCACCCATATATACCTACGTATCGAAAAACTTCCAGAACAGAGAATAGATCGGGAGTTCCGCCGCCGCAAGCCTCTGTAGCCACCAAAAACCAATCGGGACCCTGTTCCGGCACCCTGCCGGAGGGGGGAACCCTCATCCGTGGCCATCTTCATCATCACGGCGCTCTCCATGACGAGGAGGGAGTAGTTGACCCCCGGGGCTGAGGGTATGTACCAGTAGATGTGTGTTTGATCTCTCTCTCTCTCTCGTGTTCTTGATTTGGCACGATCTTGATGTATCGCGAGCTTTGCTATTATAGTTGGATCTTATGTTTCTTCTCCCCCTCTACACTCTTGTAATGAATTGAGTTTTCCCCTTGAAGTAATGTTATCGTATTGAGTCTTTAAAGATTTGAGAACACTTGATGTATGTCTTGCCGTGCGTATCTGTGGTGACAATGGGATATCACGTGATTCACTTGATGTATGTTTTGGTGATCAACTTGCGGGTTCCGCCCATGAACCTATGCATAGGGGTTGGCACACGTTTTCGTCATGATTCTCCGGTAGAAACTTTGGGTCACTCTTTGAGGTTCTATGTGTTGGTTGAATAGATGAATTTGAGATTGTGTGATGCATATCGTATAATCATACCCACGGATACTTGAGGTGACATTGGAGTATCTAGGTGACATTAGGGTTTTGGTTGATTTGTGTCTTAAGGTGTTATTCTAGTACGAACTCTAGGGCTGTTTGTGACACTTATAGGAATAGCCCAACGGATTGATTGGAAAGAATAACTTTGAGGTGGTTTCGTACCTACCATAATCTCTACGTTTGTTCTATGCTATTAGTGGCTTTGGAGTGACTCTTTGTTGCATGTTGAGGGATTGTTATATGATCTATCTATGTTATTATTGTTGAGAGAACTTGCACTAGTGAAAGTATGAACCCTAGGCCTTGTTTCCTATCATTGCAATACCGTTTACGCTCACTTTTATCATTAGTTACCTTGCTGTTTTTATATTTTCAGATTACAAAAACCTATATCTACCATCCATATTGCACTTGTATCACCATATCTTCGCCGAACTAGTGCACCTATACAATTTACCATTGTATTGGGTGTGTTGGGGACACAAGAGACTCTTTGTTATTTGGTTGCAGGGTTGCTTGATAGAGACCATCTTCATCCTACGCCTCCCATGGATTGATAAACCTTAGGTCATCCACTTTAGGGAAATTTGCTACTGTCCTACAATCATGTGCACTTGCAGGCCCAACAACGTCTACAAGAAGAAGGTTGCGTAGTAGACATCAATGGCCTTCGATAGTTCGATGGCTGTGTGTTCGGCCTCATTGACTGTTGAAACAGCCTGCCATAATTTGGCACTCAAATCTGTTTGCTGAATTAGCTTTACATATATTACATTACTTAGATCTGCTCGTCCAAATATCTTGCCATAGCTTTAGACATCGACCTAGGTATTTTTTCTGGACTTCATAAAAAAACATATATGTTTTTCCTGTAATATCTAGTAGAAGAACTAATTTGTATGTCTAACAGATGGACATGACTTGGATAACTTCTCCTCGAAGATTCTCCGCTGCATATGTCGAGGGGGTTGAAAACTTCATGAACTTTATCAGAGCTGAGTACGGTGGTCCGAAATCAGATGTGCTCTGCCCGTGTAGCAGTTGTATGAATTCAGTTACAAGACCCCAGTCAACTGTGCAAAATCATCTACACTTGTATGGGATGTCGGTCACATATACTAGGTGGGTTCATCATGGTGAAGCTGTGAATGTCAATGTTATTGACTACGTGGAAGCAGCAGATCACCATCTTGATCTACCTGATGCTCAGGTGGAAGAGGAGGAGGAGGTGGTGGTGGCGGAGCCAGTGAGTTTGACCAACATTGAAACAATGCTACGAAATGCTCGTGCATTCCATGAACTTTCACCTGCAGAAGAAAAACGGTGGGCCCGCATGTTGGAACAATGCAACGTTGCTATCACCCCTGGAAATAAGCTATCAATATTCTCAGCTATGGTCACCTTTCTTCAGGTGAAGACATATGAGCGGATGACCAACAAATCATTCGATGCAATGTTGGCTGCTTTCCGCAAATCTTTCCCAGATGCTTCTGACCTGCCACACACCTACAGTAAAATGAAGTATTTCCTTCGTGCAGTTGGAATTGGATATGATATGATCCATGTTTGTAAGAATAATTGTGTTCTGTTCCAGAAGGATTATGCCAACTTAAGTGAATGCCCGAAATGCAAATCATCAAGATGGAAAGATGGCGATGTTGTGAAGAGGATTCCTCATAATGTTTTGAGACATTTTCCAATTACACCAAGATTGCAGAGGTTGTTTCATGATGCTGAAACAAGAGAGGATGTATTGTGGCATTCTAGGAACCATCGAGCGAGAGATGAGAATGTAATGAGCCATCCATCTCATGGTAGTGAGTGGAAAAGCTTCAATGATAAACACAAAGAGTTTGTCTGCTGACCGAGAAACATTAGACTTGGCTTAGCTTCAGATGGATTTAACCCATTTGGCCACCAGAGCGCCACATATAGCATGTGGCCAGTGCTTGTTATCCCTTACAACATGCCTCCAAATGTCTGCACCAAAGAATCAAACTACATGATGGCCTTGCTCATCCCAGGTCCAAAAAGTCATGGAAAGGATTTTGATTTGTTCATGGAGCCTCTTGTGGAGGAACTTCAACAGCTATGGAAGGGTGTTGACCTATATAGCAGCCCACCAGCTGATTTCTTTCTGCGTGCTGTTATAATTTGGTGCATCCATGATTATCCGGCTTTGGGCACTATGTCAGGGCGAACGACACATGGTTACAATGCATGTGTTCGCTGTGACAGGAATCCGCTGTCATACGCAATACTTAGCAAGATCTGTTACATTGGACACCGCCGTTTCCTTGCCAAGGACAAGCCGCATCCTAGAAAATACCGAAGACATATGTTCAATGCAAAGCATGAAAACCGTGATGCGCCAAAGAGGCTCACCGCCGATGAGTTTCAAGTGGAATTAGAGAAGGTCAGGCATATTACACCAGGAAACCATCCTGGTAATGGTAGCGGGAAAAGGAAGCGTGGCAGGGTAGAAGAGAGATTATTGTTTACCCGCAGGTCCACTTTGTGGGACTTGGAGTATTGGAAAGATTTGGATCTACGGCATAATCTTGATGTGATGCACATCGAGAAAAATATATGTGACGACATTATCGGCACACTTCTTAATATTGAAGGCAAGACGAAAGATACCTTAAAATCTAGGATTGATTTGACACACAGGTATCGTAAAGGATTTGCGGATGCAAGATGAAGGTAAACCACGGGATATGGCACCAGTGTGTATGCGTCTTGGACAAGGTAAAAGAAAAGAATTCTGCGAGGTCCTGTCATGTGTGAGATTCCCACATGGATTTGCTTCCAACCCACGAAAGGAGAGTTAGTGCAGATGGAAACAAGGTACAAGGGTTGAAAACTCATGACTGCCACGCCCTACTCAAAGGGTTTTACTGTTATCCTTAGAGGATTGGGCTGCCCCGACTTATCTGAGCGATTGCAGAGTTGGGACAATTCTTCGAGGAACTCTGCAGTAGGAATATCAGGATAAATGCTTTGGAGCGTCTTAGAGACAAGATACCAACTATCCTATGCGACCTTGAGAAGATATATCCTCCAGCCTTCTTTGATGTGATGGTGCATTTCGCTGTTCATCTACCTGATGAGGCACTACTTAGAGGTCCAGTACAGTATGGCTTGATGTACCCTATTGAAAGGCTGCTAGGCACTTTCAAGGGCTATGTTAAGAACAGATCTAGACCCGAGGGTTCCATTGCATAGGCCTACATTGCTACAGAAGTGTTGACATTCTGCTCAAAATACATTGAAATAGCTGATCAGCTTAGCAAAGAGGTGGGTGAAGACAATCCCGGGCTCAATGTTTTCGATTATTCTGTTTGAGTTACAGGGAAGAGTCGACAAGAGGACAAACCTAAAGATTTGGACAAAATGGTTTGGTATGTGTTGAATAACTGTCCGAGATACTACCTTATATCAAGTAAGTGCAAGATCGCAGCTTATACATCGTAATCTACTAAACTTGCAGCACATTCTTATATATTTAGATGTTTGACGCGATCACTATGTTGTGCAGCATCTACAAAGAGGAGTTACTGCCGCAAAATCCAAGAAACATTGACAAACTGGTTATGGCAGGATTTGCGAAATGGTTCAAGAACCATGTAAGCTTTTGAAGTGCAATCGCCGCTTTTTTTAATATATTGAGTACATAAGATGATCAGCTTGTCTATTTTCTAACCATAGGTTAAGAAGATGCGGGAGGATGGGCAGGCAGTTGATGATGCCCTTTACTCACTAGCAATGGGTCCTGATACTCGGGTAAGACATTATGAATCTTGCGTTGTTGGAGATGTGCGCTACAACACCCTTGCACGAGACGAAGGCGGGAAGACACAAAACAGTGCCATCATGAGCACGGATACGTATGACAAAGAGACAACTGAAATGTATGCTAACATAACAGACATTGTTCAGTTGCAGTATATCTCCAGTTTCGAGGATCATCGGTGTGTGGTTCTATTGTGTTGTCGTTGGTATAACCTGTTTTCCAGGATCGCAAAACCCAGAGCTGATGATTATTTCAAATCCATCAATGTCAAGGCAGCGTACCAGACCAACGAGCCTTTTATTTTGGCAAATCAAGCAACACATATATTTTTCTTGGAAGACACATTTGCACGTAGCGATGACTGGAGAGTATTGCAAAGGTTTGAGCAGAGGAATTCATTTAATGAAGTTGCACAACAAGATGATGCTTACACTGCTCCTGATGTACAAGATAACATAGATGTTCCTAATATCTTTGAGAACCATCACGTCAATGATGCCGGCGAAAAGATTGCCTGTCGTGCTATGGACATACAAGAGTTGATCAAGAAGAAGCCAACGTTCGAGGACGTTGAGGACGAAGAAGAAGATGACACCATGGGGAATTACGATTAAGACTGATACACATGGCGAAGATGTTGACGCTGCTGCTGCGGATGATGATTACATTGCTTTTGTCGTATTTGCCTGTCAGAAGATGTTTTTTTATCTACTATGTGAAATTGTGTTTGGTATGACAACTGAAACCTGATGAACATGTTGTTTAGTATTTGCTGTGAGAACATCACTTGTTATGTATGCTGATTTGTGTTTGGTGATTGTATGACAACTAAAACATGATGAAATTGTTGTTTAGTTGTACTCATATTTGGCTGTGAAACATGAATTTGATGACATAGTTTACTGTTGGACTGTAATTTGCTCGACGTCTTCGAATGAGAACAAAGCTGACCCGACAGCGCCTCTGCTATTTATTCATTTATATGAGCAAAAGGGGATACCCCCTGATTCCCGTTAATAGAAATCATTAGTAGTTCACAACACTACGCCCAGCCTGCTACACAGGTTTCATTCATTACTAGTTTCAGCAAAGTGCTCATGCCGTAGACACTGAATACATCACGGGTGCTACACACACTGCAAATAAAGAGACAATCATCCTACAGATCACATCGATTTTGCCCATTATCTTCACAAGCTCTTTCATCTCCTCATTGCTGTCAAGGTCGTTCAGCAGCTCTTGCTTGGCCATGATCAGAGGAACTGCATCTTTAACCTTCTACTCTGCATCTTCCTCTTCTGCCGCTCATTCAGCCATTTGTCCAACACCCCAACCTGCTGGTATTGGGATTCCTCGGCTAACCAAATAATCAGCGAAGTTGCATTCCCCACATCAACAACTTCCCGTAAATACAAATCACACAAATCTTCCCTTTTCTGCACGAATCAAATTAGAAGATCATCAACCAAACTATTAAAAAAATCAGCAACTGAAAGCAGCAGAACAACACTTAAACATATTATTACCCCATGATTCATGCATTTGTAGAAGACTCGGCCAGGGTTGCGGATTGTGGTTGAGACGCGACGGATGACTCTGCGTGATTTGCAGCAGTGGCACCACACCAACGATAGCGGGTTGCGATGATCAATCGGCTGCGGTGCGCGTGCCGGCGGGGGTGTGATGAGACCCACAGGCGATGGTACGGGTGGCGACTTGGCGCATATCTGGTTGTTGCCTGCTGAAGAACAGGTGGACGAGCAGCCAGCGGACATGGTTGATGCGGCCAGAGCTTCTGATGCTAGGCAGAGTAAGTAGAGAAGAGGAGAACCGACGTTGGATATGCCAGTTTAATTACTTGCAGAGTAGCATAGCACCATATGTAGTCATAGTCTAGGTTTGGATTCGAACTAGCTACAGGAGCACGTCTTTCTTTTTTCTAAAACTCGCAACGTTTCTTTCTTTGGTACACTAGCTTGTTCTCAGACGCCTTCCCAAGTCTTTGATTTTCTTTCCCTTTTTGCGAGGAAGGAAGGAGGACAAAATTGAGAGTTCCGGGACTCGAACCCAAGACCTCTCGGTTGAAAACCAAGGGTGCTAGTCACTTATGTGGCGAACGCTCCTGAGGAGGAGGACGGCATTTAACGCATTTTCCTCGCAGTTTTCTTCCTATATATAAAAAAGTATGCTACTTGGTGTCCGCTTAGTCAACAAACGATTGTGCCAACCTTGACCGTTGGATTGACATTCAACGTCTGTCGCGTTTATTCAGTCTCTTCTTCCTCGAGCCGCCAAAGCCAAACCAGCGCCACGGGACCGCCGCCTCCGCCTCCCACGGCTGGCTGTGATCTTCCCCTGCTCTGTTCGTTCCCATCCGAGGCCCCACCATTGTCCTCCGCCTTGGTTCGCTCGCCGCGGCGCCGCCCTCCGGTGTTGTCAACATGGTCAACAATCGAGAGGAATAAGGAGATATTTGTACATGGTGAGGATGACAAGAGGGACCCAATGAGCAGCTGCAGTAATTTTGTTTTTGGGACGGAGAAGGGTATCAACTGGGTTGTGCAGGACCTGTGGCCCGTCTAGCCCAGGCTTTTATTTCATATGTTTAGCACATGACCAGCCGAGTTTGTTTTTTTCCTTTCTGAAAATGGCTAGCCAGCTATTTTGTTTTTTGTAGAATAACCAATGTAGGCCTACTTGCTTTTCTACGCCCTGCTGGGCCGGAAATATTTCAAGACGAGGAGGGATGCATTTTGCCCAGAAAATGGGCTATAAGTAATAAGAAATGGGCTATAAGTAATAATAAATGGGCTGTAAAATGAAAAAATACAGAAAACAGGCAATTAGTTCCAAAATACTGTTTTCTTTCGGATTTTGATATTTTAAATTTCATTGTTTTTGTGCGGGTAAAATTTCATTGAATTTAAATTAAGGTATATTTAGATTTAAAATTAATTTGAATCTGGCTAGAAATTTCGGGTTGTATGCTGTTTGGGACAGATTTGGAGGCTGACTTGTGGGTCTACTAGGTTGACGTGTACTTTGGCTTTGTCAACTTAGTCCACAAACGATTCTAGCAGCAGTGACAGTTGATGTTAATCCAACGGCCGTGCTGCTTCTTCAATATCTTATCTTCTTGCTCCAGCCCCCCAAACCAGCTCCGGTGGGACTGCCTGCTCCCGCCTCCCGTGGCCGGCTGTGCTGCCGCACAGGTTGCACAGCCCCACCCTACTTCATTGTTGGCCAGGCCATTCCTCTACTCACGCACACCTCCTGTTATTTTCCGGCGACGACAGCGGACCAAGAAACCTCAGACTTTAATCGCGTGGCAACCATTGCCGAGTCTTCCCTGGCTCGGTGTCGTTCCCTTCCTAGGCCTCGCCGTTGTCCACCGCCATGGTGCTCTCGGCGCGGCCTGGTCAACATAGTCAACAAACGACATCCATCGGCCGTGGACTGTACGCGCAAAATAATGATTCCTCCACTTGACAGCTGGGACCCACCGGAAGGGCCTCTGTATTTCGCAAAAAAACATTCCCCCCGCTGACATGTCGGACCCACCAGCTATATCTTCTCACACAAGGAAGTGCCTCCTTATTACGCACAAAAAAATGAATACCCCCTGCTAGCTGGGACCCACCATAGTGGGAGGATGACTTGTGGGCCAACTAAGTTAACGGGGACGGAGGGCTTTGTCAACTTAGTCAATATGAACGATTCTAGCTCCAGTGACCGTACGATGTCCATCCAACGGCCGTAGTGCTTCTTCAACCTCTGGTCTTCTTGCTCAAGCCACCCAAAGCAGCGCCGGTCGTGCCGCATGCTCCTGCCTCCCATGGACGGTTGTGCTGCCGCGGAGGCCTCACCGCCCCCTACTATTCCCACCGCTGGCCAGGCCCTGCGGCGACGGCAGCTTCACACCACAGCCGAACCAGTGAACCCTCATACTCCTCTCCGCGCGGGTTTCCACTGCCGCGTCTTCCCCGGCTCCGCGTCGTCCCCTTCCTAGGCCTCACCGTCGTCCACCGCCGTGGTGCTCACAGCGCGGCCTGGTCAACGTGGTCAAGGAACGACTTCCATCGGACGTGGACTGTACGTGGAGAGGCTGACAGGTGGGTCCACAGACGCAGCAAGGAAGTGCCTCATTATTACGCGGAAAGTTTTCCTCCACCTGACAGCTAGGACCCACCGGACGGGCCACTGTATTTCGCGGAAAAACGTTTCCCCCTGACTGCTGGGACCCACCAGCTTCATCTTCGCACGCAAGGAAGTGCATTCGGGCAAAAAAATGATTCGCCCCCCTGACTGCTGGGACCCACTAGCTACACCTTCGCACGCAAGGAAGTGCGTCCGAAAAAAAACGATTCGCCCCCGTGACTGCTGGGACCCACCAGCTACATCTTCGCAGTAAGGAAGTGCTCGATACCGGGACCCACCTGGTCAAGCGCACGTAGCATTGTCATTCTGGTCGCGAACGGTACGTACATCTTTGGTCGATGTAGAGGCGCACACATGTCGAGTAGAGCGGCGCGACGTGTCGTAGTAGAGGCGCGCGACGTAGCATGTACACGCACGACATCGGCCAGGTGCAAGAAAGAAAATACGACCACGTATGTGTACATACTGGCGGGTCTCAACGCCTACTCGTGCATACGTACGGCCAGGGCTCGTGTACATGGCTGGGTCAGAACGGAGAAATAGCGTCGTCGTCGTGTTCATGGGGAGGCAACAGAATGCGTCGTGTTCATGGGGAGGCAACGGAATGCGTCGTGTTCATGGGGAGGCAACGGAATGCATCGTGTTCATCGGGAGGCAACGGAACGCGTGGGAGCCAGCTGGCTGGGTCGGAGCGGAACGCGTGGTCGTGTTCATCGGGAGGGCTTGGATGGAACAGGCAATGGAAACGAGGCCTGGCGTACCAAGAAACAGAGGAAACGGACCTCCTACGTTCGAAATGGGGTCCTGTTGATCGGGAGGGGTGTGGCGTACCGCAAAACGGAGGAAACAGACCTCGTACGGTCGAAACGGGGGTACTGTTGATCGGGAGGGGTGTGGCGTACCGCAAAACGGATGAAACGGACCTCCTACGGTCAAACGGGGTCCTGTTGATCGGGAGGGTGTGGCGACAACAAACGGATTTAAACAGACCTCCTACGGTCGTAAACGGGGTCCTGTTCATCGGCGAGGTGTGGCGTATCGCAAAACGGACTCCACGGATATTGTTCATCTCCACCGTCGACCTCCTCCGGCCTCCACGGGCTACCGTCGACCTCCTCCAGCCTCCACCGGCTCCTGCTCATCTAGCCTCCACCGCGCTACTCCACGGCCATCGCTCAACCACCCTCCACGGGCACCCTCCACCGTCTCATGCTCATCCAGCCCTTCACACCACGGGTCCTGTTCAACCACCCTCCACGGGCACCCTCCACCGTCTCATCGCTCATCCAGCCCTCCACACCACGGGTCCTGTTCATCCAGAGGCAACGCCACCGCCCTTGCTCATCCACCACCTTCGCGCATCGCTCACTGCTCATCTAATCAATTGGCTTGATTAGCAGCAGATGGCGAATCGCCGATCAGGTTCGATTAACAGCCATCGATCGATCAATCGGGTTCGAGAACGCGTAGCCTGAAGTGCAATCGCCCGGTTCGATTAGAGCCCAACGCCCGCTTCGGGTTCGATTAGAGCTAACGCCGCACACACGCTGCGTGTGCGTGTATGAGAGAAACACACATCGCTCGGCCCCCGACCTCCCACCGTAACCGGGAACTCCCCGAAATTTTCCTCCCCCTCGCTTCTACCATGGTTTTTTCTGTCATGGACGGCCCAAAGAATGTCATGCAACTGCGTCTCCAGCCCGCCCAGGATGAAAAGCCCATTTTCTGTTATGATTTTTTGTCATAGAAGTAGGAGCCCGCCACATGTATGATGATACCGGGTTTTGTCACAATTATCGTCATAGAAGTATCATATGTATGATAGAATTTTTTTTTCGTTCGGCCCAAAATGTCATGGATGTGTCTTTTTTTGTAGTGTTGTGTGGTTGTTGCACGGGCTCCAACACGCTCTTTGAGAAAAAAAATGGTGGCACAGCTTTGGATATAGGTGACGTGGCATACAGTAGCATCGTTCCCTATAGTTGTAGTATACTCCTACTAGGACGACAACTCCTGTAAAACCTTGCTCTTGGCACTTTGCCTCTTCGGGAGGTTCTAAAGTTCGTACTCATGTGAACCTTCCACTTGGCTCTTCGCCTCTTCGGAAGGTCCAACAATGATGATACTACAGTGCAATATGCTTCTAGCAATCTGACACCGATTGAACTATTGCACATCCACCGCGAGGGCGAGGCGAGCAAGAGGGAGCGGGAGAGAGAGAGGGCGCTGTAGTCAAAACCCTCTCCTCATCCTGCGAGCCACCGCGCGCGTGGGCGAGGGAGAGGCGTAGTAAGCAAGCTTCTCCTCGTTCAGCGAGTTGACAGGACACATCAAAGCAGTACTAGTACTAGTCCATACTACGTCCTTTCCGGTTAATATGGCTTAATTTGAAATGAGAAAATAACTGACGGTCAACGTATGTAACAATACGCTCTTTACGGTCACTATATATAGTTTTGCGGTGATTATACGATCACTAGCTCATCGTAGAGCACCGTATTGCACCCTACTGATCGGCGACATAGTCGACGTGGCGCTTTGTTGACTCGTTAAATTGTCACCTCGTTTCTGGGTCCCACCTGTCAGTTGGCAGAGCAAAGAAATTAGTTAAACAAAACTTTACACAGGCGCGACAGGAGTCCAACCCTTGCGCGCGAACCACCCTGGTTGTGTATGTGAGTGCATGCATGTGTACTCCCTTGGTCTTCCAACAAAGAGTGTAGATCAGCTAAAAAAGAAAGAGTGTACATCTACACTTCCAATGCATTTAGCCTTTAATCTAAATCGATATTGATTGACTAATGCACCAACTTGTGCTCTAGCTATAGGCTACATGTGTATCCTTAATTACAGCTGCAACAACCTTCAGTTAATCTTCTTCTCTCAACGGTCGCATGCACACATAAGTCTGCTACTTTTGGGCGTTAATTATGCCCTGGTCAATGTGTAAATCTCTAAATGTACAGTCTTTCACGGACGTAGGGAGTAGGTTGAGCACTTGAGCGTGAGCGTGTGTATTGCGTCGTGTGCTGTGTGCCGCATGGGTGCATGAGTGTTGCGTGCGTCCATGTGTACGTGTGAGTGTTGCATGCATGCATGAGGCTTTTACTCCCTCCCATTGACATGTCCATATTTCAAGCTTCCTCTATTCCCAAATATGGAGTATTTGTCTTTCTAGATATTTCAACAAGTGACTACGTACGGAGCAAAATGAGTGAATCTACACTCTAAAATATGTCTACATACATCCGTATGTTTTATTCTGTTTGAATGTCTAAAAAGACTATATTTAGGAACGGAGGGAGTAGCAAATAAACATTAAGTTCTCTTGTTTTTCCCTCCTTGGTCACGGTGCACAACCAAAGATGACTTATTCACCTGGATGGAGGGAGTAGATGGTCAAAGTTTGACACAAAATTAATGGATTGGTAAACATAATTTTTTTGAGGAAAACGAGCGCATTGATTGAGTGTTTTGCAAACTGCAAAAATTATTCCACCACTCATCATCTACCTTGGTTGATGAGATTTTTGAATTGAGCCCTATAAGGCTGGTCATAGTGGGGAGTAACTTAGACTTGTAACATGCATATGTTACTAGTCTATGTTACAACCTTCATAGTGGGGAGTAACGTATGTGTGGTATCATGCAAGGCATCATTTATTAAGATGTAGACTCATTTTGCCTTGAGATGTGTTATGTTACTGTAACATATTATGTTACTCCAAACACCTCTCTGCTCATTAAGTACATGCCACATAAGCAAACGTTTCTTGGGGTGTGTTATGTTACTTGCTAAGTTACTCCCACTATGACCAGCCTAAACCGGAAAGGAGGTAGTACTAGTACTCCTACATTACTGGCGCCGGGTGCCATGGCCAATGTTTCATCTTGTTTGACAGGATGAGGCTACTTCCAATGCATTGGTGCTTACATGGGGTTCTAAGCACATTAAAAACTTTAGCAACTAAAGCTCCCAATGCATAGGTGCTTAACTTGTTGGTGCTAAGCATCCTTTATTTAATGATTTAGTAACTAAAGTTCTTCATGCATTGGTAGGATTCTTCCATTTAGGTCTTTTGTCTAGGTTTTCGCGCTTAGTACTAGGGTCACCACACTTATCTCTCTCCTCTTAATTACCTTGCCACATCAGACTTTTTGCCTACATGGCAGCCTTAGCACCTATACAAGGCGGAGCATTAGGAGGGGCCTGAGCGTACAGGCATAGGGATACTGTAGATAGGAAGTCTTCCTGATCCATTATTCCCCATCTCGGTCAGAGAGAACTATTCAACTAGTCTTCACAGTGAAGTGACAATACACGCTACAGCAGATGGGACACTTAATTAATAAGCTGAACCAGCGTGTTGGTGTTACTAAATCAGCCTTACCCAGTACTACCATCATGTTTGCCAGTGGAGCACGCTTCCGCAAATACGACTACGCACCTCTCTCCTCCATTAACTGACATATGGGCCCTCTTGAGGTAGACCCACATGTCATCGACGTAACTATTTACACTCCAAAGGACGGTCTATCCTGGTAGTAGTACTAGTAGAATTGATATTCGATGCACTTTCTTCCCCATCTTTCACTCTTCTTCTTCCTCCTCTCTTCCCCATCGTAGGCTGCACACCATTTCCCCCCGCTCACAGATCGCCCGCCCGCACCATCTTCCTTGGTAGCTCGCGCGTACCATATCCCCCCGCTCACTGCTCGGCCACACATGCCATCTTCTTCGCTCGCCCGCCCGAATCCACTTCCCCGCTGGCTCGCAGGCACCAAAAACCCCAGTCACTCAGCACCCTAAAAACCCTATGGCAGAACCAACTGACACGCAGAGCCGCGATTGGAATTCCCTCCCTGATGTTCTCTTGGAGCAGATCTGTAATTGTATGGACCTGCTCAACACCGTTCGTCTGGCCGCATGCTCGGTGTCTTTGTACCATCTACTAAATGCGCAACCGCCGGCTCTTTTCAAGACACCCTGCTTGCTGATGCCCGATCCTCGCAGGTGGCCCAGACACCGACTTGACGATCCTACGGAGGTTGTCGTGGTGCCCCTCGACATGCTACCGCTACCCGTCCACCTGTCCTTCATGTGCGGCCACTACTGGGCGGGCATGAAGGCCAACTGGATCGTCCTCATCCACCAATCCAATAGTCTGTGGCGTCCCGTGGATATCTACACCCAGTAAGAGATCACCCTTCCATCATTGGATACCGCCGCCATCGAGCCTCGCAGCCCGCCGGACACTCCTTCCTACTACGCACGAGATGCGTCGAGCTTTTGGCTCGACCTATGTTTGCTGAAGGTTGTAATCTGCGAAGTGCCCACACCATCAGAAGACTACATGGATTACAAGCTCATTGTCGTGTTCAACATGGGATTAGTCTATCTGGAATCCGGTTGCCATACATGGTTATGGCTCATCATCAATCCTCTTCAGCCAACATTTCTGTCTGATGCTATAGTGCACGACGGCATCGTTTACGCGGTCGGCGCACAGATTGGCTGCCTATATTGGTGGAATCTATCATCGTGTAATTGTTTTGTCTCATCTCATCTTTACCTTATGAATACGACTACCTGTTCATTGTTACAAATTTAGAATATATAGTATGTCTATAACCACATCATTGCTATATGTTCCTCTCATTTCCTAGATTTTATGACCACACATGTTATTGTTAGAGTTGATATGAGAACAATTGGAATCTAATGTTAGAATAGATATTATGAGTATAACCTCATGTGTTACTCTCATTTCCAGGATTTTTATAACAACACATGTTATTGCTTAGAGTTGATATGGGAACAGTACTAAGTCCTATGGTAGAATATGAGTAGGCCCTGTCATATCTGTTTTCCTCTCATTGTTACATGATGTTTGAACCATGATATATTGCTAGAATATGAAAGCCATTGGCTTATTTTTTAAAACTTGGGGTATGATTATGACCACGGGATTGCAATTCTCTTTCTATGATATGTGTCACTGTTATAATAATCTTACTTCAACACATACTATGAACATGATTGTTTATTTTTTCCTTTCGGTCTCTAATTTGAATTGTTGTAGCAGACGCAAATGCGCTGGCCTTCATGATTCTAGGACCTGGAATCATACCAGCCAATGAGTGGTGGTTTATCGCTCATTCAGCTGACGGCGGTCATTTGATGCTCATTTGCATGTACCAAATTGACCAAACCATTACATCAAACCACATGCAGTACAATGCCTGGGGCATATGTGACATTGATGGCTATGGCTGCTTCATGTTCGAGAAAGATCCCAACTCCATTGGGCCAGGCATATTCAACTGGAGGCGGGTTTACAGCCTCGGCAACCACTCCATGTTCCTCGGTCTCAATTATCCGATCATCCATCCAATCATAGATCATATCACCGGCGATAATTACCGTGCTATGCAACTTCCACTCGCCAGGGGGAACTGTGCTTACACATCATACCATGGGTTTCATGAATCACCATATCCAGAGATTCGTCGACACACCTTGTTGCCAAATAATCTTCAGTGTGTGAAAGGCATCAAGCTTCCATGCGACGGATGGCTTTTGCAAACCCGACATGCGACGATGTGGTTCATGCCAACAGCAAATATGTACAACTTGATTCGTACTGATATCTAGACTAAGCCATGTTTCCTGCTGCTGTAGCATGACCCTCTTTTGTTGGATAGTATGTATTGTTGTTAGTTTGAAGCACTCCTCTGATACGAAGGATAGATACCTTTCTGGGATCAAGTGCATCTGTCGGCGTTCTGGGAACGGGGGTCCCCAGACTTTCCTGCCTACGGCCCACGGCGTGGCTCTACGGGCAGGCCCATATGGCCCATCTGCATCAACAAGGCATCCAAGACCCTCGCGAGGGGACAAGCCTCGCGAGGCGGATGACACAAGACCTCCTCAGGAGCTGCCTCAACAGGTTGGCTCGTGACGGGCGAAAAGATCAAGGCAAGGCGAACCTCGTGAGGTTCTCGTGACGTGAGCCATGACGATCGAGACCAGGCGGGCGCCAGCGCGCACAATGTCCTTGTTTCCTATTTGGTGCTAAGGAGGCAAGCGCAGGCGCAGAGTACCGAGGCATCAAGCAAAGGTTTCCATATCGGTGCAACGAGACCAAGACCAGGATGACAGCAAGACGGGGGTCACCTTGGAGCCCAAGGAAGCGTCACCACCAGAGCCTTTTGCAGGCAAAGACTGCTTTTGTCAGGATAAGCTGTACTAGCTGTCCCCTTTCAAATTGGCCGTTGTTGGCTCCCTTCCAGCTCAATATTTGGGGAGAGGACCAGGGCCTCTATAAATAGGACTAGCCACCACCTTAGGAGGCACCTCATCTGATCTTGAGTTATCCTCACCCACACAAGTTCACCAAGCACAAGAACACCTCGACCTCAGGAGGCTTTTCTTCCCCCTGTACTGTTCATCATCAGCCCAAGAGGCAATCCACCACCACCACACTGGAGTAGGGTATTACACCACAATCATGGCCCGAACCAGTATAAATCTTGTGTCCCTTGTGTTGCGAGTTCGTCGAGCTAATCCGTGAGATCTTAGCAAAGCCAGGGCATAGATTGTAAGGGGGAAATCTTCGTGCGCACCCCAGTGTTCGAACCTTGAGGGTTTTGCCGGAACCCGTGATCCGAAATTTGGCGCGCCAGGTAGGGGTGCGCCGTAGCCTTACTTCCGTCGATCCGCCCTCCGTTCCCTCATCATCCCCATGGCGGACGCGCGTCGCGCTCGTGCTGAGCGCCGGGCTGCCCTCGCCGCCCGCGTTGCTCAGACGGCTCCCGTCGGTGGGTCACCCCGTCGTTCACCGTCGCCTGCTGCCACCGGCCCGGCGGGGAACGAGCAGCAAGCATCCTCGCTGCACACCTCGATGCGGCGGGACGGCCGCACCGCCACTCCATCACTGACCTCGGCCGGTTTGTCATCCCACGCTCGTCACGCTCCCGTGGACGCGCAGGCTGCGCTGTGCATGGCGCGTGAGCTCCTCCGCTACCGCCCCGTCGACGACCTCTACAACGACTGGCTTGACCGCATCGCCGAGCTTGTCAGCACCACAGGGGGCTCCCCTGCGCCATCCCTTTCACTCCCTCGTCCTCCGCCGGCCACGGGTGGCGTGGCTCATGGAGCGCCTCCACCACCTCTGCCCCAAGATGGAATCTTGGTGCCAAGGCGCGCGGCCCCACGGCATGACCTGCCGCGTCCGGCGCCCTCACAAGAAGAAGCTGCTAAGAAGTCCCTCGGCCACGAGAAGCCGCCCCCGCGCTCCCCGCGCCGCTTCGACAAGACCGCGTGCCACCTGCGGTGGCGGTGCGCGGACCCCATCAAGAGCAAGTTCTCCACCAGCACCGAGCCCCGGTGGCAACGGCAGGCTGCCGCGCCTTCACCCCTGAGCTGCGTAGCGTCACGTGGCCTGGCAAGTTCAAGCCGGATCTACCTCCTCACTACGACAGCACCCCCAACCCCGCGGAATTCCTGCAATTCTATGAGCTGAGAATCGAGGCGGCCAACGGCGACGAGAAAGTCATGGCGAACTGGTTTCCCATGGCTCTCAAGAAGGGTGCCTGCTCCTGGCTCCTGAACCTGCCACCAGGCTCGATCTCCTCCTGGAACGAGATGCGCGACCGCTTCGTCGCCAACTTCCAGGGCACTCACGACCGCCCACCGGCCGCGGGTGACCTTCGCCGCGTCAAGCAACAACCAGGAGAGACCCTCCAGAAGTACATCCAGCGCTTCAACAACGTCCGCCTCAAGATCCCCAAGGTGACGAACGAGGCCGTCGTCTCCGCGTTCTCTGATGACGTCCGCGATGTCAAGATGAAGGAGGAGTTCGCCATCCACGAAGAGTTGTGCACGTCATTGGAGCTGTTCAACCTGGCAACCAAGTGCGCAAGAGCCGAGGAGGGGCGCATCTCCCTCCTCGAGCTCCCAGCTGCTGACCTGGAGGAGAAGAAAGCCAAGGCCAAGGACGTGAAGCGCAAAGGAGCAGTCGTGCTCACCGTAGAGCCGGACACCAAGTGCGGCAGGGACCGGCCCGAGTCATCCAAGAGCAGCCGGCCATTCTGCACCTTCCACAACCCGCACAGCCACAACACCAGCGATTGTCAAGAGCTCAGAGCCATTCACGAAGGACGCTTCAGTCAACGCCTTGATCGCAAAGGCCGGGGCTATGGCCGAGGAGGAGGACGTGGTGGCGGACGCTGGGACGACCGTGGCCCTCGTCAGGAGTGGCACGACCGGCCTTGCGAGGACCGCTTGCAGGATCAGCCTCGCAAGGGCGCCTGGAGGGATCAGGATCGTTAGGATCGCCACCAGGGCAACGCTGGCCTTCCTTCGCTGCCGCCACCACCAAGAAGGAATGACGACCACCATCAAGACGAGGGGGCTGGGGGCTTCCAGGAGCCGCATGCTATCGCTTGCATCTTGGGCGGAGCTCAAGCCCCAGCCTCACAGCGTATCTTCAAACAGTTTGCTTGTGAAGTGACCGCAGTCCTCCCCAAGCTTGAGGCCACGTGCCCACTCAGATGGTCCAAGTGCGCCATCACATTCAGCTCGGCAGACCAGCTCAAGTGTGCGGCCACCGCGGGCGCCCTCCCGATGCT
This sequence comes from Aegilops longissima, assembly GCA_021605205.1. Taxonomy (NCBI): domain Eukaryota; kingdom Viridiplantae; phylum Streptophyta; class Magnoliopsida; order Poales; family Poaceae; genus Aegilops; species Aegilops longissima. The sequence goes on from CM038676.1 coordinate 279,598,265, forward strand.
TTGTTCACCAGTCATCAGCAACGTGCAAGTCACCAAGACCCTCATCGATGGCGGCGCAGGGCTCAACGTCATGTCCGTCGACATGTTTGACAACCTCTAAGTGCCGTATGATCAGCTTCAGCCCACCAAGCCTTTCTCAGGAGTGACCGCCGGCTCCACCACCCCGATCGGGCAGGTCCGCCTTCCTGTCACCTTCGGACAGCGCGACAACTACCGCACCAAGCTCATCGACTTCGACGTCGCCCACATTCGCCTGCCATACAACGCCATCCATGGGTATCCGGCCCTCGCCAAGTTCATGGCAGTGACCCACCATGGCTACAATGTCCTCAAGATGCCAGGAAGCGGCGGAATCATCACACTTCCTTGCGAAGAAAGAGAAGCGGTGCGCTCCCTCGAGCATGCCTTCCAAGCTACAGCAATCGACGACCCCGACAGCAAGGGCGAGCGCCCTCTTGAGGCCACCCCCAAGAAGAAGAAGCAGTAGCTCCACGCAGGGCCTCAGGCAAGCGGCGCCTCGTCAGGATCGGCGCCTGCACCTGGGGCGCCTCCCTCCATCGCATAGGAAAGCGCGCCCGGCGCCCTTCTCGGGCGGGGCTCGGGGGCTCTCTTCTGGAGGGCCACAGACCTTGCCAACATCACGAGGGAGGCGCTTGGGCACCACTTGGAAGCGTGCTTCAAGGCAAGTTTCCCTCAGGAGAACACATGGCGAGGAGTGCCCACCGCTCAGGAGTTCATCACCAAGACCACTCAGGAACTACAAGACGCAAGGGCCAAGCACGGCGGCCGCCGCTCACCAGGCGCAGCTCCACATCCAGGCGAGGATGATAGGCTGCGCGTCTTCATCGACGTCCCAGGGCTCAACAGGGCCGCATCTCATGAGCCCTTCTGGCCTTCGCGTGTGGGATGCTGCGAGGGTCCACCACACAGCTACGTTCGCATGCCTTTTGGCCTGGCGAGTGTGGCGTCCGCCTATCAGCGCAACCCGCGGAGCTCCTGGCGGCTCAGGAGGCTAGGCACCACACCGTCCTGATAGAGACGGTCCTCAAGGAACCGCCCGGGCAACCACAGCCTCCCGAGGCTCAGGACCCCGGTGGCTCGTGAGGAGCGACCCATACGCTACGTACCTTCAGCTGCCCCAACATCCCTTCATCGACGGAACCAGGTGACATTTTCCAAGTTTATTTTGCTGGGAGCGCCCCCCGGGCTGCATCATTCCCAGGCCGCGTGGGTCTGTCCCTGTGGCATGTATCTCTTTTCATTCCTTTAGCTTACCTTGTTGGGGGCGCCCCTCGGGCTGCATCATCCCCAAGCCGCTTGGGCCTGACCCAGTGACATGTACCTTTCCCGCATTTACTTGAGCTAGTTTTCTTTCCATGCTTAATCTACCTATGATTATTACCTGCTCGATCGTCACCCACCATGGGAGCCATGCGCCGACCGTCTTTCTTCAGGATCCTTCGCGTGAGTAGATTAGGAACGGCGTCTGTAATCAGGCCCGTCCCTGTAGCGTCGATAAATCCAACGGCTGAGCTCTGTCTGGCACGCCGACCCCGTTCACGTCACCTCCTGGGACCGTTGGTGCTTGGCTTTCTCACGCGATAACCTTAGGAGATTCATTCGGCGCAGGTTGTCTGACCACCTCGTAGGACTAACACAGCGAACAAGAACCAAGACCAGGCGCAACCCGCCTTGAGGAAGGGCCTCATGAGTCCCGCGCTGGCTCACGAGTGCCCAGATACTCCTCGTCTAGCCCTGCCGTGCAAGCCACATGTCAGGGCGGGGCTGTACACACCCCGGGGGCTCTCCGCAGTAGGGAGTCCCCCTCCCACGCCCTAGTGGAAGCACCACGCTCCGTGCTGGCCATCGACACTGTTGAGGACCGGCTATGCCCGAGCACAAGCGGAAGCACTACGCTCTGCGCTGGTGATAAACAACGGAGGGCGGCCTCACGGCCGTACCGACCTCAGGGAGCCCAAAGCTCAGTGTCCGGACTCATCGCAACGCCTCCCCTCGAGAGAGTCGCGCGAGGGGGCTGGGCACTGATGTCTACTACACAACCTTCTCCCTGTAGACGTTGTTGGGCCTCCAAGTGCAGAGGTTTATAGGACAGTAGCAAATTTCCCTCAAGTGGATGACCTAAGGTTTATCAATCCGTGGGAGGTGTAGGATGAAGATGGTCTCTCTCAAACAACCCTGCAACCAAATAGCAAAGAGTCTCTTGTGTCCCCAACACACCCAATGCAATGGTAAATTGTATAGGTGCACTAGTTCGGCGAAGAGATGGTGATACAAGTGCAATATGGATGGTAGATATAGGTTTTTGTAATATGAAATTATAAAAACAGCAAGGTAACTAAAGATAAAAGTGAGCACAAACGGTATTGCAGTGCTAGGAAACAAGGCCTAGGGTTCATACTTTCACTAGTGCAAGTTCTCTCAACAATAATAACATAATTGGATCATAAAACTATCCCTCAACATACATACATGAGTCACTCCAAAGTAACTAATAGCGGTGAACAAACAAAGAGATTATTGTAGGGTACGAAACCACCTCAAAGTTATTCTTTCGGATCGATCTATTCAAGAGTTCGTAGTAAAATAACATGAAGCTATTCTTTCCCTTCGATCTATCATAGAATTCGTACTAGAATAACACAAGGTCACTGAACCCGCAAGTTGATCACCAAAACATACATCAAGTAGATCACGTAATATCCCATTGTCACCACAGATAAGCACATGCAAGACATACATCAAGTGTTCTCAAATACTTAAAGACTCAATCCGATAAAATAACTTCAAAGGGAAAACTCAGTCCATTACAAGAGAGTAGAGGGGGAGAAACATCATAAGATCCAACTATAATAGCAAAGCTCGCGATACATCAAGATCGTACCACCTCAAGAACACGAGAGAGAGAGAGAGAGAGAGAGAGAGAGAGAGAGATCAAACACATAGCTATTGGTACATACCCTCAGCCCCGAGGGTGAACTACTCCCTCCTCGTCATGGAGAGCGCCAGGATGATGAAGATGGCCACCGGTGAGGGATCCCCCCTCCGGCAGGGTGCGGAACAGGGTCCCGGTTGGTTTTTGGTGGCAACAGAGGCTTGCGGCGGCGAAACTCCCGATCTATTCTGCTCCTCGATGTTTTTAGGGTATATGGATATATATAGGCGAAAGAAGTCGACCAGGGGAAATACGAGGGGCCCACGAGGGTGGGGGCGCTCCCAGGGGGGCAGGCGCGCCTCCCTGCCTCGTGGCCACCTCGAAGCTTCCCTGACGTCTACTCCAAGTCTCCTGGATTGCTTCCGTTCCAGAAATAAGTCTCCCGAAGGTTTCATTCCGTTTGGACTCTGTTTGGTATTCCTTTTCTTCGAAACACTGAAATAGGCAAGAAAACAACAATTTGGTTTGTCCTCCGGTTAATAGGTTAGTCCCAGAAACAATATAAAAGTGTTTAGTAAAGCCCATAAACATGCAAAACAGATAATATAATAGCATTGAACAATAAAAAATTATAGATACATTGGAGACGTATCAGCATCCCCAAGCTTAATTCCTGGTCATCCTCGAGTAGGTAAATGATAAAAACAGAATTTTTGATGTGGAATGTTACCTAACATATTCATAAATGTCATCTTCTCTATTGTGGCAAGAATATTCAGATCCATAAGATTCAAAACAAAAGTTTAATATTGACATGAAAATAATAATACTTCAAGCATACTAATAAAGCAATCATGTCTTCTCAAAATAACATGGCCAAAGCAAGCTATCCGTACAAAATCATATAGTTTGGCTATGCTCTATCTTCATCACACAAAATATTTAAATCATGCACAACCCCGGTTTCAGCCAAGCAATTGTTTCATACTTTAGTATTCTCAAACTTTCTCAATCTTCACGCAATACATGAGCGTGAGCCATGGACATAGCACTATAGGTGGAATAGAATGGTGGTTGTGGAGAAGATAAAAAGGAGGAAGATAGTCTCACATCAACTAAGCATATCAACGGGCTATGGAGATGCCCATCAATAGATATCAATGTGAGTGAGTAGGGATTGCCATGCAACGGATGCACTAGAGCTATAAGTGTATGAAAGCTCAAAAAGAAACTAAGTGGGTGCACTAGAGCAACGGATGCAACGGATGCACTAGAGCCATGCAAACTGAGTAGGAGTCACAAACTTTAAAACAAGTATCTCTAAAATTCACAACTACTCTACTAGCATGGATCTAATATCAACATCTTCATATCTCAAAACAATCATAAAGAATCAAACTTCTCTTAGTATTCAATGCACTTTATATGAAAGTTTTTATTATATCCCTCTTGGATGCGTATCATATTAGGACTAGTTTCATAACCAAAGAAAATTATCATGCTGTTTAAGACTCTCAAAATAATATAAGTGAAGCATGATAGTTCATCTATTTCTTCAAAATAAAACCACCGCCGTGCTCTAAAAGATATAAGTGAAGCACTAGAGCAAATGACAAACTACTCCGAAAGATATAAGTGAAGATCAATGAGTAGTTGAATAATTATGAAACTATGTGAAGACTCTCTAACATTTAAGAATTTCAGGTCTTGGTATTTTATTCAAATATCATTCAAAACAAAAGAAAATAAAATGACGCTCCAAGCAAAACACATATCATGTGGTGAATAAAAATATAGCTCCAAGTAAAGTTACCGATGAACGAAGACGAAAGAGGGGATGCCTTCCGGAGCATCCCCAAGCTTAGGCTCTTGGTTGTCCTTGAATATTACCTTGGGGTGCCTTGGGCATCCCCAATCTTAGGCTCTTGCCACTCCTTATTCCATAGTCCATCGAATCTTTACCGAAAACTTAAAAACTTCACAACACAAAACTTAAGAGAAAACTCATAAGCTCCGTTAGTATAAGAAAATAAATCACCACTTAGGTACTGTTGTGAACTGATTCTAAATTCATATTGGTGTAATATCTACTGTATTCCAACTTCTCTATGGTTCATACCCTCCGATACTACTCATAGATTCGTCAAAATAAGCAAACAACACATAGAAAACAGAATCTGTCAAAAACAGAACAGTCTGTAGTAATCTGTATCAAACGTATACTTCTGGAACTCCAAAAATTCTGAAATAAACTGTTGGACCTGAGTAATTTTGCTATTAATCTTCTGCAAAAAGAATCAACTTAAAAGCACTCTTTCGTAAAAAATGACAGCTAAACTCGTGAGCGCAAAGTTTCTGTTTTTTACAGCAAGATCACATTAACTTCCACCCAAGTCTTCCCAAAGGTTCTACTTGGCACTTTATTGAAACAAAAGCTATAAAACATGATTACTACAGTAGCTTAATCATGTGAACACACAAAAACAGTAGGGGTAAATATTGGGTTATCTCCCAACAAGCGCTTTTCTTTAATGCCTTTCTAGCTAGGCATGATGATTTCAATGGTGCTCACATAAAAGATAAGAATTGAAACATAAAGAGAGCATCATGAAGAATATGACTAGAACATTTAAGTCTAACCCACTTCCTATGCATAGGTATTTGGTGAGCAAACAACTTATGGGAACAATAAACAATAATCAACTAGCATAGGAAGGCAAAACAAGCATAACTTTAAATCTTTAAGCACATAGAGAGAGGAAACTTGATAGTATTGCAATTCCTACAAGCATATATTCCTCCCCCATAATAATTTTCAGTAGTATCATGAATGAATTCAAGAATATAACCATCACATAAAGCATTATTCTCATGATGCACAAGCATAGAATTTTTATTACTCTCCACATAAGCAAATTTCTTCTCATGAATAGTAGTGTGAGCAAACTCAACAAAATAACTATCATGTGAGGCATAATCCAATTGAAAATTAAAATCATGATGACAAGTTTCATGGTTATCATTATTCTTTATAGCATACGTGTCATCACAATAATCATCATAAATAGGAGGCATGCTTTCATCATAATAAATTTGCTCATCAAAACTTGGGGGACTAAACATATCATCTTCATTAAACATAGCATCCCCAAGCTTGTGGCTTTGCATATCATTAGCATCATGGGTATTCAAAGAATTCATACTAACAACATTGCAATCATGCTCATCATTCACATATTTTATGCCAGGCATTCTATGTAATTCTTCTTCTAGTACTTGAGCACAATTTTCCTTCCCATCATTTTCACGAAAGACATTAAAAAGATGAAGTATATGAGGCAACCTCAATTCCATTTTTTGTAGTTTTGTTTTATAGACTAAACTAGTGATAAAACAAGAAACTAAAAGATTAAATTGCAAGACCTAAAGATATACCTTCAAGCACTCACCTCCCCGGCAACGGCGCCAGAAAAGAGTTTGATGTCTACTACGCAACCTTCTCCTTGTAGACGTTGTTGGGCCTCCAAGTGCAGAGGTTTGTAGGACAGTAGAAAATTTCCCTCAAGTCGATGACCTAAGGTTTATCAATCTATGGGAGGTGTAGGATGAAGATGGTCTCTCTCAAACAACCCTGCAACCAAATAGCAAAGAGTCTCTTGTGTCCCCAACACACCCAATACAATGGTAAATTGTATAGGTGCACTAGTTCGGCAAAGAGATGGTGATACAAGTGCAATATGGATGGTAGATATAGGTTTTTGTAATCTGAAATTATAAAAACAGCAAGGTAACTAAAGATAAAAGTGAGCACAAACAGTATTGCAATGCTAGGAAACAAGGCCTAGGGTTCATACTTTCACTAGTGCAAGTTCTCTAAACAATAATAACATAATTGGATCGTAAAACTATCCCTCAACATGCAACAAAGAGTCACTCCAAAGTAACTAATAGCGGTGAACAAACAAAGAGATTATTGTAGGGTACGAAACCACCTCAAAGTTATTCTTTCGGATCGATCTATTCAAGAGTTCGTAGTAAAATAACATGAAGCTATTCTTTCCCTTCGATCTATCATAGAGTTCGTACTAGAATAACACCTTAAGACACAAATCAACCAAAACCCTAATGTCACCTAGATACTCCAATGGCACCTCAAGTATCTGTGGGTATGGTTATACGAAATGCATCACACAATTTCAGATTCCTCTATTCAACCAACACAAAGAACTTCAAAGAGTAACCCAAAGTTTCTATCGGAGAGTCAAGACGAAAATGTGTGCCAACCCCTATGCATAAGTTCACAAGGCCACTGAACCCGAAAGTTGATCACCAAAACATACATCAAGTAGATCACGTGATATCCCATTGTCACCACAGATAAGCACATGCAAGACATACATCAAGTGTTCTCAAATCCTTAAAGACTCAATCCGATAAGATAAGTTCAAAGGGAAAACTAAATCCATTACAAGAGAGTAGAGGGGGAGAAACATCATAAGATCCAACTATAATAGCAAAGCTCGCGATACATCAAGATCGTACCACCTCAAGAACATGAGAGAGGGATAGATCAAACACATGGCTACTGGTACATACCCTCAGCCTCGAGGGTGAACTACTCCCTCCTCGTCATGGAGAGCGCCGGGATGATGAAGATGGCCACCGGTGAGGGATCCCCCCTCCGGCAGGGTGCCGGAACAGGGTCCCGGTTGGTTTTTAGTGGCTACAGAGGCTTGCTGCGGCGGAACTCCTGATCTATTCTTCTCCTCGATGTATTTAGGGTATATATAAATATAGGCGAAAGAAGTCGGTAAGGGGAGCCACGAGGGGCCCACGAGGGTGGGGGGCGCGCCCAGGGGGCAGGCGCGCCTCCCTGCCTCGTGGCCACCTAGAAGCTTCCCTGACGTCTACTCCAAGTCTCCTGGATTACTTCCGTTCTAGAAATAACTCTCCCGACGGTTTCATTCCATTTGGACTCCGTTTGATATTCCTTTTCTTCGAAACACTTAAATAGGCAAGAACACAACAATTTGGGCTGGGCCTCCAGTTAATAGGTTAGTCCCAAAAACAATATAAAAGTATTTAGTAAAGCCCATAAACATCCAAAACAGATAATATAATAGCATGGAACAATAAAAAATTATAGATACGTTGGAGACGTATCAGGCACGGGGGCTGCGCTCGGGTCACGCCCAAGCATATGCCACCCAAGCCAGGTCCCTCGGACCTGGTCATCGCACGCCCCTCCCGAGCAGAGCCTCGGTGAGGGCAAAGGTATGGAGTTATTTGCGCGTCAAGGGGGACTCCTGAGCATCGCGACTCAGGAGCCTAACTGGTCATGTAGCCCCTCACTCCTTGGTCCGTCCTGGTCTCCGGTCGGCCCAACGGCGGTTGAGGTATGCGCGGGGCCGGGCCCTGCCGACATAGAACATTAACCTATCCTCTCGTCTCCTTCCTATAAGTTGTTTGCGCGTCAAGGGGGACTCCTGAGCATCACGACTCAGGAGCCTAACCGGTCACGTATCCCCTCACTCCTTGGTCCGTCCTGGTCTCCGGCCGGCCCAACGGCGGTTGAGGTATGTGCGGGCACTACTAGGGAAAAGGCTAGCAGCAGCACGGGTTTTAGGTGTATCAGTAGCGCGGGGACCGGCGCTACTAATAAGGCGCTACAGCTAACACGTAGCAGTAGCGCGTGCTCACCGGCGCTACTACTATACAAGTGTAGCAGCAGCGCGCTTCGTGGAAGCTCGCTACTGCTAATAGCTCTAGCGCGTGTTGCCTGGACGCGCTACTGCTATCATGGCACTGCTGCTAACTTCTCTCCACTCGCTACTGCTAATTTTACTAGTTTTTGTTTTTTCTGCATATTTGTTTTGTATTTGAACAGGCTTTACACAAGAATCTTTAGCAGATACAAATGTCATCATGATACACATACCAATGGTTGCGAGACCACAAATGTAATCATAGCATATACATACAAATAGTCTCATCATAATCATCACGCAATACAAAGTGGTATCTCGTCATCATCTCGAAAATAGCAATAAATGCAAGTCTCGAATACTTGCAACTACAACATCATCCATCTAAACAATGGTATATGCGAGAAGAGCTATCACTATGAGTGAGAGTGGAACTATGTAGTACATGAGGCGGCGGTTACGAGTCCTCTCTCGCGCTCGAGTGAACCTCAAGTAACTAGCTTCTCCTTCTTGTCTGCTTTTGAAGCCTTTATGTCTGGCGCCCAAGACCCCATTCACTTGCGCCTGACACTCAGGCCACTCATTGTACACCTCTGGAAACTTCCCTTTGTACACGACATAGCACCGCCATCTCGCCATCAAGAAACTAGGTACCTGTTAGAGATGCATGTTCATCAAGAGGATGTACAATCATATGCAACAAAATATATATATTAAAGCAACACGAAAAAGAAAGGGTTAATTAGCAACTAGATGCAACATACACTATGCAAACTGATTAACTAGAGGTACGCATGTCATCGTACCCAAACAAACAAAGTAGCGTTACGCAAGTTCGGCAGGGACCGTGGACATCACAAAGTTTCATTGCTATAGAAAGTATACAAGTTCAACCGAAACATATCATCATCATCGGCATCGTAAATCACTAGAAGTTTCATCCTTCCATATCATCGAGGATGGACCCTAGCTTCTTGAACGGCGTGAGGTCTTGACGTTGCATGCCTATGCGAGTTTGTACGTCAGCTCGCGATATAGGGCTGATACGTCCATTTTGTATCATGCTTTTATATCGATATTTATTGCATTATGGGCTGTTGTTACACATTATGTCACAATACTTATGCCTATTCTCTCTTATTTTACAAGGTTTACATAAGGAGGGAGAATGCCAGCAGCTAGAATTCTGGGCTAGAAAAGGAGCAAATATTAGAGACCTATTCTGCACAACTCCAAAAGTCCTGAAACTCCACAAAAGTTATTTTTGGAAATAATAAAAAATACTAAGCGGAAGAAATACGTCAGGGGGGCCACCACCTGTCCACGAGGGTGGGGGGCGCGTCCTACCCCCCAGGGCGCGCCTCCCTGCCTCGTGGGCCCCCTGTTGGCTCTCCGGTGGCCATCTTTTGCTATATGAAGTCTTCCGTTCAGGGAAAAATCATAAGCAACCTTTCGGGACGAGAATACGCCGCCACGAGGCGAAACCTTGGCGGAACTAATTTAGGGCTCCGGCAGAGCTGTTCTGCCGGGGACACTTACCTCCGGGAGGGGGAAATGATCGACATCGTCATCACCAACGCTCCTCTCATCGGGAGAGGGCAATCTCCATCAACATCTTCACCAGCACCATCTCCTCTCAAAACCCTAGTTCATCTCTTGTATCCAATTCTTGTCTCCAAGTCCGGGATTGGTACTAGTAGGTTGCTAGTAGTGTTGATTACTCCTTGTAGTTGATGCTAGTTGGTTTATTTGGTGGAAGATCATATGTTCAGATCCTATATGCATATTAATACCCCTCTGATTATGAACATGAATATGCTTTGTGAGTAGTTAAGTTTGTTCCTGAGGAAATGGGAGAAGTCTTGCTATTAGTAGTCATGTAAATTTGGTATTCGTTTGATACTTTGATGAGATGTATGTTGTCTATCCTCTAGTGGTGTTATGTGAACGTCGACTACATAACACTTCACCATTATTTGGGCCTAGAGGAAGGCATTGGGAAGTAATAAGTAGATGATGGGTTGCTAGAGTGACAGAAGCCTAAACCTAGTTTATGCGTTGCTTCGTAAGGGGCTGATTTGGATCCATATGTTTCATGCTATGGTTAGGTTTACCTTAATACTTTTGTTGTAGTTGCGGATGCTTGCAATAGAGGTTAATCATAAGTGGGATGCTTGTTCAAGTAAGAACAACACCCAAGCACCGGTCCACCCACATATCAAATTATCAAAGTATCGAACGCGAATCATATGAACTTGATGAAAACTAGCTTGACGATAATTCCCATGTGTCCTCGGGAGCGCTTTTCTCTATATAAGAGTTCATCCAGGCTTGTCCTTTGCTACAAAAAGGATTGGGCCACCTTGCTGCACCTTATTTACTTTTGTTACTTGTTGCTCGTTACAAATTATCCTATCACAAAACTATATGTTACCTATTATTTCAGTGCTTGCAGAGAATACCTTGCTGAAAACCGTTTATCATTTCCTTCTGCTCCTCGTTGGGTTCGACACTCTTACTTATCGAAAGGACTATGATAGATCCCCTATACTTGTGGGTCATCAAGACTCTTTTTCGGCGCCGCTGTCGGGAGTGAAGCTCCTTTGGTAGGTGGAATTTGGTAAGGAAAAATTTATATAGTGTGCTGAAATTTACTGTCACTTGTTACTATGGAAAGTAATCCTCTGAGGGGCTTGTTCGGGGTATCTTCACCTCGACCTGTAGAGCAAAGAGCTCCTCCTCAACCTACTGAACCTACTGAAAATGAAAATGAAAATGTTCCCTTTGAAGTTCCTTCGGGTATGTTAAAAAAACTGCTAGCTAATCCTTTTGCAGGAGATGGAACAAAGCATCCTGATGAGCACCTAATCTATGTGGATAAAGTTTGTGGATTATTTAAGCTTGCAGGCATACCCGGTGATGTTATTAAGAAGAAGGTCTTCCGTTTATCTTTGAAGGGAGATGCATCGACATGGTATAGGCTATGTGATGATACGGGGTCATGGAACTACAAACGATTGAAATTGGAATTTCATCAGAAATTTTATCCTATGCATCTTGTTCATCGTGATCGCAATTATATATATAATTTTTGGCCTCGCGAAGGAGAAAGCATCGCTCAAGCTTGGGGGAGGCTTAAATCAATGTTATATTCATGCCCCAATCATGAGCTCTCAAGAGAAATAATTATTCAAAGTTTTTATGCTCGGCTTTCTGATAACAATTGCACCATGCTCGATACTTCTTGTGCTGGCTCTTTTATGATGAAGACTATTGAACTCAAATGGAATTTATTGGATAGAATTAAATGCAACTCTGAAGATTGGGATCTCGACGAAGGTAAGGAGTCAGGTATGACACCTAAGTTTGATTGTGTTAAGTCTTTTATGGATACCGATGTTTTCCATAAATTTAGCACTAAATATGGACTTGACTCTGAGATAGTAGCTTCTTTCTGTGAATCTTTTGCTACTTATGTTGATCTCCCCAAGGAGAAGTGGTTTAAATATCATCCTCCCATAAAAGTAAAAGTAGCTGCACCTACTAAAGTTGAAGAAAAGACTATGACTTATAATTATCTTGTTGTTCCTACTTCTTATGTTGAGAAACCACCTTTCCCTGTTAGGATAAAGGATCATGCTAAAGCTTCAACTATGGTTCGTAAAAGCAATATTAGAACTTATACACCTCCTGAGCAAATCAAAGTTCAACCTAATATTGCTATTGTTAAAGATATCTTGTCTGATAATATTGATGGGCATGTTATTTATTTCTGCGGTGAAACTGCTAAAATTGCCAAACCTTGTGCTAAAGATAAACATAGACCTGTGGTAGGCATGCCTATTATTTCCGTCAAAATAGGAGATCATTGTTATCATGGCTTATGTGATATGGGTGCTAGTGCTAGTGCTATACCTCATGACTTATACAAAGAAATTATGCATGAAATTGCACCTACTGAGATAGAAGGTATTGATGTTACCATCAAAGAGATACAATATCACCCATTGGAATTGTTAGAGATGTTGAAGTCTTGTGTGGGAAAACTAAATATCCTGCTGATTTTCTTGTTCTTGGTTCCCCCACAAGATAGCTTTTGTCCCATTATATTTGGTAGACCCTTCTTGAACACAGTTAATGCTAGGATAGACTGCGAAAAGAATGTTGTTACTATTGGCTTGGGTGATTTGTCTCATGAGTTTAATTTCTCTAAATTTAGTAGACAACACCGTGAAGAGGAATTATCTAGTAAGGATGAAATTACTGGTCTTGCTTCTATTGTCGTACCTCCTAGTAATCCTTTAGAACAATATTTTCTAGACCATGAAAATGATATGTTTATGAATGAAAGAAGGGAAATAGATGAAGCATTCTTTAAACAGGAACCTATCCTGAAACACAATTTACCTGTTGAAATCCTAGGGGATCCTCCTCCACCCAAGGGTGATCCCGTGTTTGAGCTTAAAACGTTGCCTGATACTCTTAAATATGCTTATCTTGATGAAAAGAAGATATATCCTGTTATTATTAGTGATAACCTTTCAGAGCATGAAGAAGAGAGATTATTGAAAACACTGAAGAAGCACCCTGCTACTATTGGATATACTCTTGATGATCTTAAGGGCATTAGTCCCACTCTATGTCAGCATAAAATAAATTTGGAAGAAGATGCCAAACCAGTTCGTGATCATCAACGACGGCTGAATCCTAAAATGAAAGAAGTGGTAAGAAAAGAAATACTAAAGCTTCTTGAGGCAGGTATAATTTATCCCGTTGCTGATAGTCAGTGGGTAAGTCCTATCCATTGTGTCCCTAAGAAGGGAGGTATTACCTTCGTTCCTAATGATAAAGATGAATTGATTCCGCAAAGAATTATTACAGGTTATAGGATGGTAATTGATTTCCGCAAGTTAAATAAAGCTACTAAAAAGGATCATTACCCCTTACCTTTTATCGATCAAATGCTAGAAAGATTATCCAAACACACACATTTTTGCTTTCTAGATGGTCATTCTGGTTTCTCTCAAATACCTGTGTCAGCCAATGATCAATCAAAAACTACTTTTACTTGCCCTTTTGGTACTTTTGCTTATAGACGTATGCCTTTGGGTTTATTTAATGCACCTGCTACCTTTCAAAGATGCATGATGGCTATATTCTCTGACTTCTGTGAAAAGATTTGTGAGGTTTTCATGGACGATTTCTCCGTCTATGGACCCTCTTTTGATGATTGCTTGAGCAACCTTGATCGAGTTTTGCAGAGATGTGAAGAAACTAACCTTGTCCTGAATTGGGAAAAGTGCCACTTTATGGTTAATGAGGGTATTGTCTTGGGGCATAAAGTTTCTGAAAGAGGTATTGAGGTTGATAAAGCCAAGGTAGATGCTATTGAAAAGATGCCATGTCCCAAGGACATCAAAGGTATAAGAAGTTTCCTTGGTCACGCCGGATTTCTCAAAAATTTCTCGGCCTCTGACTAATTTATTACAAAAAATATACCATTTGTCTTTGATGATGATTGTGTAGAAGCATTTGAAATACTTAAGAAAGCATTGATCTCTGCACCTATTGTTCAGCCACCTGATTGGAATTTACCCTTTGAAATTATATGTGATGCTAGTGATTATGTTGTAGGTGTTGTTCTAGGGCAAAGATTTGATAAGAAATTAAATGTTATTCAATATGCTAGTAATACTCTAGACAATGCTCAAAGAAATTATGCTACTACTGAAAAAGAATTCTTAGCAGTTGTATTTGCTTGTGATAAGTTCAGACCTTATATTGTTGATTCTAAAGTAACTATTCACACGGATCATGCTGCTATTAAATATCTTATGGAAAATAAAGATGCTAAACCGAGACTTATTAGATGGGTTCTCTTACTACAAGAAGTTGATTTGCATATTATTGATAGAAAGGGAGCTGAGAACCCCATTGCAGACAACTTGTCTAGGTTAGAAAATGTTCTTGATGACCCACTACCTATTGATGATAGCTTTCCTGATGAGCAATTAAATGTCATAAATTATTCTCGTACTACTCCGTGGTATACTGATTATGCTAATTACATCGTTGCTAAATTCATGCCACCTAGTTTCACATAACAGCAAAAGAACAAGTTCTTCTATGATTTAAGACATTACTTTTGGGATAACCCACGTCTTTATAAAGAAGGAGTAGATGGTGTTATTAGACGTTGTGTACCTGAGCATGAACAGGAACAGATCTTACGCAAGTGTCACTCCGAAGCTTATGGGGGACACCATGCTGGAGATAGAACTGCACATAAGGTATTGCAATCCGGTTTTTATTGGCCTACTCTCTACAAGGATGCCCGTAAGTTTGTCTTATCTTGTGATGAATGTCAAAGAATTGGTAATATTAGTAGACGTCAAGAAATGCCTATGAACTATTCACTCGTTATTGAACCATTTGATGTTTGGGGCTTTGATTATATGGGACCGTTTCCTGCCTCTAATGGATATACACATATTTTAGTTGATGTTGATTATGTTACTAAGTGGGTAGAAGCTATTCCAACTAGTAGTGCTGATCATAACACTTCTATTAAAATGCTTAAAGAAGTTATTTTTCCGATGTTTGGAGTCCCTAGATATTTAATGGCTGATGGTGGTTCACATTTTATTCATGGTGCTTTCAGAAAAATGCTTGCTAAGTATGATGTTAATCATAGAATTGCATCTCCTTATCACCCACAGTCTAGTGGTCAAGTAGAATTGAGTAATAGAGAACTTAAATTAATTTTGCAAAGGACTATTAATATATCTAGAAATAATTGGTCCAAGAAACTTGATGATGCATTATGGGCCTATAGAACTGCATATAAAAATTCTATGGGTATGTCTCCGTATAAAATGGTTTATGAAAAAGCATGTCACTTACCTCTCGAACTAGAACATAAGGCATATTGGGATATTAAAGAGCTCAATTATGATTTCAAACTTGCCGGTGAGAAGAGATTATTTGATATTAGCTCACTTGATGAATGGAGAACCCAAGCTTATGAAAATGCCAAGTTGTTTAAAGAAAAAGTTAAAAGATGGCATGAAAAAAGGATACAAAAGCGTGAGTTTAATGTAGGTGATTATGTATTGCTATACAACTCTCATTTAAGATTTTTTGCAGGAAAACTTCTCTCTAAATGGGAAGGCCCTTACGTTATCGAAGAGGTCTATCGTTCTGGTGCCATAAAAATCAACAACTTCGAAGGCACAAATCCGAAGGTGGTAAACGGTCAAAGAATCAAACATTATATCTCAGGTAATGCCATAAATGTTGAAACCAATGTTATTGAAACCGTAACCACGGAGGAAAACATAAGGGACACTTTACGGAACGTTTCAGACTCCGAAAAGGAATAGGTATGTGGTACGGTAAGTAAACCGACTCCAAAACAGTTTTTATGGCAATATTTCTCTGTTTTGGAATATTTAGAAAAATAGAAAAATAAGAAGCAGTCCGGGAAGGACACGAGGGCTCCAGGAGGGTGGAGGGCGCGCCCTACCCTACTAGGCGCGCCCCTACCTCGTGGGCACCTCGTGTGTTCTCCGGACTCTGTTTTCTTGCACAATACGTATTTTGGTCGGTAAAAATTCATTATATAATCTCCCGAAGGTTTTGACTCCTGTATCACACAATTATCCTCTATTCTTGTTTCAAGCTGTTGCTGCTGCAGATTAGAGCAAGATGTCTTCTCAAGAGTCAGTTGGGGAGAGTCGGGTGTCTCATCCGGCATCGAGGCCAAGAACAAACAGCGATGCCGACCACTTTGGGCCTGCAACGGAGGAAGAGATGGAGGCTGAATTGATGAAGATAGATGCTATTGAGGATCAAGAAGTCACTTCTCGCTTCCGAGCTAGGTTCACGATGGGGGAACTACAGAGCTCAGCTGTTCCAAACTCAGTTATCCCTTCCAATGTTAAATTTCTTTCTTATGAAAATATGAAAAAGAGTGTCACTTGTTCTCCCACAGCTATGCAACACCCTTGGGTGAAAGGGGATTTAGCCATTACAGAGAAGCTTCGTAAGGAGATAATGGATCTCAAGCAGCAACTTAGTAAGCTCGAGGAAGAGAATCATATCCTGAGGGGCATTATCGCCAAGAATATCACATCACCATCCCCGAAGAAGGAGAAATAATCACATGGGTATGGGCACTCCCCTTGGCAACTGCCAAGCTTGGGGGAGATGCCCCAGTATCGTATCACCATCACACTCCTATTTTTACCATTTTCTTAGTTCGATCCTATTAGTAGTATCTTGATCTAGTAGAATAAAGTTTATGGCATGATCTAGTTTTAAGTTTTGCTTTATGATCTCTCTATGTAATCGAGTCTATGAGCTATATAATAAAGATTAGTGTTGAGTCAAGGGCTTGATTATGTTGCCATGATTTTGAGTGAATAAAAGAAAAGAGAAAAATAATAAAAAGAAATAAAGAGATCATATTGATCTTATTGAGAGTAGTGACTTCACATAGAAAAAGTATGATGATTAAAAGTTGTTGGGAGTTGGCAAACATAGCTTTGGTCATCGTTGCAATTAATAGGAAGTAATAAAGAAAGAGAGGCCTCACATATAAATATACTATCTTGGGCATCTTTTATGATTGGGAGCACTCATTAAAATATGACATGCTAAAGAGTTGATGTTGGACAAGGAAGACAACGTAATGGGTTATGTTTTCTTATATCTGAGATAAAGTATATTGTCATGGATCATCCAACATGTTGAGCTTGTCTTTCCCCCTCATGCTAGCCAAATTCTTTGCACCAAGTAGAGATACTACTTGTGCTTCCAATAACCCTTAAACCAGTTTTGCCATGAGAGTCCACCATATCTACCTATGGATTGAGTAAGATCCTTCAAGTAAGTTGTCATCGGTGCAATCAATAAAAATTGTTCTCTAAATATGTATGATTGATTGGTGTGGAGGAAATAAGCTTTATACGATCTTGTGATGTGGAAGAAATAAAAGTGACGGACTGCATAATAAAGGTTCATATCACAAGTGGCAATATAAAGTGACGTTCTTTCGCATTAAGATTTGGTGTATGCCATGTATTTTTGTGATCTCTGTGGTGACTAGCACAAGCTGGAAACTAGGCTTCATGATGTTGCTGATTCCAGCCCCTGTTTTGCTGATATTTTTATGCCATGTTAACTTGATGCTACCGAGAGATCCATGCATATTTTGAGATACTTCAGTAAGGATGTTTTGAACATATGGTTATGCCCTATCTAGTCATGCCCTTGTTTGCAATTATGGAGTGCCATAGCTTGAGTCAATCGAGCTCTACTTTTGCTATAAAATGTTTCCTGGCAGATTGTTTACATGTTATTCAATTTTGCCAAGGTTGTTGTAGTTGATCCGTGTGTGCTATGATGTTGTTCTTGCCATGTATAGCTTCTATGCCATGTCTTCTTGATGGATGTATGCTTAGTTTATCATGTAATGCTCTGTAGTGAGTGCATTGAGCTCTTAAACATGCCTACTTGTTATCTGTTTTTGTCATGCCCTGCTTTGAATCATATGAAACTTGCTATGTTTACGTGGGTGCCATCATATTTTCTGATCCTTTTTGGCTCATGGTAAGTAAGGGACTTTTGTTCTATGCTTTGAGTAGATTCATGCCATGCCTTGTTTTGCTATTATAAGTTCCTGTAGCATGTTGTTTTCTTGCTCTGAACATTGCTTCTCGATGCTGATTACGCCATGTTTAGTATTTTCCTAAGTCCGTGAAGTTGATATATTTTGCACTTTTGCCATGCTTGTTTGGACCTGTTAATGTGTGAATTAGCCGTAGCTCATTGTTCATCTATTGTCAAGCATCTTGAGTAGATCACTGCCATATGCTTTGTTGTTACGTTTGGGTGCAGAGCTTAATTTCTTGTTGCTTGCTAAGTGGTATCATCTTTGTTAATGGCAGATTTATGCCATTCTTGTTTTGCTTGTCATTTGCAAACCGTGCATCCGATTCCGTGATCTTTATATCGATTTCAACTGAAATCATCTCATTTTCCAGCGGCATACTTGGTTTGCCAAGTTGATGCCTGGTTCATCATTTTCCTTCCGTAGCACGCATACGCATTGCATATCACATCTCGCATATCATGCCATGTATTGCATCATGTTGCTTGTGCATTGCACCGTGATTTATTGTGGTTCCATTGTTTGTGTTCTTGCTTTGGGTAGAGCCGGGAGACGAGTACGTGAACGAGGAACCTGTTGAGAACGCTTACGAGGATCAAGCTTGCGACAACTCTGAGAACTTTGCAGGCAAGATGACCATACCCTCGAAATTACTTCTATCTTTGCTATGCTAGATGCTCGCTCTTTTGCTATGCCTATGCTACGATGCCTATCACTTGCTATATCATGCCTCCCATATTGCCATGTACAGCCCCTAACCATCCTTTCCTAGCAAACCGTTGATTGGCTATGTTACCGCTTTGCTTAGCCCCTCTTATAGCGTTGCTAGTTGCAGGTGAAGATGAAGTTTGTTCCTTGTTGGAACATGGAGATGTTGTTCCTTGTTGGAACATGTTTACTGGTTGGGATATCACAATATCTATTGTTTAATTAATGCATCTATATACTTGGTAAAGGGTGGAAGACTCGGCCTTATGCCTGGTGTTTTGTTCCACCCTTGCCGCCTTAGTTTCCGTCATACCGGTGTTATGTTCCTTGATTTCGCGTTCCTTACACGGTTGGGTGATTTATGGACCCCTTGACAGTTCGCTTTGAATAAGACTCCTCCAAAGAAGGCCCAACATTGGTTTTACCATTTGCCACCTAAGTTTTTCCCCGGTTTTCGCGAGCCCGAGGGTCATCTTTATTTTAACCCCGGACCAGTGCTCCTTCGAGTGCTGGCCCGAACTAGAGCCTCAGGTGCGGCGCCCCTCAAGGAAACTTGAGGTCTGGTTTTAGTTGTACGGACTGCTCATCCGGATGTGCCTCGAGAACGAGATATGTGCAACTCCTATCGGGATTTGTCGGCACAATCGAGTGGCTTTGCTGGTCTTGTTTTATTGCTGTCGAAATGTCTTGTAGTCCGGGATTCCGAGATCGATCGGGTCTTCCAGAGAAGGAATATCCTTCGTTGACCGTGAGAGCTTATAATGGGCTGTTGGGACACCCTGCAGGGTATTATCTTTCAAAGCCGTGCCCATGTTATGAGGCAGATGGGAATTTGTTAATGTCCGGTTGTAGAAAACCCGAAGTTGACCTTAATTAAAATACACATCAATCGCGTGTGTAACCGTGATGGTCTCTTCTCGCGGAGTCCGGAAGTGAACACGGTGTTGGAGTTATGTTTGATGTAAGTAGTTCAGATCACTTCTTGATCGCTACTAGCTTCACGACCGCGCCTTGTTTCTCTTCTCGCTCTCTTTTGCGTAATGTAGCCACCATATATGCTAGTCGCTGCAGCAGCTCCACCTCACAACTCTGTCCTTCCTATAAGCTTAAATAGTCTTGATCTCGCGGGTGTGAGATTGCTGAGTCCCCGTGACTCACAGATTCTACCAAAACAGTTGCAGTGCCGACGATGCCAGGCAGATGACGAACCGAGCTCAACTGGGAGTTCGACGAGGAACGTGGTCGTTATTATGTGTCTTTTCCCGATGATCATGAGTGGAGCTCAGTTGGGACGATCGGGATCTGTGTAGCATTTGGGGTAGTCTTCTTTTATTTTGGTTCCGTAGTCGGACCTTGAGTGTAATCTGGATGATGGATGTTTATTTATGTATTGTGTGAAGTGGCATCGTAAGCCAACTATGTATCTCTTTCCTTATGTATTACTGGTTGTGTGAAGATTACCTCACTTGCGACATTGCTTTCAATGCGGTTATGCCTCTAAGTCGTGCTTCGACACGTGGGAGATATAGCCGCATCGAGGGCGTTACAAGTTGGTAATCAGAGCCTTCCCCGACTTAGGAGCCCCCTGCTTGATTGTTTGCTGGCGTTGTTGAGTCTAGAACAAAAAAAATGTTTTGAGTCTTAGGAGTATATATATCGGAGAGTAGGATTCGTTTTACTCCCCAGTCCCTTCATCGCTCTGGTGAGGTCTCCTGACGTATAAGTTTTGACTCTCCTCTCCTCAAATTCACTAAAAAAAAATTTAGGATCACGCGGGTATCTTGGAATCGTTCCGATGGTTTTGTGACGAGAACATTGTTCTTGGTGCCTCCTGACATTTAGGGGTTGTGGCGGTGTCCCGGGAGTTGAGCTCCGAGGTGTTGTCGCCACAATTTTATCGCTGCAGTTCGAATACCGAGATTTGCCGACATCGAAATCTCTTTTGTACAGTTGTTGGTGAGATAACCCGATAACCCGAAAGATCGGGCGAGCTCGAGTATTGCCATGACTCAGATAACGGATGCTTTTCAAGGTCGAGGTACACGATTTCCGAAGGTTTCTTGGTTATGTGTTGACGGATGGATACAGATGGATCTAGGTATTGTTAGTTTGGGTGATATATTTTGTGTCTCCTGTATCCCCAACACCAGATTGCATAACCAGAAAGTTTCGGGAGTTTATAGGTGGGTTTCAAGCAGCTCCTAGCATTTCTTCCCGCAGATATTTGGTTTGTGATTGGGTAATCCTTACCACTTATTTGTTCCAGTCGCACCTTGTTATTTTTTTCATCAACCCTTAATCAAGTGGCTTCTCACCTTAATGGACGTGTGATGTTAGCTTTGGAATTCATTCGTTCATCCTTGTTCGAATGTTTATTGTGAAGACTATATGTTGCAATTTCTATCTGTTGATTCAACTTGTCTATCTGTCTATCAAGTGCTAACGGATGTCACCCTCTTCAGATGGCTCCGCCAACGTCTCAATCCGGAACGAAATGATGGGAGTTAGTCAACCTCCACCTCCACCTCCGCCTCCGGAGGCATGGCAAGCTATCATGGCAGCCACCAATGCCAATGCTCAGATGATTTTGCAACTCTTGCAAGAGCGTACCCAAGGGCAAGGCAATCAAGGAAATCAAGGTCAAGGCAACAAGCAGCTGCACTTTGCTACCCTCAATCAGTTCCTCGCTAATCAGCCGAAGTCTTTTAGCTTCTGTGTCGAGGCCACAGACGCCGACGATTGGCTTGTGGACATCTCGCAAACATTTTGAATGTAGCAATGTCGACACGAGGACTTTGTCAGTTTGCTTGCTTCAACTCAAGGACCAAGCTGCTGAGTGGTACCAAGAATACAAAGATTCCAGAGGAGGTTGTGTCATTACGGGATGAGTTCCGCCGAGACTTCAGAGCTCACCACATTCAAAAGTGTTGTTGAGAGCAAGCGTGAGGAGTTCCGCAATCTCAAGCAAGGCAACATGTCAGATATCAATACAATATCCAGTTCCAGAAACTCGCCGCCGCTAAGCAAGACGTCCCCGATGAAAAGAGTATGATCTATCAATTCAGAGGTGGTCTCGAGAAGATCTGCAATTACCTCTCGTGCTTTTTGAGCCGTAAAAGTATGATGAATTCTACAACATGGCATGAAGCAAGAAGCTGCCCAGCTCAAATGTGAGGCTTCTAAGAAGAGAATCAGGATGCAGTTCAGTCTTCTTCTTCCTCTCAAGTGGCAGCTAAGCAGAAGTTCTACCTTCCTCCTCCTCCGTTCCGCCAGCCTTATCAGCAGAAGAACTCAGGTGGTCGTGGATCTTCCCACCCGCCCAACCAAGCTATCGTAACAAGTCTAATTCTCAAGCTCCAAGGTCAAATGCTCCTTACCACCGTCCGCCTCAGAGGTGACTTGCAACAAATGTCACAGAAAGGTCACTATGCTAACAAATGCTTCAACCAAAGGCGCCTTCCGCCTCCTCCTCCTGTGAGATCTTCCAAAGAATGCAAAGTGGTCAAGCATAATCCAAAGCATGCCAAGGTGAATATGATGAATGCAGCTCAAGCGAAGGAATCTACTGATGTGATAATGGGTGATCTCGATTAATGATATTCTGCAAAAGTCTTATTTGATATGGTGCATCGATTCTTTCATCTCAAGACCTTTTGTGGCTATGCATGATTTGGTTACTCAAGTATTGCCGAGACCTTGGTCTATTGTTTCTCCGGCTAAGGAAATGACTTCTCGAGTTTTGGTTCTGAATGTCGGTATCAAGATGGGCGACTATAGATTTCTGGCTAAACCATTTGTTCTTGGTGACTCGGATATTGATCTTATTCTCGGACGGATGGCTTTCTCAGCACAAAGCTCAGCTTGATTGTGCTGCTGGAAATTCAATTGACTCACTCTTCTAATGATGTGATCATCTATGCCGCCGTGATGAAACCATTCGGTTGTTTTCTCTCAATGAGAAGGGCGAATTGATGCTATCTCTCGATTCCAATCGTTTGTGAGTACCAAGATGTCTTTCCGTAAGAGCTTCCAGAATGCCTCCTCACCGCCGCTTGAATTCGTGAATCGATCTTGAGCCCGCATCGAACCCGTTTGCAAGCGCCCATACAAGCTTGGACCTAATGAGCTGAAGGAATTGAAGAAGCAGCTCGATGAACAAGAGCATCTGGGTTTGATCAGACCGAGTTCATGTCCTTGGGGTTGTGGTGTTCTTTTGTCCAGAAGAAGGATGGCACGGACCAACTTTGCGCCGACATCATCCATTGAATAAAAAGACAATCCAGAACAAGTATCCACTTCCCAACATCAATGAGCTTTTCGAGCAACTCAAAGGTGCTAAAGTGTTCTCCAAGCTTGACCTTCGTATGGGTTATCATCAAATTCACATTTGTGAACAAGATATTCCCAAGACAGCATTCAGAACAAGCTTTGGTTCTTATGAATATACTGTCATGTCTTTCGGCCTTGTCAATGCTCCTCCAACTTTCCCTCGAATGATGAACTTCATCTTCAACCCCTACACAAATGAATTTGTCTTGGTGTATCTCGATGATATTTTGGTCTTCTCCAAGAATAAGAAGGATCATGCCAAACATTTGCGATTGGTGCTCGACAAGCTCCGAGAGCATCAATTCTATGCGAAGTTTTCCAAATGCGAGTTTTGGCTTGATGAAGTGCTTTACCTTGGTCATATCATCTTTGCCAAGGGCGTCGCTGTTAACCCCGAGAAGGTGTCCGCAGTTGTGAATTGGGAACCTCCTCAGAATGTCAAGCAGCTCCGCAGTTTTCTTGGTATTGCAAGCTATTGCCGAAGATTCGTTGAGAATTTCTCCAAGATTGCAAAGCCTCTTTCCAACCTCCTCCAGAAGCATGTGAAGTATGTCTGGTCTCCTGAGTGTGACATTGCTTTCAATACTCTCAAAGAGAAACTCGTTACAGCTCCTATCTTGACTCCTCCTGATGAATCCAAGCCATTCGAAGTTTTCTGTGATGCTTCTCTTCAAGGTCTCGGTGCTGTGTTAATGCAAGAGAAGAGAGTTGTGGCCTATACCTCTCGTCAGCTGAAGCCCAACGAAAAGAACTACCCCACTCACGATCTTGAGTTGGCGGCAGTTGTCCATGCATTAATAACATGGAGACATCTCTTGTTGGGAAGGAAAGTGGACATATTCACCGATCACAAGAGTCTCAAGTATATCTTCACTCAACCCAACCTCAACCTCAGGCAAACTCGATGGGTCGAAATGATTCAAGAGTACAACCCAAGTATTGAATATACTCCGGGCAAGGCCAATGTGATTGCAGATGCTTTGAGCAGGAAGGCATTGCAACAGTTTAATCCTCAAGCCCTTCCAACCGGGTCTCTGTGAAGCTTTCCGCAAGCTGAATCTTCAAGTTGTTCCTCAAGGCTTTCTTGCCAACCTCATAGTCTCTCCTACTTTGGAAGACCAAATCCGTGAGGCTCAACTCCTGGATACCATGGTGAAAAAGGTGAAACGTGGTATCGACAAGGGCATTTCCAAATACAAGTGCTTCCACATTGATGACAAAGATACTCTTTTCTTCGAGGACCGGATTGTGGTTCCTAAGGGTGATCTACGTAAAGTCATTATGAACGAGGCACACAATTCCCTTCTATCCATTCATCCCGGAAGCACGAAGATGTACCATGACCTCAAGCAGTCGTATTGGTGGACTCGAATGAAGCGAGAAATTGCTCAATTCGTGAATGAGTGTGATGTCTGCAGAAGGGTGAAAGCAGAACACCAACGACCAGCTGGTCTCCTCCAACCTCTTGCTATTCCAGAATGGAAGTTTGATCATATCGAAATGGACTTCGTGACTGGATTTCCAAAGTCCAAGCGTGGAAATGATGCTATCTTCGTTGTCATTGACAAGCTTACTAAAGTGGCTCATTTTCTTCCTATCAAAGAATCTATCACAGCAGCTCAGTTGGCAGAGCTATACACATCCAGGATTGTCTCCTTGCACGGCATTCCACAATTGATCTCTTCGCACCGTGGCAGCATCTTCACCTCCAAGTTTTGGGATTGTTTTCGTAAGGCCATGGGCACCAACATTCGTTTCAAAGACAACTTTCCATCCTCAAACAAGTGGCCAAGTTGAGCGAGTCAATCAAATCCTTGAAGATATGCTCAGGGCTTGTGTCATTTCCTTCGGTATGAAGTGGGAAGATTGTCTTCCATATGCCGAGTTCTCCTACAACAACAGCTTCCAAGCGAGTTCGGGCAAGGCCCCATTCGAAATTCTCTATGGTAGAAAGTGCTGTACACCTCTCAATTGGTCCGAGACAGGTGAACGCCAACTTCTTGGCAACGACTTGATCACAGAAGCCGAAGAAATGTGCAAAGTCATCCGTGAGCATCTCAAAGCCGCGCAATCGCGCCAGAAGAGCTATTATGATGACAAGCACCGTGATGTGGCTTTTGAAATCGGAGACCATGTCTACCTCCGCGTCTCTCCAATGAAAGGCACTCGTCGCTTCGGTATCAAAGGGAAGCTTGCCCCTAGATACGTGGGTCCTTTCAAGATCACTGGCAAAAGAGGCGATCTCGCCTATCAACTTGAGCTTCCGTTCAACTTCGCGAACGCACGATGTGTTTCACGTGTCACAGCTTCGCAAGTGCTTCAAGACTCCCGAGCGCACTATCAACTTCAAGAAATTGACCTCCAAGAATATCTCTTATCATGAGCACCCGCTGCTATTCTTGAAGAAACCGAGCGCAAGACTCGCAACAAGTCAATCAAATTCCTGAAAGTGAAGTGGTCACACCATTCCGACCGAGAAGCCACCAGGAGCGCGAGGATCACCTCCGCTCCGAATATCCGAGTTCTTTCAGTCCTAGATCTCGGACGAGATCCTCTTGTAGTGGTGGAGTGTTGTAACACCCCGGATGTAACTTTCCATATTTGTAACTCCAACTCTTGCCATTTTCGGCATTGTGATATGATATTCCCTCCGTCGTTGGGTTTTGTCTTTCGTTTTTGCATTTTGTCCATGTCATGCATTTCATATCATGTCATCATGTGCATCTCATTTGCATACGTGTTCGTCTCATGTTTCCGAGCATTTTCCTCGTTGTCTGTTTTGCAATCCGGCACTCCTATGTCCCCCGGCGTCCCCTTTTACATTTTTTCATGAGCGGGTACTAAACTTTCCCGGAATGGACCGAGCCTTGTCAAGTGGCCTTGGTACACCACCGGTAGACCACCTGTCAAGTTTCGGGTCATTTGGAGCTTGTTTGGTACTCCAACGGTTAACTGCACTCTCACAAAGGCCTCTTTTAAGTTGCAGCCCAACACCCCTCCAAAACAGCCCAATAACCCATCTAACTCCCCTCCATGCTCTCGGTCGTTCGATCACGATCGTGTGGGCGAAAACCGCACTCCATTTGGAGCTTCCTAGCTCCTTCAACCTATAAAAACACCCCCTCCCCCGAATTTTCGGATCAATCCTCCTCCAAACCCTAGCCCCGCTCCTCTCTCCGCATCACGGACGATCCGGACCGGGCGGACACGTCCGCCGCGCCGCCCGCCAACTGGAGCCTCCACGTGGCACCCAGACGCCATGCAGCTGCAGCCCGGCCCGCTGAGCCTGCGGCGGCCCTCATGCCCAGACGCCGCCGCAAGGCCCCCCGCCGCCCCTTGCCGCCGCGCGCCGCGACCCTCCGCCGCCTCCGCCACCGGCCCGCCGCCGGACCTCCCGCCGTTCCTCGCCCGGCCGGTTGCCGCAGACGGCCGCGCCCTCGACGCCGGCGCCGCCCGCGTCTCCCGGCTCTCCTTCCTCCTCCCTCCTCCGGCGAGGTACCGCCGTCCTCGATCCGCACGCCCGCCGGATTTCAGATCCATGGGACGTTGACTTTTCCCCGAGCCCCGAAATCCTCTAAGTTTTTATTCTGTCAATATTTTATTGCATTTTCTTCATGCCATAACTCTGCACCTGTGGCTCCGTTTGGGGCGTATAGCATACAGAAATGTTCGTCTTGATGAGTAGATCATTTCATCTCATTGCTTCATTTTCATTTGAGCTCATCGTGATGCCCGAAATGTGGTTAGAAGAGGGCTATGTGATGTTAGTTTCAGATTCTTTACAGAACATGCACTTTTGTCATTTTTGCCATGATTGATGTGTGCACCCTATGATCTTGAGTCCTACATGTGTTTTGTAATATTCCATGCCATATATACATGGGTGTATGCCATTTATTTTTGTGATCTCTGTGGTGACTAGCACAAGCATGCAAACTAGGCTTCATGATGTTGCTGATTTCAGCCCCTGTTTTGCTGATATTTTTATGCCATGTTAACTTGATGCTACCGAGAGATCCATGCATATTTTGAGATACTTCAGTAAGGATGTTTTGAACATATGGTTATGCCCTATCCATTCATACCCTTGTTTGCAATTATGGAGTGCCATATCTTGAGTCAATCGAGCTCTACTTTTGCTATAAAATGTTTCCTGGCAGATTGTTTACATGTTATTCAATTTTGCCAAGGTTGTTGTAGTTGATCTGTGTGTGCTATGATGTTGTTCTTGCCATGTATAGCTTCTATTCCATGTCTTCTTGATGTATGTATGCTTAGTTTATCATGTAGTGCTCTGTAGTGAGTGCATTGAGCTCTTAAACATGCCTACTTGTTATTTGTTTTTGTCATGCCCTGTTGCTGAATCTGTTAACGAAACTTGCTATGTTTACGTGGGTGCCATCATATTTGGCTCATGGTCAGTAAGGAACTTTTGTTCTATGCTTTGAGTAGATTCATGCCATGCCTTGTTTTGCTATTATAAGTTCCTGTAGCATGTTGTTTTCTTGCTCTGAACATTGCTTCCTGATGCTGATTCTGCCATGTTTAGTATTTTCCTAAGTCTGTGAAGCTTATATATTTTGCACTTTTGCCATGCTTGTTTGGACCTGTTAATGTGTGAATTAGCTGTAGCTCATTGTTCATCTGTTGTCAAGCATCTTGAGTAGATCACTGCCATATGCTTTGTTGTTACGTTTGGGTGCAGTAGCTTAATTTCTTGTTGCTTGCTAAGTGGTATCATGCTGTTAATGGCAGATTTATGCCATTCTTGTTTTGCTTGTCATTTGCAAACCGTGCATCAGATTCCGGTGATCTTTATATCGATTTCAACCGAAATCATCTCACCTTTCCAGCGGCATACTTGGTTTGCCAAGTTGATGCCTGGTTCATAATTTTCCTTTCGGAGCATGCATACGCATTGCATATCACATCTCGCATATCATGCCATGTATTGCATCATGTTGCTTGTGCATTGCACCGTGATTTATTGTGGTTCCATTGTTTGTGTTCTTGCTTTGGGTAGAGCCGGGAGATGAGTACATGAACGAGGAACCTGTTAAGAACGCTTACGAGGATCAAGCTTGCGACAACTCTGAGAACTTTGCAGGCAAGATGACCATACCCTCGAAATCACTTCTGTCTTTGCTATGCTAGATGCTCGCTCTTTTTCTATGCCTATGCTACGATGCCTATCACTTTCTATATCATGCCTCCCATATTGCCATGTCCAGCCCCTAACCATCCTTTCCTAGCAAATCGTTGATTGGCTATGTTACCGCTTTGCTCAGCCCTCTTATAGCGCTGCTAGTTGCGGTGAAGATGAAGTTTGTTCCTTGTTGAACATGGAGATGTTGTTCCTTTTGGAACATGTTTACTGGTTGGGATATCACAATATCTATTGTTTAATTAATGCATCTATATACTTGGTAAAGGGTGGAAGACTCGGCCTTATGCCCGGTGTTTTGTTCCACCTTGCCGCCTTTAGTTTCCGCCATACTAGTGTTATGTTCCTTGATTTCGCTCCTTACACGGTTGGGTGATTTATGGGACCCCTTGACAGTTCGCTTTGAATAAGACTCCTCCAAAGAAGGCCCAACATTGGATTTACCATTTGCCATCTAAGCCTTTTGCCCCAGGTTTTCGCGAGCCCGAGGGTCATCTTTATTTTAACCCCCCTGCACCAATGCTCCTTCGAGGCCTGGTCCGAACTAGAGCCTTGGGCGCCCCTCAAGGAAACTTGAGGTCTGGTTTTAGTTGTAATGGACTGCTCATCCAGATGTGCCCTGAGAACGAGATATGTGCAGCTCCTATCGGGATTTGTCGGCACAATCGAGTGGCTTTGCTGGTCTTGTTTTTTTGCTGTCGAAATGTCTTGTAGTCCGGGATTCCGAGACTGATCGGGTCTTCCGGTAGAAGGAATATCCTTCGCTGACCGTGAGAGCTTATAATGGGCTAAGTTGGGACACCCCGCAGGTATTATCTTTCAAAGCCGTGCCCGCGGTTATGAGGCAGATGGGAATTTGTTAATGTCCGTTGTAGAAAACCCGGTTGACCTTAATTAAAATACACATCAACGGCGGTGTAACTGGATGGTCTCTTCTCGCGGAGTCCGGAAGTGAACACGTGTTGGAGTTATGTTTG
Organism: Aegilops longissima; assembly: GCA_021605205.1. Lineage (NCBI taxonomy): Eukaryota > Viridiplantae > Streptophyta > Magnoliopsida > Poales > Poaceae > Aegilops > Aegilops longissima. The sequence goes on from CM038676.1 coordinate 279,627,714, forward strand.
ACGTAAGTAGTTCAGATCACTTCTTGATCGCTACTAGCTTCACGACCGCGTTTTGCTTCTCTTCTCGCCTCTTTTTGTAATGTAGCCACCATATATGCTAGTCGCTGCAGAGCTCCACCTCACAACTCTGTCCTTCCTATAAGCTTAAATAGTCGGATCTCGGGTGTGAGATTGCTGAGTCCCGTGACTCATGATTCTACCAAAACAGTTGCAGTGCCGACGATGCCAAGGCAGATGACGCAACCGAGCTCAAGTTGGAGTTCGACGAGGAACGTGGTCGCATTATGTGTCTTTTCCCGATGATCGAGTGGAGCTCAGTTGGGACGATCGGGGATCTGTGTAGCATTTGGGGTAGTCTTCTTTTATTTTGGTTCCGTAGTCGGACCTTGAGTGTAATCTGGATGATGGATGTTTATTTATGTATTGTGTGAAGTGGCGATCGAAGCCAACTATGTATCTCTTTCCCTTATGTATTACCTAGGTTGTGTGAAGATTACCTCACTTGCGACATTGCTTTCAATGCGGTTATGCCTCTAAGTCGTGCTTCGACACGTGGGAGATATAGCCGCATCGAGGGCGTTACAGTTCCTCAGCCTCGATAGCTCGTTTCACCCTCCCTTTCCAGGAGGCCAAATCATTGCTGAACATGCCCATGGCGTGATTGTTAATCTTTTTCATCTTCGGATCATCCCACGGTTCTTCTATGTTATCATCCAGGCCGGGGAACTTGAATCTCTTGTGCCACTTCGTTAGGAGCAACTGCGTCAAATGTTCCTTACTCCTTAAGTCATCGTTGTTGATGCTCGCGCATTCCCGTAGGATGCATCCTACTTGGTTCCCATAGCACTTGCGAGGTTCTTCCGGCTCTAATGGCTCAAACTTTCCAGGTGCCATCTTTGTGATCGCTAGTCGTCCAATCCCTAGTTTGTTAGGTTTTCGTATCCTCTGCTTCTTACGCTTCTTCTTTTTCAGAGCGGCATCGGCGCCGTACCATCCCTCGCCGGTATCTTCCTCGGTCTCGGCGCCGCTTATCGGTGCCGGCGCCGTCGGTGTCAATGACGACGCCAAGATTCATCATCGAGGCCGACCTACAAACCTTGCTTAGCAGTCAAATAGTCGAGGTACTCTTGTTCACCCTCATAATCCATCTCGCCTGCATCTTGGTCAGAAGGCCCGGTTTGTTCGTTGTTCGACATGTTTCCTATGATTAAGTCTCCTCGTTTAATTCTAGAAGTATGAAAAAATGAGAAATGACATAAAAAGAAATCTATGTTTGCCGGAATGTCGTTTCCCAGCAACTCCCAGCACTCGATATGCCTACTATCTAGCACAAATCATGCCAAAATTCACAGAAAATTTCGACATGACCTTTGCTAAAAAAAATGGACATATCGAGCGCTGAAATTCACCGGAACGGAAATGAATCAACATTCCGGCATAACATAGGCCACTTGGATCATTTACCCTGCACATAATCATCATTTTCCAAATATGACATGTCCAAAACATCACATGTCCAAATGACATGTCCGAATTCCAAACATGACATGTCCAAAACATCACATGTCCAGTTCAAATTTACATATAAATTCAGCCTACCTAAATTTGCTTTAACAAGGGATGTTGATTTGACAATTGCTTAAATGTTGCCTTTTCTTTTAACTACAATTGCTTAACCCTAAATTTCTGTCCTATTTTAAAACGTACGGTTCATAAAAAACTAGCTAAATTCATAACTAAATAAATAACCTAATTAACCTACTGCCCTAACTAAAACCTAAGTAAATTAACAGAAGAACCCAAGCTAGCAGAGAGAGGAGGAGCGCTGGGGGGGTTACAGAGGGTGCAGGGGCGAGGAGGCAGGCCCGATGACGGCCGAGGTTGGGAGGGGAGGAAGCAGAGGAGGGAAGCGTGGCGCGTCGGGGTCGGGCGAAGGCTGGGACGGGCGAAGGCTGGGCCTGAGCCGAGGTTGGTCGGGCCAGGCTGAGCGCGCTAGGGCGGGCGAGGCGGGCGAGCCAGGGCGCGTGAGGGCGGAAGGCGAGAGGGGCGGCGAGGGCGCAGAGCCCCGGCGGGATTTGGGGGGGAAAGAGGCGTGATGAAGCAGAGAGAGTGAGGATTTTGGGTTAAGTGGACGTAGCAGTAGCGCGTTTAGAGAAAAAGCGCTTTTACTATTACAGGTAGCTATAGCGGTTTTGTGCAGAAAGCGCTACTGCTAACTTGACTAGCTGTAGCTCTTTTTCAGTAAAGGGCTACTGCTATAACCAACAATTTTCCTTTTTCTTTTCCTTTATTTTCTCTCACTTTTCTTTTCTTTTTTTCCGAGAGAAGTGAATGAAGGGAAGGCGATATATATTGCATCATTTGACGGTTAAATATGTAAACAAAATAGGAACATATATATTACATCATTGGACCCATGCATAATAATGGCTAAGTGTGTATACAAAATAGGAACATATATATATTTTACATCATTTGACCGATAACATACGGTTCCTTAGCGTTGACGTTTTCGTTTTTGAGCCAGCTTCTTTCCCTTCTTGTTCGTTCAAGAATAATTGAGCCCCTCGTTGTGACTTTGCCTTTTCCATGGATTACGATTTTTCTTAGGTAATGTAGTATTGATTCTTCTTTTGACGTATACTTCATCATCATCATCATCTTCCCTCATTGGGTTGCCGTACTAATCGTAGTCTTCCTCGTTGGTGATTCCATCCATTCCAATGATGTTCCTTTTGCCTCTCCTCACGACAACACAACTGGGATTGCACGGGTCGGTTATGAAGAAGCATTGTGTCACGTGCTTAGCGTGTACCCATAGCTCATTTTTTGCGATAGTGTTCACGGTAGCGCTCTTGGCGTCGGGTATAGTCATGGTAGTGAAATGCCGGTTTTCTCTTTCGACATTCTTAGCCCATCTGACACGGAACATCGTCGTGTTGTGCAGTCTAGAGTAGTCAAGCTCCCAGATCTCCTCGACCCTTCTGTAAAATCTTTCAATTGCGCCGTTGTCGCTGCTGGTCATGCATTCCATCGTCACCCCTAAGTTTTGATCATCACTGTCCATATCTTTGGCCTCCGTGTAGAACATGTATCTTTTGATATCGTATGCCTGATAGGTTAGGAGGTTGGGCGAGGGGCCATGTGCTAAGGCGTATATGAGCAATCCGTCCTTAGAGCCCTCCTCCGGGGGATTAGCAATAATATGCTCTTTGAACAAATGCAGGAAAGTGGAGTTGTGCTCTCTAGTAACTTCGGCGTCCGTCCTGCATACCCCCCGGTCATGATACTTCTTTGTGATAATTTCTTTGTGCAGTGCCACGAAAGGATCTACCTCGTCTAGGTGTTGTAGCACTACCAAGTTTGCTATCTCAAAGTCATCAAGGCGTCGATCCGAGTATGCCACGTGCAGTTCCATGCGACCGCTGGAGTGACCTTTCCTTCGAGCCTCCCATCATGCTTGTTAACGGCAAACCAACACTAACATCAAAGCGGCTGGTCTGCGCCATATAGAAAATTCTCGCAGAAGAGATGCACTCTTGTGTCGATAGCCCTAGACGATGCTTCCATCCGACGGACATGTTACTTAATGAATCCTTTGATGATCCCATTCATCCCCTCAAACGGCATCATGTTGTGCGAAATGACGCCCCAAGTCTATTATGTCGTCCAAAATATGGACACACAGATGCACCATCACGCTAAAGAACATGGGCGGAAGTACATCTCAAGCTCATTCAAGATCACAATGATCTCTTCCTGTAGCCTTCGGAGCTGCTTCAGATCGATCGACTTTCGAGATGACGTCGAAAAAGTTGCGAGACCAATAAGCGTGTCACGGACGTGCTTGTCCATTATCCCTCTAAGAGCAACAGTAGTATCTGCGCCATCATCACATGACAGTCATGGACTTCATCTCGCTGTACCTTTTCTTGTCCGTGTTCAGATATCTGATTATCTGCCACAAAGAATCGGAACTAACTTTGACTCGTAAGGCACTAAAAGAATTGATCAATCTCAGCCTGACTTAAGGTGAAGGAAGAAGGGGGGCAATAATCCTCTTTCTTTATTTTCTTGCCCTTCTTCTCCCGCGCCTCTGTCTCCATCTCTGTCTCGTATGACTGTTTACGGGGCGGCATGTGCAGATATTCCCTAATTTTCAAATCTTGCAAGTCTTTTCTTGCCTTCGGCCCATCCTTGGTCTTATCCGGCATGTTCACCAGTGTCGTGAGCAAGCTCTCAAGGGCATTCTTACAGATGTGCATTTGATCAAGGCAATGGGGTGTATCGAGTTTGTGCCAAGACTCCAAGTCCCGCAACACGACCTCGCCTTCCATACCTTCAGAGCCGCTCCGCACCTTTTTCATCGTCTTTCCTGGCGCGAGGCACTCCTTCCAGTTTTTCAACAGCTCATCAATTTCGGCACCGCTCCGCTTACGTGGAGGTCCTCGATGCTCAGCGTGACCATTGAATAGATCTCCACGGTTTCTCCACGGGTCGTCCTGTTCGAGCCATCTTCGATGCCCCATGTACACGATTTTCCCAGACCCGCCATCTCTCCCTAACGTTAGCTGCTGAGACGTCGTATCATCCATGCACCGCGTGCATCCGCAATATCCATGGCACACCTGGCCTGCGACATATCCGTAACCGAGATAGTCGTGCACCGTCGTGATCAGCGCGGCTCTCATGTAGAAATACTCGCCTTTGTTGGCATCCATGTCTTGGCCGGTGTTTTCCATAAAGTGTCTAACTCCTCTTGAAGTAGCCCCAGATACAAATTAATATTATTTCCTGGTTGTTTCGGCCCTTGAATAAGCATGCTCATGTGAATGTACTTTGACTTCATGCACAACCAGGGGGGAGGTTGTACATCCATACAAACACGGGCCATGTGCTATGGTTGGTGTTCGTTGCCAAACGGATTCATGCCATCGGTACACGCCCGAGCACGATGTTCCTTGCATCACATTCAAATACCGATAGAAGTTGTTCAACGCTCTCCATCGCTTCCATCCTTGACGTGTCTCAGCTTCGGATCATCTCCATCGTCGGGCTTCTTCCTCTCCGCATGCCAGCGCATTAGCTTTGCTTCCTTGGGATCTACGAAATACCGCTTGGAGACGAGGAGTGATCGGTAAGTACCATACAACTTTCTGGGGACATTTCTTCCCGGCCTAACTTCTTGTATCGAGAAGCATTGCACATCGGACAGCTTGTTTTTTCTGCATGCTCCTTCTGATAAATTATGCAATCGTTGATGCATGCATGGTATCTAACATGCGGCAGATCAAGAGGGCACACGATCTTCTTGGCCTCATCAACACTAGTAGAACATAGATTCCCCGCGGGAAGAACATCCTTTAGGTACTTCAGATGCTCATCGAGGTTAGTGTCGGTCCATTTGTTTTTAGCCTTCGTCTTCAGGAGTTGGAGCGTGAAACTCAAGCGGGTCACCTCAGGATTGCAACCATCATACAATGGAGTGTTCGAGTCTACCACCAGTTGCTCCAGCTTAGCCTCCTCTCTAGAAGCAGCTCTCTCAGCACTCGTCTCCTTGTGAAGCAGTTCTTGAACATGAGGGCCCCGCATGATTGAACTTAGTACCGATGAACTCTGTTGCACGAAGTCCATGTTCTCTCTGCCGACATGTCTAACCCCTTCTCCTCCGCCATGTCCGGCCCCTTCTCTGCCGCCATGTCCGGCTTCTTCCCTGCCACCATTATCGATCATCTCTTCATCTTGCCCAGTGTCATCATTGGCTGCCCCGTCAGCGTCCTCAACATCATCATCCTCATCTTCAATTATCCACCGAGTATAGCCATCCATGAAACCAGTCATGAGCAGGTGCGCTTCGACACGACCTTCGTCATAGGGGTCGAGCCAAACTATTCCTTTGCATCTTCGACACGGACATAAAACCACTGTCAGGTTATTTTCTTTCATGTCCGCACCGACCGCAACCACTTGTCCACCATCGCTCCATCGACCATCATGAACACCCGCACGGTAGTAATAAACAAATTGATTATAAAATGTGTGCATGTATCAAAGTCATACAAAATTCGCATGACCTTCCTAAAATAGGACATATATAGATCTAGAGTTTGTTCGAATTAGCCAAACAGAAATAAATCGACATTTCGGCAAAATATAGGCAACTCAAAAGCACAATTTGTCGTCAACTCATGCCACACACACAATTTCCATCATATTTCCCAATTATCATATCACACACACATACACATATTTCCATTTTGCAAAAGCATGAAATTTTAATCACCTCTATCTCGAGATCGAGCACACGGTGTGTGAATGATGATGTAGGAAGATCAAAAGTGCACAAAGCTCTTCTTGACGAAGAAAGATCTAGTTAGGGGGCAAATAGGTCACCTAACTAAATGCTACATCTAGCTAGCTAGCTAATTTGGGAAGAGACAACTTCAACTAGTGGAGGGGGAAGGAAAAAAAGAAAGGAGATGCATTAATGGAGGTGGTGTAGTTAGCTAGGAGTAATGAAGAGAGAGAAAGGCAGGTAGAAGAGGGAGAGTAATGGGAGAGAAGTATTGAGGAAGAAGAAGAGTGAGAGAGGGAGGATGTGGGAGGTAGGGGAAAGGGAGGAGAGGGAGATGGGGAGGGAGAGGTGGAAAAAGGTGGTGGGTCCTGCGTGTTAGCAGTAGCGCGGTAACAAAAGCGTGCTGCTGCTAAGAGCGTAGCAACAGCGCGCTTTCCTATCACGCGCTAGTGCTAAACGGGCCAACCGTGTGGACAATTTCAAAATTAGCAGCAGCGACGTGACTAAAAAGCGCGCTACTACTATGGCGTTAGCAGTAGCGCGCTTCTTGATGCCGCGCTGCTGGTAAACTTAGGTCGTTGTATACTGCCGGTGGATTTTTGTAGCAGCGCGCTTTAGACATCACGCGCTACTTGTAAGTTTACATCAGTAGCGTGCTTTCCCTAACCGCACTACTACTAATTAGCAGCAGCGCCTCTTTTTGTGCCTCACTGCTGCTAAGATTCTGTGTATAAGGTTTTCCCTAGTAGTGGGGGCTGGGCTTTGCCGACGTAGAACATAAAGTAAATAGGAAGAAAATCGCAAAATCTCAAAGCAAATGTTACAAGCATATCATTCTCCCAAATACCAAGCACGAGTTTAAACGCCTCCACGAGGCATGATGCATGTTGCAGGAATAAAACAGGGAAGCAGCCGCAAGAAAGTCACCCCTGGACACCGCCATCACCCGCAGAAGGTGCTCCTCCCTTAGTGGTGTGTTGGTGTACAAAACTAGGGGCACATTTTTGTACCCCTTTACCTGTGCACGGGCAGTCAGAGCCGTGCCCGCAACCACATCAAGCACAGCGAGGGAGGTGAGCCAAGGTAAGACCGAAGCCCAAGACGAAGCGGAGCAACGCCAAGACCAAGGCCACAAAGAGCAGAGGGACGAAGCAGGTTCCCCCGACAAGACCCTTGCCGGGGCAGCTCGCCCCACACCAACGGAGTGAGCCACCCTTGAGCCCACGATCCCCAACACCGTCATCGACGTGGGGCCAGGGCTCGGGAAGGCACCTCTGTGGTGGTATGCCGATCTTTGTGAAGACATATTCAAGATCAAATGAGGATAGGGAGGCAGCCATCCTCACCGAAGAAACCCACAAGACCCCCGGCAAGATCCTTGCCGGGGACGCCTGCGCGCCACGGCAAGACCCTTGCGGGCCACCCGGCAAGGCCCTCGCCAAGCGCACCAGCAGGGCCACCAGCAGGGCCTGCACCAGCCAAGTCTCCGCCGTCGTTCGCATGCAACTGCCGACCCAACCAGCTGGGCAGGCACCTGCGTGGCAACATGCAGCCCTTCGTGGAGGCTCCACCACCGCGCCACCTCAGCTGCCTACCTACCTACATGGCACCGCATGCACCGCTGCCAGGGCGCATGTCGAAGCTTGGAGGAGCGGCGACGGACGGGACGAGCCTCGCCCCCGTCCCCGATAAAGTGAAGGGACACCTAAGCCTCGCATTAAATGCGCTTTGTCCTGTAGTACCAGTGATAAGCTCGCGACACTGTTGCCTTTCCACCTCCTGTGTGCCACTGTGGAAACCCCTTTTTCCTATAAAAGGAGGCCCGAGGCGACCAGGAGAAGGATTCGGCTTTTTGGAGCTCGTTACATCCCGTAGCTAGTTCAAGAACTCAGATATACATCCACCAAAGCAGGACTAGGGTTTACGATCCTCGCGCCCGAACTCTGATAAAGGAACCGCGTGGTCTCTCGTTAAACCCGCTCTTCTCACAACCCCGCGCCCCGCAACCGCAGTAGGGATTCTTGTGATCCCATAGGTGTTGTTTCCCACCGACATCTTTGGCGCGCCAGGTAGGGGGCGCGTTTGTGAGAATCTGGTCTGGTAGTTAGCCTAGAGGTTCTTCGTCGCCATGGCCCCTAAGAAGAAGACGCCACGGCGATCGCTCGTTAGCGAACGCCTGCATCGGCAAGGACGAAAGCAACGGATCGGTCGCGGACAGGACTCGGGCCGCGCCCGCCAACACCAAAGACCACCAGCGGTCGGAGCCCGGCAAGCGGCATCGTTCAGGCACTGCACGATCGCCCCACACCGCCGGATCCAAAGACGGAGCTGGGCCCGCCGGCGCGAGGGATTCTCCGGTGTTGTTGCGCCAACTCCGGCGGCGCGGCGACCTCCGGGACGCATACACCAGCGACCACCGAGCGTTCTTCCCATGGTGTACGCGCCGAACAGCGTCACCACGTTTGTGACCCTGGGCACCGCCGTGGGAAGAGTCATGTGCGTCGCCAGCAAGACGAAGGAGTTCTACACGCTCGCCAAAGCACTGGCGAAAATAGCACGCAGCCGCTGGGTCGTGACAGAACTCCTTCTAACATAATTAGAAGTCGAAGCACGCCACGACCCACTCAGCTGTCACCGCCACCCACGCCAGCGGAAGCCTTGGCGCGCGCACAGATGCTCCTCGACTTCCCTCCTGCTGCGAAGAAGCTCGATGAGTGGAGGGCCACCATCCGGAGCCTCGTCGCCGTCGCGAACAAAGACGATCCGTGACGGCGGCGGGTTTCGGTCGGCGCGCCCACCGAACCACCACATCTTTGGGCGAGGAGGACCGGGGAGCTGCGCTACCCGGATGCACTCTCCTCTCGCCGGCCGCAGCGGGCGTCGGCCCGTCGCGACGACGCTGGTGATAACATTCCATAGCGTCGTCCGATCCACGGACCCTCCGCGACCAGCGCCAGGTCGCCGAGCGAAGCTCACGAAGACGCCGAACCACCGTCTAAGCGCCGGCACTAAACGCGCCGCCGGTCGGACAAGCGGGCGGGACCGCCACTGGACCACCGGCACGACGGGGCCCCGCGACCTACCCACGAGGTGGGCTACCCGGCTTTACCCGTGAGCTGAGGCAGTTCCAGTGGCCATCCCACCGCACGTTCAAGCCCGACGTCGGCAAGAAGTACACCGGCAAGACCCATCTGTCCGAGTTCCTCAGCATCTACACCATCACGATGCAGGCCGCTGGGGCTCGCGACGACAAGGTGCTTGCCAACTACTTCCCGCTGGCGCTCAAGCCCAATGTAATGTCTTGGTTGATGCACTTGCCGACGGACTCCATCTCTTCCTGGTCAGATCTGTGCCATGAGTTCGTTGGCGCCTTCACAGGAGGCCACCAAGCTCATGGCCAAGCCAGTGATTTGCATATCATTCCCTGAAAGGAAGGGGAGACCCTGCGCAAGTACATCCAGAGATTCAGCCGGGTGCAGTACAACATCCCCGACGTTCATGCCGCCGCTGTGATTAGCGCGTTCCATCAGAACATGCGCAATTGCAAGATGCATGAGGAGCTGGCAATGACCAAGGTTAAGGATGTGGCCGAGCTCTACGTTCTGGCCGACAGGTGCGCCTGGGCTCAAGAGGGAAGGAAGTACCCCGGCAAAGACGCCGGCGTGGAAACCGACTCTATCGATGAGGATGCCGCCGCCCCATGAAGAAGGGCGGGCATCGCAACAGGAAACGCAAAGGCAAGGTCGTGCTCGCCGTTGAGGCATCTGACGATACCGGTGCCGGCAAGAAGGTCAAGGCAGACACCCCCGGCAAGGAGATTTCCGGGTGCGCGGCCTGCCGGGCCTTGGCGGCTACCGACAAGCCAGGAAGCTCCGGCAAGCAATACTGCAAGATCCACCGCACCAAGGTCCACGATCTCCAGAGCTGCCGACAAGTCGAACTGCTTGCTAAGAAGCAAAAGGCTGAGTATGAAAGGCGGGACAAGGAGAAGGACCAGGATGGTGCTGAGGGATCCGGCAAGAAGCGCGGCGGCCAAGGAGGCGGCCCCGGCAAGGACAACCAGCAAGAGAGGCCCGCCCGGGGCCGCGACAAGAAGCAAGAAGACGATGATCACGACAAGGACGACGAGTCTGGTGAGCAAGGGTTCCAAAAGGCTACGGAGGCCATGTGCATCGATGGCGGCGCCTCGCTGCACACCTCTCACCGCCAGCTCAAGCAGTGGGCGAGAGAGGTTACAGCAACAGAGTCGCCGTTTGACGCTCAGAAGCCACTAAAAGGTCTAGCACGGCCCTCATCTTTAACGCCGAGGACCACCCTGATCGCACTACCGCGGTCGGGTGTTTGCCGTTGCTGGTTTCGCCAACAATACGCAACCTCAGGGTGAACAAGATGTTGGTTGACGGCGGGGCCGGCCTGAACCTGATCTCGCCTGTCATGATCAAAAGGTTGCAAATCCCTAATGGAGACCTCGAGGAAATGGGCACATTTCAGGGGGTTAACCCGGGGAGAAGCCAGCCTAAGGGAAAGGTCACACTACCCGTGACATTGGGAGGAGAGTTGAACTACCGGACGGAGAGGATCGTCTTCGACGTGGCCAAGATCCCCTTACCCTACAATGGGATCCTTGGCCGCCCGGCGCTAGCCAAGTTTATGGCAGCATCACACTATGCCTACAACATGATAAAGATGCCCGGGCCGTTGACCATCATCTCCGTCCCCACTAACAAGAAGGACGTGCTGATCTGCGCCGACCAACTCTACCGGGAAGCAGTTGCAGCAGCTGTCGTCAAGGCACCTGCTCCTGCCGCCGAAGGCCCGGGAGGAAAGAAGAAGCCCGGCAAGACCTCTCGCACCCACTCCAGCAAGCACACCTCCTCGGAGTGTTGTGCTACCGTTGAGGACGTGCCAGAGAGCTCTGCCGACAAGAGCAAGAGATCCAGAGACGAGCCACCGTAGACCAAGAAGGTGCCCGTCGCGGAGGACGGCACGGGAGGGGCCTTCATCATAGGCTCCGCCCTCGACAGCAAATAGGAAGGCGAGCTCATCACCTTCCTGCGGGCAAATGTCGACGTGTTTGCATGGCAAGCGTCAGACATCCCCGGTGTTCCCAGGGAGGTGATTGAGCACCACCTAGCTGTCTGCCCCCATGCACGGCCCATCAAACAGAAGGTCAGGAAGGAGGCTCTGGAGAGGCAGGAGTTCATCACAGAGGAGATCAGGAAGTTAGAAGCGGCAGGTTTGGTGAGAGGGGTGCTCCATCCGACGTGGTTGGCAAATCCGGTAGTGGTGCGCAAGGCGAATGGGAAGTGGAGGCTGTGTATTGATTACACAGATATCAATAAGGCTTGTCCTAAGGACCCCTTCCCATTGCTGCGCATCGACCAGATTGTTGACTCCACGGCCGGGTGTGATCTGTTATCATTCCTCGATGCCTACTCAGGCTACCACCAAATCTTCATGACAATAGAGGATGAAGAGAAGACAGCATTCATCACCCCATGTGGTACGTATTGCTTTTTACGGATGCCTTTCGGGTTGAAGAGTGCTGGCTCGACTTTTGCAAGAGCGGTCCAAATTGGTTTTGAGCCCCAGCTCCATAGAAATATGGAGGCCTACATGGATGACATAGTGGTCAAAACCAAGGACGGGCCAACTCTTGTGCAAGATCTAGAAGAGACATTTGCCAACCTGCGCAAGATCAACCTCAAGTTGAACCCTGAGAAGTGCGTCTTTGGCGTCCCGTCCGGCAAGCTTCTCAGGTTCTTCGTGTCACGGAGCGGGATTGAGGCAAACCCAGACAAGATCAAGGCTATTGAGCAGATCGAGGCGCCCAAGCGGATCAAGGATGTGCGTCGGCTCACCGGCTGCGTTGCCGCCATGAGCCGGTTCATCTCCAAGTCCGCCGAGCGCGCCCTTCCCTTTTTCAAGATCTTGAAAAAGGCGGGCCCAATAGAGTGGACCCCAGAAGCCGAGGCCGCACTGCAGGACCTCAAGAAATACCTCTCCTCCATGCCAATACTAGTTGCGCCTAAACCACAAGAGCCATTACTGTTGTATCTGGCAGCGACGAATAAAGTGTTCAGCGCCGCACTAGTGGCACAGAGGGAGGTCGACGAGGAGGCAGCAACGGCGGTAGAACCAGCGGATGGCAAGCCGAAGACTCCCCCGGCAGGGCCTGGTGCCGACCAGGCGCGGCCCCCGGCAGAGTCTGGTGCTGCCAAGGCAATGCCCGCGCGGTCGAGTGAAGTGGTGCCCAAGAAAAAGATGGTGCAGCACCCGGTTTACTTTGTCAGCTCCCTCTTGCAGGGGGCTAGGTCAAGGTATTCCAGTGTGCAAAAATTGCTCTTCGGCCTCCTTATGGCCTCGAGGAAGCTGCATCACTACTTCTAGGCCCACGAGATCACTGTCGTCACCCGCCTCCCGTTGAAACGGATACTACATAACCCAGACGCAACCGGAAGGATTGTGGAATGGGCCTTGGAGTTGTCAAGCTTCGGTTTAAAGTTTGAGAGTACCTCGACAATTCAGAGCAGGGTCTTGGCGGAGTTCATTGCGGAATGGACCTCAACGCCTGACGAATAAATCTAGGAGACTACTCTCCCCGGCAAGGAAGCAGACCGCAACTGGATCATGTACTTTGACAAAGCCTTCTTGCTGCAAGGCGCCGGTGCCAGTGTGCTGCTCGTCGCACCCACCGGAGAGCACCTCAAGTACGTAATCCAGATGCACTTCCCCAGGGAGATGTCCACCAATAACACCGCCGAGTACGAGGGATTGCTTGCCGGTCTCAAGATCACGGTAGACCTCGGGGTTAAGAAGCTCATCGTCAGGGGTGACTCGCAGCTCATTGTCAGGCAAGTCAACAAAGATTATCAGAGCCCACTGATGGAAGCATACGTAGATGAGGTGAGGAAGATGGAGGAACGCTTTGACGGTATCCAGGCGGAGCACGTCCCCCGAGCGGAGAACGACATCACTGATTACCTGTCAAAGCGTGCCGCATTCAAGCTACCTGTGGAACCATGTACCTTTTTGCTCCGGTTAACTCAACCATCCGTCGATCCATCAGCAAGGTAGAGCAAGCGGAGGAAATCAGGTCCCGGCAAGTAATTTCCTACCGAGCCCCCCGGGGTGTCGCCTTACCATGGCCCGGGACCGTTTGTGCCTTTTGGCTCACGTATATGATAGTGTCGCTAGCATCCACATGACAAAGAACCCGGGCCGACATGGCTAGTCGTGAACCCAAAGCGGCACTAACCTATGGGGACAGCATACATGAATCACTTCGAGCATGTCGGTCATCAACGATGAATTGGCTGTAGCACTGGCTAACAGGACTCGTATCCCGGCTGTAGCAGGCTAGGCAGGACTCAATACCACCGCGTGACATTTCAAGGGATGATATAGGAACGAAATGAATCACATGCCGCCACCAAGTGTCCAAGCAGTAGTCCGGGCTAGCAGGACTCGTGAACCGGTCAGAAGCGGACTACTATCGCCGTAAGCACGAGACTACATTTCCCCATATGAGAGGCTGCCAAGGATAAACAACTAGTTTGTCGGATCCCACTCATACCAAGCATTTCAATCATACACGCAATATGCCCGATATGAGTAAATACAACAAGGCATCACAACAAAACTCTACAACTCAAGTACTTTATTTAAGAGGCTCCAAGGAGCCATACATAACATAGTCATATGTAGGGGTCACATGACCCAACACTCAAGTCATACAATCATACAAGCACATGCGGAAGCAAACTAGTCTCGAGTACGACTCTAGAAAGAAAGAAAGCTTGTTGGAGCCTTTCTATCTACAATGGCCCTTCACAAGTCTTAGATCGCCACCGGGTGGCTAGTTCACTCGTCAAGTCAATATCTACATAGAATCCGGCCTGAGGGGTAGTATTGTCCTCTAAAAACATTAATTACAAACATGAGTACAAAGGTACTCAGCAAGTCTTACCACGTAATCCTATCATACATGCACATTCTCAAGGAAGGAGGTGGAGTTATTTGCAGCAAGCCAGCTTTGACTCTTGGCTGCTTATCCCACGTGACACCACTTTGTAAAGCATTTGTCGTACACGAGTCCACTAATCACCATCACAATACTCCACCGTGGATCCTCTCTCGTCATCCCACGAGAGGGCCATCCACGATACTCACACTTATCTTGAGGCTTTTAGTAGTATCCATTTACTTGTCTATGAACCGATATAGGTAACCCAGAAGTCCTTCTCCGTGGACACGGCTATTCAATAGATCATAGTTAACCCTGCAGGGTGTACTTCTTCACACACGCCTCACCACTTACCGCCATTTACACGACATGTACTGCAACCTTCAAGCGGAAGCCCAACGGGTGTCGGCCACAGCCTACCTAAACACTCAAGTCCCTAGTCCAGTTTATCGCCTATTCGGTTCCATCCGCAGGAGTCCGCCGAGGTTTCCCATACAGCCCCGAACGATGTGTGCAGGGTTCCCGAGATACCAAACGGCACTCGCAGACACCGGGCCACGTGCCTACCGCAACACAACCCACCCCTAAGGTCAGCGCTATGTGCATGCCCCAAAGATGCTACAAACACCGTAAACTACTTGCAACTCCTTGACTAAGAACAAGGGTGGTTAAGAAGCCGAGAGGGTCCATTGGTTTCGGGCCCAATGCGTGGTAGTAGCTGATTCATGGATCACAAACACAGATCTCAGTTCTAGGATCGGCTTCAATGAAACAACCCACCATGTACTCCTACATGGCCTCTCATCGATACCTTTACCAAATCGTGTTCAACACTTTCACTCTCGAACCAACACAACCTTTCACTCCAGGTTCATCATCCCGATGAGCCGACTGACACAACTCTAAGCATAGCAAGCATAGCATGGTAGGAATCACAAACATGGCTCAATCAACTCCTACACATACTAGTGGGTTTCATCTAGTTCTCGTGGCAATGACAGTCATGCAAAGGAAGTGGGTTCAACTACCGCAGCACACAACAGTTTGAATCGCGTTGTCTTAATGCAAGAACGAGAGCGAAGCGAGAACATGGGTTTGTATCGAATGATCAATGAGTTGCTTGCCCGATGGGCTGGGGTAGAGTAACGCCCTTCAGATGGATAGTCGAGGTTATCCTCAAGCGTAACCTATCATGAAAGCACACCGAAAGTAAACACACATGACAATATGCAACAATATGATGCATGCTATGACATGGCAATATGGATGTGTGTTGGCCTAATGCAAGCTGAAATAACAGGAATGAACTCATTTGAATCAAGGATTCAAATGATAGCTCATTTGAGTTAGTCCTAAAGGTGCAATATCTTATTCTGGTTAAACAGCATAGTTAACTTGCTTTAACATGCATGAAACCTGTACCAATGGATAGAGTGGATTTTTCTGATAATTTTCATATATAAATCTTTGCATTTGGAGTTATAGATTAAAAGTTATAAGCATTTGAAATTTGAATTATATTCTGAATTTACTATATCAAAATAAATCCAGAATTGAATTAATGCGCCACCATGCGCCAAGATGACGTCGAGTCAACAGGACGTCCAGGTCAAACCCGACAGTGGGTCCCGCATGTCGGGTAATTAACTTAACTAAAGTTTAATTAAATCTAACCCTATTTAGTTAGCGTGGTGGGCCCCATTTGTCGCTGACTGGGGTCAACGCGGGCCCACAATGGTCAACGCCCACGCCGGCTGCACTGGCGACTAGCCGCCGGGCGAGCCCGACGCGGCGGAGGGAGTGTGTTTATGATTCCGCCACCAAACGAGTCATGAAGGTAGCTACGGTAGCTAGGAGCAACCCGCTTCATTGGTGGAGTTGGTTGGGGTCGGGGTGGCGGAGTTGGCGCCGGCATGACGAGCTAGGCGGCGCGGGTTCGCCAACGACGGGCTTGGGGTTAGAGGGCTTGGTGAGGTGCGGGAAGTACATGGGTAGACCCTTGGGGTGCGGTGAGTGCAACGGACACCATGGGGTGGCCGGAGAGTGACCGGAGCACGCCGGCGACGAGCTCCACGGCGGGTGCTTGGTGAACGTGGCTCGGTTGCTACATTGCTCGAGGGCGCGAGAGAGGGAAGGGGAGTTAGGTAGGCTCACGGCGACGTAGAAACCCTCGTCGAGGTCGGGATGAACCGGAGCGACGGCGGCGACGAAGGGATCTCCGCGACGGCGAGCTCGGCCGAGGTCGGTGAGATGGGTTCGGGCACTAGAGCGAAGCGGGACTCGGCTGGCTAGGGGTAGTGGAGGCTGGCGGAGCTCCTGGACATGGTGCGGAGGGACACGGACGGCGGGAGCACGACTACGGGCGGTGGTCTTGGGCGGTGGCGCGGCCAGATGGGGGAGAGCGAGAGATGATCCGGGAGGAGAGGAGTGTCCAGGGGTTCGGGAGAGGGAGGTCGGTCTCGTCGACGGTGGCGAGAGGAGCGGCGAGGCGGCGACCAGGTGCGTGGCACTGAAGCGGTGCCTGCCGCCGAAGCACTGGCTGCTCGTCTGGCGGAGCCAAGCAGCTGTTGGCTGGCGCGGCTCTTTGGGCTGGGCAGCAGTGGGCCGGTAGGGCGCTGTAAGGTTTTCTGCTTTTAATCTTTTTCTAATTTCCTGCAACTTTGTGGGGTTTTCTAAAATACCAAAACTGTTTTAAAAATCACCAAAATGCTCCTGGTCCCTTGTTGGAATATTTCCAACATGAAACATTTTGTTTGGCAATTTTGAACATTTAAAATATTTTGTATAATTTAAAATGCTCAAGTTCAAAACTTGTGAATTAATCCAAGGACCTTTGGTTGACCTAGAAAATGATACACCTCCTTTGACATAGGTTACGAACCAAAGCAAAGAGGATGAGCATTTTGAAGGGCATTTCAGTTCATTGAAATAATTTTAGTAAACCCTAGTTGAATTAAGGGGGTGTTCGGGGTTTCTCGCCTTCCCATTTCAAATTCAAATGAAATTTAAACATGATGCACACCCTAATGCATGGTCTAACGGGATGTGACAACTCACCCCACTCAAAAGAATCTCGTCCCGAGATTTAGGATCTGCTATAAAAGGTGGGATACTCAAG
Organism: Aegilops longissima; assembly: GCA_021605205.1. NCBI lineage: Eukaryota > Viridiplantae > Streptophyta > Magnoliopsida > Poales > Poaceae > Aegilops > Aegilops longissima. The sequence goes on from CM038676.1 coordinate 279,645,093, forward strand.
TCAAGACGATCCTCCTTTCCCAAGTTGCTTCTTGCTCGGAATGGTTTGACCATTGAACCTTTAGAAACTTGATATTCGACGTCGAGTGGTACGCTCGGCTTGATCGAGGATACGAACGGGATATTCTCGATAGGTGAGGTTATCTTGGAGATCAAGCGTTTGTGGTCCACTCCACGGATAGGATCCGAGAAGCAAGCGCCGAGTTGGGAAACGTGGAAGACATCATGGACTCGAAAGATGCGGAGGTAGTTCCAATTGGTAGGCAACTTCCCTCGCTTGGCAAGAATGCGAAGGGTCCAATGTAACGAGGAGCCAACTTGCCTTTGATACCGAATCGATGGGTTCCTTCAAAGGAGTAACCCAAGGTAAGCCTTCTCGCCAATTTCATAAGTCATTGGCTTATGCTTGCGGTCATATTGGCTCTTTTGACGAGATTGGGCTGTTTTAATTTTCACGAACAACGCGAACCTGCTCTTTCGCTTCCTGAATCATATCCGGGCCAAAGAGTTGTCTCTCCCGGTTTCGACCAGTTAAGAGGCGCTCACATTTCCGCCCATAAAGAACTTCGAAAGGGCTTTGCCAGCTGGCTTGATAACTATTGTTATAAGTTTAACTCGGCGAATGGAAGGCATTTCTCCCAATTCATGCCGAAAGAGATGATGAAGCTCAAGCATATCCTCTAGGATTTGATTGACTCGCTCTACTTGACCACTTGATTGGGGATGGAAAGCGGTGCTAAAGGAGAGACGAGTTCCCAAAGCGTTTGGAAACTTTCCCAAAATCGAGAGGTAAAGAGACTTCCACGGTCTGAGTTAATCTTTAATGGAACACCATGAAGAGACACTATTCGAGAGATGTACAAATCAGCTAGCTGGCTAGCGGTTATACTCTCACGAACGGTAGGAAATGGGCTACTTTGGAAAGACGATCGACGACAACGAAGATAGCATTATTCCCCTCTTGGTCCTGGGAAACCCGTAATGAAATCCATACCGATTTTATCCCATTTCCATTCAGGAATTTCCAAAGGTTGAAGGGTACCAAAGAGGCCGTTGATGCTCGCTTAACTCGACGACGACGCCGCAATTAGCAATGTATTGAGCGATTTCTCTCTTCATCCTAGTCCACCAAAACCTCCGGCGAGGTCTTGATACATTTTAGTACTACCGGGATGAATGGTGAGAGGAGAGTCATGAGCTTCCTTAAGGATCAATCGCCTCAAAGTTGCGCACCTTGGGGACCACTAGACGGTCTCCAAAGAACACGACACCTTGTTCATCAATGGAGAAACAATCTGCGACTCCTTTCTTGATGTTTCTCCCGATACGGAGATTCCGGATCTACCTTCCGTGCTTTGATGATCTGATCCGTAAGGGTAGGTTTCGCCACTGTGGTGGAAAGGAACTCGAGGAACAATGTGAAGATTAAGCTTACGAAATTCCTCGTGGAGAAATGGTTGACTTTGTTGTAACATCAGATACAATAAGATTTGCGATTTAGTGCGCCAGCCATGACATTGGCCTTGCTCGGGTGTAGGATATTCCTAAGTCGAAATCTGTAATCAACTCGACCCAACGTCTTTGCTCGAGATTCAAACCGTTGGGTGAAGATATATTTCAGACTTTGGTGATCAGTAGATTTCGCAACGATTACCCGTAAGGTAATGTCGCCAGGTTTTGAGTGCATGAACCATCGCCGCAAGCTCTAGATCGTGTGGGATAGTTATCCTCATGTGGACGAATCGCCGAGAAGCGAGGCAATCACATGACGATCTTGCATGAGTATGCAACCTAGTCCTTGTCGCGAGGCGCCGTAATAGATAATAAAGTCCTTAGAGAAATCTGGTGGAACAAGTACGGAGCAGATGTCAGCGCCTTTTCAGTTCTGAAAGCTGAACTTCGCCTTTGTGGCGCCCATTCAACTTTTATCTTTCTTGAGGAGTTCGTTAGAGGTTTAGCAACTTTAGAGAAATTCTCGATTTAAGCGGCGGCAATAGCTCGCTAAACCGAGGAAACTCCGAACTTGCTTGACCGATTCAGGTGGAGTCCAATCAAGGACGGCTTGAACTCGCCGGATTGACAGCAATGCCCTTACCGGAGATTACATGTCCTAGATAGGTCACTTCGGTAACCAGAATTCACACTTAGAGAATTTGGCATAAAGGCGGTGCTCTCAAGTTTCATCAATACTAGCCTTAGATGTTCGGCATGTTCTTCCTCATTCTTGGAGTAGATGAGTATATCATCGAGGTATACCACTATTTAATTTATCCAAATACTCCATGAAGATTGAGTTCATTAACCGAGAGAAGGTGGTGGAGCATTGGTTAATCCGAAGGACATGACGGTGTACTCAGATTGGCCATAACGAGTGACAAAGGCCGTTTTAGGAATGTCCTCGTTTTGATTTTGATTTGATGGTAGCCCAACCTCAAATCCATCTTGAAAAGATCGAGGATCCAGCGAGCTGATCATACGTGTCGTTGATCCCGGGAGCGGATACTTGTTCTTGATAGTGACCAAATTGATAGGTCGGTAATCTACAACCATCCGATCCGTACCATCCTTCTTCTTGACGAAGAGGACGGGCAAGCCCATGGAGATGAACTAGGACGGATGAAACCTTTTGCAAGGACTCATCGAGTTGTTTCTTAAGTTCAGCTAGTTCTAGGGTGCCATCTTATAAGGTCTTCTAGAGATTGGGACGGTTCCGGGACAAGATCTATCACGAACTCGACATCCCCGCTGTGGAACACTGGCAGTTCCTCCGAAAGACATCCGGAAATCACGGACTACCGGAATATCTTCGAGGTCCGGAAGGGGTTGGCATTTAAGGAGTAAAGTCGGCGCTTAGACACTCGGGTTAAAACATTCACCGCCTTGCCCAAGGATGGGTAAGTTGAACAGTTCTAGTAGAGCAATCAATCTTAGCATAATGGGCTGACATCCGGTCCATACCCAAGATGATGTTTATGTCCGAGGACTTAAGAGCTATTAGAGATGCAAGAAAGACTAATCTGTCGACAAGAATTTCATTCCCATGACTTATTCTAGAGGTTTGCCATCTAGAACCGTGGAGTTTGAATTTCCATGGAGGTAGGCATGTCACGAGAATGTGGTGTTGTGCAATCGAGCATAGCTCTCGTAAATAAATGAATGAGATGCTCCAAAGATCAAAAGAACGGTTGCCGGATGGCAATTAACAAGAAGCGCATCGAGGACGACGTTGGGATCCTCATAGGTCTCTTCAGCAGAAACATAATTGACATGGCCACGAGTGGTGGCAACCTGGTTTAGCATAGGGCACCTTTCCGCTGGCTTGCCGCGCCAACAGACTTTCCAACTTGATTGGGGTTGTTCTGGGACACTCTCGGATATAGTGGCCCGCCTCTCCACACTTGAAGCAAGTTATCACATTTGGACGTGGAGCAGCATTAGCAGTGGGGCCTCCATAAGTCTTGGGCGGAAAATATCTGCTGGTTGGGGCGAGGCGCCTCAAAGGATGGCCTCGGGTGAACTGGGTGGTAGGGCAGTATTTGGAACCCAAACCCGCGCTTCGGGATCCAGAGTCGGATGAAGATCCAGAATCACGGATGTGCTTTGCTGAAGCCTCAAAATCAGTCTGCCTGGTTTGGCCGATAGCCTTATTGACTAGCTTCGGAAAGAGGTACACTCATGCAGACGGGATCTCGGCGTAGCTCAGGCTAAGTCCCTTGCGGAACCTTGCACGCTTCTTGGCATCGGTAGAAACTTCTTGGGGAGCATAACGTGCTAACCTCCCAAATTCACGGTTGTAGGCATCCACCGTCACCTACCTTGGGTGAAACTTAGAATTCCTCACGCTTGCGGTCCATAAGACCTTCTCGAATATGATGCTCACTAAGGCGGCACTCAATTCAGCCCAAGTTGTAACTTGTCCAACCGGACGATAGCCTCATAATTCTCCCACCGAGGCTAGGTGGCCTTCAAGATGATAAGCGCAAAGGTGACCTTGTCAGCCTCAGCCACGCTAGCGGAACGCAGCTTGTGGTGGATCTGCGAAGCCAATCATCCGCCGAGAGGCTCGACGGAATATTTGAACTTTGGGGATACAGCTTGACGAAGTCGTTGAGTGAAACCACATCATTTCTTGGCTGGCGGCGGTGTTTTGTTCAATCCGCCCGAAGAAGCGGTTGGTTTCACGCTTATTGCGCTCGCTTCAAAGATAACCTCGCCAAAGATGGCGGTTGCGGCAGATTCACATTTCTGGCTGCACTAGCTTCTCCTCGCCCGAGCAGCAGGAGTGTTATGAGTGTTGACCATCCCGGGAGACAAAGCAAAGGTTTAAACCAGGATGGCAGAATTTAACAAGGAAGTGCGGAAGGTAATGGATAGCATGGAATGCAAAGATGTTCATCCGTATGACATGGTATTATAAAACTGCCATATATATATATACCAACGGTCATACACACCATTCATAGATCAGTACAAGCCTGACGGAGTACAACTATAAGGAAAGGCGTTACATCTCATCGGAAGCATCCCAACTTCTATACATTATTTTTCTACACTTAGGAACGATACACACTAAGTCGTATTCCACGAGTCACGCAGACGGTGGAAACACAACTATTACCACACTAGGAATACTACTACTATCTCAGCAGCTCCATAGTAGTCCTCATAGAAATCACCACCCAAGCTCGAAGTGGAACATGATCGTCCGAAATGCAGATAATCCTGTGGGGCCTGTGGACCATAAGGACTCGGATGTGGCCGTGGTCCAACAAACGGTGGCAGACGAGGCCCACGAGGAGGAGTGATGCCTCCAACCTCACGCCACTCCATAAAGTCCGGCAGACTCGCCCGCACAGGGTACAAGTCCCTCATGTCCATATATCCGCTTGCACGGCAGTGCAAACCTAGTCGAGTAGCCCGGTGGTCGAACGGGCATTAAAAGCTCCATACGCAAGGCCCGATTCTCACGGTCCTTGTCCTCCAAAGATCTCAAGAGTAGTGCGAAGGAGTGAGTCCTCATGGGATGCATCACTGCACAAACTCGGAGGTAGCCATGCGCCCTGTGGAGGGATGCCGCATATAGCGAAAATCAGTGTTGCCCAAAGAAGGCATTCTCGCCCGAATAATAGTCATCATGGAATAGGCTGCATCTTGCATGACATTCCAATAGTGATTCCGAGCCCATAAGAACGGTGAAGTGGCTCAAGAGCTCGGGATAAGATGGATAAATCCGACCGTGCATAGGTATTGGCTTTGATTGAAATCCCTAAACTGCTCCTCGACGGTATATTCAGGATACCATCGATAACAGACTCAATCATCACCGAACCAGCATTGCCGTGTGACCACACACACCAATGCAACGGGTCAAAGTAACCACTTGGTTTCGGGGACGGTGGCCATCCGAAAGCACAGCCACAATGCAAAGGCATTAGAATTTCTAGGAAAATCGGGCAGCATAACATCTCAAATGCTCAAAATCAGATTTGAGACATTCAAAAACAGATTGCAAAACCACTCAACAACATCATATCAAGGTTCTCGTTCAATTGATAGCATACTAAAATTTAGTAGCACCGAATCGAGGATGTAACCAACAATCCTATAAGTTACTACGGATTAGTAACACGTGAACTCGATAGAGAGAAGAGAGCCTAGTCCTAAACCCACGCCGAATGAGAAGAGGATGACTCAGATCGAGGGCATAAGGTAAAGGAGTAAAAGAGCCTTACGCTCCCTCCCACAATCAATTCCCTACATATAACTAAAGCATTTCTAGACTCAACTTCACCAGTTTGGCTTAGCGAACCCACAGCAGCCCCGCTCGATGCCAACGCTGTCAGACCCCGATTCCAAGTCACATCGACCTAGCTGGTAACACCTCATATCACTTTGCGGCCTCACGACGGTATTCCCACGGTGTCGCCTTACCATGGCCCGGACCGCTTTGCCTTTTGGCTCACGATATGATAGTGTCGCTAGCATCCACATGACAAAGAACCCGGGCCGACATGGCTAGTCGTGAACCCAAAGCGCACTAACCTATGGGGACAGCATACATGAATCACTTCGAGCATGTCGGTCATCAACGATGAATTCGGGCTGTAGCACTGGCTAACAGGACTCCGGTATCCCGGCTGTAGCAGCTAGGCAGGACTCGAATACCACCGCGTGACATTTCCCAAGGGATGATATAGGAACGAAATGAATCACATGCCGGCCAATCAAGTGTCCAAGCAAGAGTGTGGGCTAGCAGGACTCGTGAACCGGGCAGTAGCGGACTACTATCGCCGAAGCACGAGACTACATTTCCCCATATGAGAGGCTGCCAAGGATAAACAACTAGTTTGTCGGATCCCACTCATACCAAGCATTTCAATCATACACATAATATGCCCGATATGAGTAAATACAACAAGGCATCACAACAAAACTCTACAACTCAAGTACTTTATTTAAGAGGCTCCGAGGAGCCATACATAACATAGTCATACAGGTAGGGTCACATGACCCAACACTCAAGTCATACAATCATACAAGCACATGCGAAGCAAACTAGTCTCGAGTACGACTCTAGAAAGAAAGAAAGCTTGTTGGAGCCTTTCTATCTACAATGGCCCTTCACAAGTCTTAGATCGCCACCGGGTGGCTAGTTCACTCGTCAAGTCAATATCTACATAGAATCCGTCGGAGGGGTAGTATTGTCCTCTGAAAAACATTAATTACAAACATGAGTACAAAGGTACTCAAAGAAGTCTTACCACGTAATCCTATCATACATGCACATTCTCAAGGAAGGAGGTGGAGTTATTTGCAACAAGCCAGCTTTGACTCTTGGCTAAGCTATCCCACGTGACACCACTTTGTAAAGCATTTGTCGCACACCAGTCCACTAATCACCATCACAATACTCCACCGTGGATCCTCCTCTCGTCATCCCACGAGAGGGCCATCCACGATACTCACACTTATCTTGAGGCTTTTAGTAGTATCCATTTACTTGTCTATGAACCGATATAGGTAACCCGAAGTCCTTCTCCGTGGACACGGCTATTCAATAGATCATAGTTAACCTGCAGGGTGTACCTCTTCACACACTCTCACCACTTATCGCCGTTTACACGACATGTACTGCAACCTTCAAGCGAAGCCCAACGTGGGTGTCGGCCACAGCCTACCTAAACACTCAAGTCCCTAGTCCAGTTTATCGCCTATTCGGGTTCCATCCGCAGGAGTCCGCCGAGGTTTCCCATACAGCCCCGAACGATGTGTGCAGGGTTCCCGAGATACCAAACGGCACTTTCGGACAGGCCATGTGCCTACCGCAACACAACCCACCCCTAAGGTCAGCGCTATATGCGGCCCCAAAGATGCTACAAACACCGAAACTACTTGCAACTCCCTGACTAAGAACAAGGGTGGTTAAGAAGCCGAGAGGGTCCATTGGTTTCGGGCCCAATGCGTGGTAGTAGCTGATTCATGGATCACAAACACAGATCTCTGTTCTTAGGATCGGCTTCAATGAAACAACCCACCATGTACTCCTACATGGCCTCTCATCGATACCTTTACCAAATCGTGTTCAACACTTTCACTCTCGAACCAACACAACCTTTCACTCCAGTTCATCATCCCGATGAGCCAGACCTGACACAACTCTAAGCATAGCATGGTAGGAATCACAAACATGGCTCAATCAACTCCTACACATACTAGTGGGTTTCATCTAGTTATCGTGGCAATGACAGTCATGCAAAGGAAGTGGGTTCAACTACCGCAGCACACAACAGTTTGAATCGCGTTGTCTTAATGCAGAAACGAGAGCGAAGCGAGAACATGGGTTTGTATCGAATGATCAATGAGTTGCTTGCCCGATGGAACTGGGGTAGAGTAACGCCTTCAGATGGATAGTCGAGGTTATCCTCGGGGCGAACCTATCATGAAAGCACACCAAAGTAAACACACATGACAATATGCAACAATATGATGCATGCTATGACATGGCAATATGGATGTGTGTTGGCCTAATGCAAGCTGAAATAATAGGAATGAACTCATTTGAATCAAGGATTCAAATGATAGCTCATTTGAGTTAGTCCTAAAGGTGCAATATCTTATTCTGGTTAAACAGCATAGTTAACTTGCTTTAACATGCATGAAACCTGTACCAATGGATAGAGTGGATTTTTCTGATAATTTTTCATATATAAATCTTTGCATTTGGAGTTATAGATTAAAAGTTATAAGCATTTGAAATTTGAATTATATTCTGGAATTTACTATATCAAAATAAATCCAGAATTGAATTAATGCGTCAGCCATGCGTCAGCATGACGTCAGAGTCAACAGGGACGTCCAGGTCAAACCTGACAGTGGGTCCCGCATGTCAGGGTAATTAACTTAACTAAAGTTTAATTAAATCTAACCCTATTTAGTTAGCAGGGCTGGGCCCCATTTGTCAGTGACCTGTTGGGGTCAACGCGGGCCCACAGTGGTCAACGTCCACGTCGGCTGCACCGGCGACTAGCCGCCGGCGAGCCCGACGCGGCGGAGGGAGTGTGTTTGGCGATTCCGGCGACCAAACGAGTCGCGGAAGGTAGCTACGGGTAGCTAGGAGCAACCCGCGTCTACTGGTGGAGTTGGTTGGGGTCGGGGTGGCCGGAGTTGGCGCCGGCGACGAGCTAGGCGGCCGCCGGGGTTCGGCCAACGACGGGCTTGGGGTTAGAGGGCTTGGTGAGGTGCGGGAAGTACATGGGTAGACCCCTTGGGGTGCGGTGAGTGCAACGGACACCATGGGGTGGCGGAGAGTGACCGGAGCACGTTGGCACGAGCTCCCGGCGGCGGGTGCGGGTGAACGTGGCTCGGTTGCTCGCTGCTCGAGGGCGAGAGAGAGGGAAGGGGAGTTAGGTAGGCTCACGGCGACGTGTAGAAACCCTCGTCGAGGTCGGGGATGAACCGGAGCGACGGCGGCGACGAAAGGGATCTCCGGCGACGGCAAGCTCGGTCGAGGTCGGTGAGATGGGTTCGGGGCACTAGAGCGAGCGGGACTCGGCTGGCTAGGGGTAGTGGAGTGCGGCGGAGCTCCTGGACATGGTGCGGAGGGACACGGACGGCGGGGAGCACGACTATGGCGGTGGTGCGGCGGCGGTGGCGTCGGCCAGGATGGGGGAGAGCGAGAGAGATGATCCGGGGAGGAGAGGGAGTGTCCAGGGGTTCGGGGGAGAGGGGGAGGTCGGTCCTCGTCGACAGTTGGCGAGAGGAGCGGCGAGGCGGCGACAGTGTGTGGCACCTGAAGCGGTGCCCGCCGAAAGCACTGGCTGCTGCTGGCCGAGCCAAGCAGCTGTTGGCGCTTGCTGTTGGCTGGGGCAGTGGGCCAGTAGGGCGTCTGTAAGGTTTTCGCTTTTTAACCTTTTTCTAATTTCCTGCAACTTTGTGGGGTTTTCTAAAATACCAAAACTGTTTTAAAAATCACCAAAATGCTCCTGGTCCCTTGTTGGAATATTTCCAACATGAAACATTTAGTTTGGCAATTTTGAACATTTAAAATATTTTGTATAATTTAAAATGCTCAAGTTCAAAACTTGTGAATTAATCCAAGGACCTTTGGTTGACCTAGAAAATGATACACCTCCTTTGACATAGGTTCTGAACCAAAGCAAAGAGGATGAGCATTTTGAAGGGCATTTGTGTTCATTGAAATAATTTTAGTAAACCCTAGTTGAATTAAGGGGGGTGTTCGGGTTTCTGCCTTCCCCATTTCAAATTCAGATGAAATTTAAACATGATGCACACCCTAATGCATTGGTCTAACTGGGATGTGACATGTCGACAAGCGTACTGTCGCGGACACTGAGCCTGCCCAAGAGCAACTGGCTCCGGCGGGGCGTCAGGCCCTGGCCGTAGAGACAGTCGCTCCCATGGCGGAAGAGATGCCTTTGGTCCTTGCCGTTGAGCCTCAGGCTCCGGCATGGGCGCAGCACACCATCCAATTCCTCCAGACAGGGGAGCTTCCTGAGGAGCAGGAAGAAGCGGAGAGAGTAGCCCGTCGGTCCGCCCTGTACCAGTTCGTCGATGACGTCCTGTACCGGAGGAGGCCGAACGATGTGAAACTCAAGTGCATCCCCGGGAGGAAGGACTATAGCTGTTGGCAGAGATACATGGAGGCATATGTGGCTCCCGCATAGGGTCGAGGGCCCTTGCCGGGAAGGCGTTCCGGCAAGGTTTCTTATGGCCCACCGCCCTCCAGGATGCGACGGCACTAGTCACCAAGTGTGAAGCGTGCCAGTTCCATTCAAAGAAGCTTCATCAACCAGCTCAAGCCCTTCAAACAATCCCTCTCTCCTGGCCATTCTCGGTCTGGGGGCTCGATATACTGGGCCCCTTCCCCCGCGCTGTCGGGGGCTTTGAGTACTTGTACGTTGCAATCGACAAGTTCACAAAGTGGCCAGAGGTGGAAGCAGTGAGGAAGGTGACTGCTCAGTCAGCTGTCAAATTCTTCAAAGGACTGGTTTGCGTTTTGGTGTGCCAAACAGAGTCATCACCGACAACGGCATGCAGTTCACAAGCCACACCTTCATGTTGTACACCCAAGACCTCGGCAGCAAGGTCTGCTTTGCTTCCGAGGCACATCCACGAAGCAACGGCCAAGTGGAGAGGGCAAATGCTGAAGTGTTGCGAGGCTTGAGAACGAAGACCTTTGACAAGCTGCACAAGAGCGGAAGGCACTGGATTGATGAGTTGCCGGCGGTTCTTTGGTCGATCAGGACGACGCCAAGTCGAGCCACCGGCCAGACACCTTTCGCCCTGGTATACGGGGCGGAAGCAGTTCTCCCCACGGAACTCATACACGGGTCACCTCGAGTGCTCGCTTATGATGAGCTTGAGCAAGAGCCGTTGCGCCAAGATGATGCGACGCTCCTTGAGGAAGATCGTCTTCGGGCGTCTGTGAGAGCGGCACGCTACCAGCAAGCCTTGCACCGCTACCATAGCCGCAAGGTTCATGCCCGAAGCTTTGAGGAAGGCGACCTTGTTCTTCGGCGCGTTCAGTCGGCCAAGAATTCCAAGAAGTTGACGCCAAAGTGGGAAGGCCCTTACCGGGTAATACGAGTCACCAGGCCGAGCGGAGTCCACCTGGAGACCCAGGATGCCGTAACAGTGAGCAACTCCTGGAACATCGAGCATCTTCGCAAGTTTTAACCATAAGGCACGGCTTGCCGGGCCTCCCGGCAAGCCACCTTTTGTACGAGCTTTGCCCACAAGGCATGTGACCCTTTGTACAAAGCCAGGCGTAGACCCTGAGCATAAATAAATGAAGCGCTGGTGCCCTAAGTTATAGCATGCATGCTAGGTTGAGTCTCCTCCTTGGTTAGGGTTGATAGTGCTTAGCGGCGGCAAGAGCAAAGATCCACCCGCGGCAAGCCAAGGTCGCTGGGGGCTGCAGATTCAGATAAGTTCTCTATCCCTTATCATGTGTTTCATTATGGACTGAGGTATGTGAAACCTCGTTTTATCCTTAGGCTACCGTGCTCCCCTCATTTCGGACCCCAGGACTCGTTTTCTGGGACCGAGTTTGGTCGTAGTCGCAGCAGCAAGGAAATAAAACGAGGAGCCTAAGCCCACCTCATCCCTGCCTCCGCCAAGGGCGTGAGAAAGTTCGAGCGAAGTGGGGGGATGGCAAGGCCTGTTGCCAGGCGAAAAAATGTTTATCTTAAAGGTAACAAGGATTTACTCCTTGTCATGGGTTTCACCTGCGAAAGAAAAACCCGGCAAACATCCCTTTTTCATTAAAAAACATTCCATACAGGTATAGTTCATATGAAATGAAAAACATGAACAAGGGGATTACAAGCTTTAAATTCAAAAGGCCCGCAGGCTTACACGCAAAAAAAGAGATAAGATGCCCGTAATCCCTTTCTTGTCCCTCTCCTCAGGAGGCAGGTCAAGGAGGCGAAAAGGGCAAAAGGGGCGCCTAGGCGAGCTACGAGCAGCAGAAGACACCGAGAGAACACCTCGGTGACCGCCCACGGGCGGGCCGGTGATAATGGTGCTGGGAAAGGAGCTGGAAGACGAGGCGGCAGGACCGGCAATACGCGATGAAGGTGTCGGTGCCCGCGTACTCTGAGTTGACGGCCTTGCCGCTCGCCCTCTTCCTCTTCCGTGGCCTCCCGATGCCAGTCGCCCAAGGAGACGGCCCCGAGAAGTTCAAGGAGCTAGCCCCGCCCCCGGCAAACCTCTGCCGGAGGAGCGGCCGGGTGCAGATGCTGCTGCTGCCGCACCCGCCCAGGCGCGGTGCATCCGACGCCTAGTCAGACTCATCCCGCTATCTGCCCCGCTATCTTCCTCGTCACTTTCGTTTGGGGAAGAGCTTCCATCGTCAGAATCTCCATCGAAGGAGCTCTCCACGCAGCACTTTAGGCGAGTCCCAAACTCTCCGAAGACCTTGACGGAGAGTAGGCCGTCCTCCATTAATTTGAAGTAGAGGACGAGCCCTGCCGTCAGGCTGTGGATGCGAGCAAACGTCTTCCACCCACGACGGAGGTACATGGCTCGAGGAGCCGGGAAGTCAACATCGACCCGCGTGCCCCCATTCCCGCAACCCCTCATGTGCAATCTGAGCGATTGGGGCCGGTCACGCTCCATCTCCCGAGCAAACGGGGCGGGAAGACGAAGACGGCAATGCGGAGGTCGTCGCAGCCTGATGAAGAACTCGCGGGGCTGGTCTTCGACATGGCCTTCCATCAGGAAAGGCATCATTGACGGGGGGCGAAGCCGGCGCGCCGCCCCGTCCTCCTCTTCCCCGAGCACTGCAACCTCTGCCCCGGCCTCGCCCACAGCCTCATCCCCACCCCTTTCCCCTCGCGGTCGGCTCTGCCACCACGGGCTCAGGAGGAGGAGGAGGGACGCGTTGTCGAGCGGCGACCCATGCCGCCACCGTCGAAGGGCCGGGATTCCCTTTCTCCATGATAAGTGGAAGGAAGAAGCAGAAGCAAGATGAGATAGATGACAGGAGAGTGCGGGACGCCATCCCCCCTTCCCCCTCCTTATAAAGGAGCGAGGTCGGGGCTCGGCCGCCCCGCTCGGCCAATCAAGACACGGGAGGTGCAGGGAACCAGGACCGACCCACTGCCCCAACCAGCGATGGCCCGGTTTCCCGTCTCCACCGTTTGCCACCCCGAGCGCATGAAAGCCGCGTGGCAAACGTGCAGAATTGAGGGGACGGGTGACGCGACCCCTCCCCACCCCATGATCGTGGGGAGTGGACGCTTTAAAGACTGTGCCCCGGCCCCATTCAGTAAATGAGCTGCGCCTCCACGCCTTCCTCCCTTTACGGGGAAGGCACGAGCCGCCTCTTTACTGTGATGTGACGCATGCGTGTGAAAACCGCCCCACGCATGCCGCCCACGTCACACACGCCCCTCCGCGCCGTGCCGCGCGCACGGGTAGTGGGAAGCACAGCGCGCAAAAAATCTTACCACGGTAAAAACCGCCCCGCCTGCCCGCTCACCGTTTTGGGCCTGACCCAACAACGTGTCGCACTTATTTGTGGCCCAGGCCCGGGGGCTCCTGTCGGTGTACAAAACTAGGGGCACATTTTTGTACCCCTTTACCTGTGCACGGGCAGTCAGAGCCGCACCTGCGACCACATCAAGCAGAGCGAGGGAGGTGAGCCAAGGTAAGACCGTAGCCCAAGACGAAGCGGAGCAACGCCAAGACCAAGGCCACAAAGAGCAGAGGGACAAAGCAGGTTCCCCCGGCAAGACCCTTGCCGGGGGCGGCCTCGGCAGCCCCGGTAAGACCCTTGCCGGGGCAGCTCGCCCCACACCAACGGAGTGAGCCACCCTTGAGCCCACGATCCCCAACACCGTCATCGACGTGGGGCCAGGGCTCGGGAAGGCACCTCTGTGGTGGTATGCAGATCTTTGTGAAGACATATTCAAGATCAAATGAGGATAGGGAGGCAGCCATCCTCACCGAAGAAACCCACAAGACCCCCGGCAAGATCCTTGCCGGGGATGCCTGCGCGCCACGGCAAGACCCTTGCCGGGCCACCCACCAAGGCCCTCTCCAAGCGCACCAGCAGGGCCACCATCGGGCCCGCACCAGCCAAGTCTCCGCCGCCGTTCCCATGCAACTGGCGACCCAACCAGCTGGGCAGGCACCTGCATGGCAACATGCAGCCCTTCGTGGAGGCTCCACCACCGCGCCACCTCAGCTGCCTGCCTGCCTACATGGCACTGCATGCACCGCTGGCCAGGGTGCGTGTCGAAGCTTGGAGGAGCGGCGACGGACGGGACGGGCCTTGCCCCCGTCCCCGATAAAGTGAAGGGACACCTAAGTCTCGCATTAAATGTGCTTTGTCCTGTAGTACCAGCGATAAGCTCGCGACACTGTTGCCTTTCCACCTCCTGTGTGCCACTGTGGCAACCCCTTTTTCCTATAAAAGGAGGCCCAAGGCGACCAGGAGAAGGATTCGGCTTTTTGGAGCTCGCTACACCCCGTAGCTAGTTCAAGAACTCAGATATACATACACCAAAGCAGGACTAGGGTTTTACGCATCCTCGCGGCCCGAACCTGGATAAACGAACCGCGTGCTCTCTGTTAGACCCGCTCTTCTCGCAACCCCGCGCCCCGCAACCGCAGTAGGGATTCTTGTGATCCTATAGGTGTCGTTTCCCACCGACATGGCGTCACCTTCGTCTGCACCGTCAGCCGGGGCCGCAGGATCGGTGGCATCGCCGGTCGAAGGCGCGAGGACGAAGCCACGAAACTTCTTCAGCAGGGCCTCCACTTGACCTTTCACGGCTGCGGCGGCAGCCGTCTAGTGTTCATCAGCTACAGGCTCTAGCAGCTTGTCAAGACGAGCGTTGGGGTCACGAAGGTACAGATGGATGAAGACACGCGTCAGTGCAGCTGAAGAAAGGATACGAGCCTCTGCCTCAGCCATGGGACCGATGCCCTCCACGACTTCCTCAAGCGCCTTCACCAAGTGGGGAAGATGCTGAGCAGGGTCATCCTCGTCGGTGGTCAGCGGCCACTCCAAGCCCTTCTCGTACAGTGATTTCAGCGCCGCACGGGATCTCTCCTCAAGAAGCGAGAAGGCCACGCAGTCTTCAGCCAGGACCTTCGCCCTTGGCGTCAAGATCGGCCTCCTTCGCCTTAACCTTCCGCTCCAACTCCTCCAGCTGGCCGCGCTCCGCGGCCTGCGCCTTCGCCAGCTCACCTAGCTCGGCGTCGCGGCCCTTGATGGAGTCCTCCCGAGCCCTCATCTCCTCCTCCTTCGCCTGGCGGCCATGTGCTTCTTCTGCGTGTTGGTCGCGCAGGCTCTTCAGCTCGTCCTCCAGCTCTCGGCTGCGGTCGCGGGCGGCCTCGGCGTCCTTCAGCGCCGCCTCGCGATCGGTCGCAGCTTTGGCGGCGGCCTTCTTCCTCTTCTCGGAGGCCGCCGCAGCCTGGCTCAGTGACGCTCGAACCTCCGAGTCAGATTGAAGCCAGCCAGAGGCCAGCTCCAGGCGCCCGGCTACCAGGCACAGGTCCGCGCCCAGGAGATCTTCTCGCAGCTGGGCCATCTCCAAAAGGGCTCGCTCCAAGACGACAGAGGAAGCAGAAGAACCTGGGGCCAGAGGCGCAGGAGGAGGAGGGGGCGACGTTGTCACCAGAGCCTAGGAGACCAAGGGCTCCTGAGCCTTTGGGACCTCATCAGCCGAGCCAGGCATCGGCACTTCCGGAGCCAGCGGGGCCACGGGAGCTGACTCCTCCCGATGACGCTCCTCTTGGCCTCGCGAGGGCGACAGGGCTGGGGAGGTGAGAGTGTTGTCGCCTCCTTTCTCCGCAGAGGGGGGCGTGACCGCTATATCCTCCTTCCTTTTCTTCGCCGAAGGCATCGGCCTGATCAACCAAGGGTGAACGTCAGGAAATAGAAAGTACTAGCAAGAACAAGATGAAGCTCGAGCACTTACTGGTCCACCGCAGCATAGTCCACCCTCCGCTTGGGGAGCTTGAAGCCCGAAAGCTTCGGAGCCTGAGGAGTGGGTCAACGGGCTCCGGGAGTAGAAGACGGCGCAGCAGAAGGGCCGGAGGCAGCTCCAGACGGCGTCAAGGCAGAGGCAACATCTCGAGAGACCAGCGATGACCTGCCCCTCATCGGGATAACGGGCAGCTCTCCATCCTCCTAGCGGGCATCGGCCTCAACGTCGTCAGGAAGGGCACGGAGGATGTCAGCTTTGCTCAAAGGGGAGGTCTCCCCCATCTCTTCGGGGGTCACCTCCGAGTCTTCCTCCTCCCCCTCTTCCTCCCCGCGGGACTCTTCAGAAGACAGCTCCACCGGCTTCGCCGCTGCAGGGGACCCGATGGGCGCTGGCGGCACCAGCCCGCGCGCGTCAAAAGTCGGCCGAGCGGCCACGATCTGCTCCCAGTACTTTCGGAGGAACAGAGGAACAAAGGTGCTCGGCGATTACACTTGGTTGTCCCCGACCAAGAGGCGCAGAACTGCAGTCAGCTCATCATCAGGCAGGGTCTCCGAGCTCAGGCGAATCTTGTCTTCTTCATCTCCAAGCGTCCACAAGGGGCGCGCACGCGCCTGAAGTGGAGCAATGCGCAGCGTCATGAATTCTCTCAGGAGCATGGCCCCTGTCACCTTGGCCGCCCTCGCGATGCCCGGCTTCAGGTCGGCTTGCATCTGTGCCAACACCGACGACGCCCGCTCATCGGTAAGCTTCGCACAAGACCACACCTTGTCGGATTGGGGCATCTCCGTCTGGAGCACCAAGCGCGGGTGGACACACTTGGTGCCCATCATGACCCATTTGGCCCAGAGGTTGTCGGCCTTCTTCCCGGTGTTTCAGATTGAGTTGGCCTTGCCGTCCGTGATGAAATTGGCGCACCCGGAGATATGACCCTTGCTGATGCGGAGGAAGAAGAAGTGGCGCAGCAGAGCCACGGACGGCATCACGCCAAGATACGCCTCGCAATAGTAGGCGAAGATGGACAAGAGAAGGATGGAGTTGGGATGAAGGTGCAGCGCGTACAGACCGTAATGGTCAAGGACCTCATAGAAGAAGTCAGATAAGGGGGGAACCAGCCCCGCGGCGATGCTACTCGTGAAGAAGGGGAAAAAGGTACTCCCCTCAGGTTCCGGCACGTCGGAGGCAACCCGGAGCTCCGTCTTCCCCCTCTCATTGCTCTCCCACGCCGTCAGCAAGCGTGTGGCGCCGAGGCTCTTCTACGGGACGTTGGGTGCGTCGAGAGCGGGTTCGTACCAAGCCGACGACGAGGGGGGCTTGACCTTGCGCGGCGCCATAGGTTGCTAATGCGGTGGAGGATGGAAGCAGGTCTGAGGATTTCGGAGGCAGGGCGCAAGAAAGGGGATCTGAGCAAGGCGAAGAGAAGCAATGAAGGCAAGCACTGTCTGCACCGGCCTTTTTGTCAAGTCAGACAGTTGCCGAGGCAGCGTGGGGAAGCAGAGACGCCCACGTCCAATCAACCGCCACGTGTCGACCAAGGCCGCAGGCTATTGGGCCTCGCGGCACTCCGCACTTGACCTTTGGCTTCGCCTCAAAGCCAAGCCCGAGCGCACCTTGGGCCCGGGGGCTACTGTCAGCACCAACAAGAACGAGCAGCAAGCCATATATATAAATCAATTAGGCTTCAAGTGCATACTTGTTGGTGAAAGTGTTGTCCAATGGGAATTATATTTTTTTATTACTCATGTATCCTACAAAGTCTGTCGCACAGCCTTGTGACTTCTTACTCCATTTCTAAATTTGTACTAGTGCTCTATACCGTATATTGCGCTACTCTTACTACTACTTCCCTCCTGGTTTATTGGTCCCCTTCGTAATTTGTGCCAAATTTTGACCATAAATTTCACTAACTAAATGTTAATGCATGTCACAAAAAATTATATCGGTTTATTCGTATTGAACATAGTTTCCAATGGAATAATTTTCGGTGACATCCATTGACATTTTGTTAGTTAAACATATGGTTAAAATGTAACACTAAATACGATTAGTAAGTACTCGTATAGTACTAGTACTAGTATACGTCAGTCAAATTATTCATCATGTCCTCACATTGAATTGACGTGACAACACGCTGCGCGTGAGGTTACACAAGAATCCCGGCGGCGTGTTAGGGTATTGTGGACTTCACATTTGCAGTACTACCACTTATCTGTCGAAATCTTTCATCATTCACTTAAAACAGTCGATTGATCAAACATTGAGTACCATATAACTAGAATTAACCGATGCAACTCCAACAAGGATTGGCCGGTGCTACCGGCTGGCGTCAAGTTCGATCCCACGGATCAGGAGCTGATCGAGCACCTTAAGGCCAAAGTGAGTGCTGACAACGCGAGATCTCACCCTCTCATCGGTTTGTTCATACCAACCATCAAAAGCGAGCACGGCATATGCTACACCCATCTAGAGAAACTTCCAAGTAAGATACCAATCGGCCGTCTACTTGCACAAACCTATTCCTTTGTTTATAGCTCTATTTTTCTTTTTAGACGCGGACCTAGTGAAGCAATTACAATTTGACAGTTAATAAAAAGTGAAAAAAGTGACTGCAACATGCCAAAGATGTTTTGAAAATGCCAACTGCGTACTCTAAAACCTGTATTCGACAATACTGCAGGTATCACACTGAGTGGCCAAAGCAAGCATTTCTTCCAGCGCAATTCCAGGGCATTCAAAAGGGGCACGTGGACATGTCGCAAGATACAGTCGGAGTGCGGCATGCACGTGATGTAGCACAAGACCGGCAATACCTTGCCGGTGATGGTCAACGGCTGGCAGACGGGCAGCAAAAAGGTTCTGGTGCTGCACACCAACAAGAACTTTAACCAGCTGAGGACCAACTGGGTGATGCACCAGTACCACCTCGGGGACCTGGAGCAAGAGAAGGAGCGGGAGCTAGTCCTCTGCAAGATTTTCTACCAAACAAACACTAGGGCCAGGACTAAAAACATTATAAGTTAGTTTGGTATTGGTACTTGTACTACCTTGTCGTCCGCAAGTTGGTATTGCTGTTAATGATCTCTCGGTATGAACTTGGCATTTGCTTCCAACCATCATACCAAGGGTCGACGTGGATATAAAGCTGAATCATTTGTTTCAAAACGAATATTTAGGCACCTGATTTTTATTTGATGGGTGGCATAAGCACCTGTCGTTCGAATTCCCAGTTCTCCAAATTTTTTGAAACAAGTGCATGCACTTATTATCATGATGAAAAAACAATATACCTGTTGCATCCCAGTTATGAGTCTGTACTTGCAGAATTCTCTCGTTTATTGAGCAGGTATATTGTTTTTTCAGGTCGAGCAAGTCTCAACTGGGTTGTAGACTGCCCAGTCTTGGTTTTGTTTTCAACATGCCCAACCCATGACGACAATGGGGCACAAATATTCAGCGGGTATCTACTGGCCTCTGGCCCACCAGCGTTAGTTATATTTTGTCTTACAACATCCGCATGCAGTTTTTTTACTGAATCAAACACACAACCCAATTCTATTTTCCTCTTGAAACGCCATGTCCTACTTCCGATTTCTAATCTCTACCTATAGTTTTACTAGTTCATATACACGTATCATACTAAAAATACATAAAGTTCCCTTTTCATATTTACATCCTTATTTTTGTTGTTGTTTTCCTGTAACGCCCCGAGACCGATGCTCCAAGTGCCTCCCATTTATCTTCGTTGTTGCCGTGTGTTTATTTTTGTTTGTTGCATTATCATATTTGTTTTGCATATTTTATTCCTACATGTTTATGCCATGATCATGTTGAGTGCCTTGTCGTGTGTTTGCTTCTTGCACCAGCCCCATCTCACTTGTTATGTTGCATTGTACCCTTGTCATTTTGCATTTCATCATGCTCATCATGCTCATCATGTTGTGTGTGCATCAGCCCTTGCTATCTCTCTCAAGCCATATGCCCATGTATCATCACCTCTCCCTTCCTTCTTCCTTCATGTTTTTTTTTGCAAGTGACATTGTTCCCTCCTCCATTAATGTTCATTTATTTCCTGGTGATCTTACTGAATGCCTTATACCTCTATGACAAATTTTATCTCTTTTGGAGTTGATTTGGTTGGGTTCAAAAATGGCTCAAGTTTGAATTTAATTCAAACTTGAATTATTTTTCTATCCTAAAATGCCCAAAGCAATTTATCAAAATTCTGCACAAATTCTGGACTCCATATATATTCTCATATCTCTCTCATGCCTTCCCTTTATCTCTGAGCTTTTCTCTCTTATTTTCTGTTTGAGGAAATTGAGAAAAGAAAGAATAAGAGGGAGAGAGAGAGCCCAGCTTCCAGCAGCAGCAATGCAGTCCAGTACCAACGCAGCAGTGCTGCTCCAGCCGAGCCACGGCCCATCTAGCCCAGCCCCGCAGCCCGCCGATCACCTCCCTGGTAAAATTTTCCCCATGGCCAGCGGATCACCCCGCCGACCCCACCTGCCAGCGACCCGTCTCCCTCCTTTTTCTTCTTCCTCCCTATCTGTCTCTCACGGTGAAAACCAGAGGGAGCACATGGCCACCGTGGCCACGGCACCACGCCAGCTCCTCCTATAAAACCCCCGCTCCTCGTCCTAGGGTTCCTTCCCTCCCCCTCTTTCCTCCTCTGCAGCCGCCACAGGTAAGGGCGCACCCACGCGCCTGCTTCCTCCACCGCCCGACGCCATGCCCAGGACGAGCCGAAGCTCGTCTCCAGCAGGAGCTCATCACCGGAGTAGGAGCATCGCCGGCCTCCCCTCAGTCGACCCCGAGAACCGCAGCGCCTCCCCAAGCCCGTTCTGACGCCGATCCGAGCCCGAGGACGCCTTCCCCGACGTCCTCTTCTTCCCCTTCGACTTATTCTTCCCGGATCAGAGCATTCGCCAAGTCCCTCTACTTCCCCTGCGTCCTCTACATCACGCCCGGAGACAATGCGCGTGCCGCGAGGGTCTTCTTCCCCGACGTCGTCTTCTTCGACTACAAGTAGGCCAGGAGCCAGTCAGTTCCAAGGCCGATGCGATCGTCTTCCTCTACGACCTCTTCTTCCCCTGTGTTCTGTGCTTCATGGACATCGGCGATCTGTGGGTCCCCAAGCCGTCTTCACTGCTTCTCCGACCGCCCTACCAACAAATTTGAGCCCCTCGTGAGCTCCTCTCGCAAACCCCTCCTTTTCCCTTTCAAATCCGTGCATGTAGGCGTCGCTCCGGTCGAGATTTTGCACGACCACCATGAACGAGTTCGTGGAGCTTCTGTTGTTTTCTTTTGCCAGCCCGTGATCTGTTCCTGCGTGAGCACACCCACACCCTTGCGTCGTTGCTCCACCACACGCACCATGGCACGTTTCCGCACCCCCGCCGGCCCTCTGCATCCAGCAAGGGTTGCTGCTGGCTCCCGTCGCCGGCGAGTCCCCGTGTGCATGATTGAGTTTTGGTCCTGGTCGCGATGTGCAGATGTTTAAGTTCCTGTCGACTTCCCATGGATCACAAACACACAGCTAGCCCGATGGCTAAGCTGCCACTATTCATTCGAGGGGTGCAGGGTTGAGTCCCGCCCCCATCTTTTGCTACGTTTTCTGTTATTTTGCACACTCTCACAGCCACATGGGCGAACTCATCAGGCGCTGCATTGTGATGCTTGGGCCCGTGCATTTTTTTTCCCACTGTGTATATTAGCATTTTTGGTGCATGCATATTTACCGAATTGCCTTTGTTTTAAAATGTCTATAGCTAAATATGCATGCATCCAAACTAAACAAACTATATATGTAAAATGCTTAGAATTTCATCTAGTTTCATAATATGCCACTTTCATCCATGTTTAAAATGTTTAAAATGTTGTTTGTTTAAATTTGCTCAAATGCCATATTAAGATGCTTTATTTCATAACTAAATAACCGTAGCTTTCAGTTTAAATGTTCTTTATATGTAAATGGGGTAGAAAATGCCTAGTTTAACATGGTGTACTTGCTTTGCATGTTTAACAACATTAAAATTGTGTTTAGGGCAGAACAGTAGCAAATTCGAAATATGCATATGAGGATTTTTAGGAATTGTTGTTGTTGTTTCGGCCTCATTTAAACTTGCCTAAATAGTTAGTTTACTTATGCTTCACATCTTGCCATGTTTATAACATGTAATATTGTTGTGTTCCTAAGCGAGAGAACTAAATATTTGAATGTGGTGTTTCGTCAATATGCAACTCGTTGCATATTGAGCTCCACTTAATTTGTAGTATTGTTTGTTGCATTTTGCCATGCCATGCCTCATTTAAATCGGACATGCATCATACTTGGTTGTGCATCATGCCATGTGTATGTGATGGTTGTTTATTGTGTTGTTTGCTTCTTTCCGGTTGCTTCTCTCGTTAGCTTGGTTTCCTTAGGAGTTGTGAGGATTCGTTCGACTACGTCCGTTTGTCTTCTTCATGGACTCGTTCTTCTTCCTTGCGGGATCTCAGGCAAGATGACCATACCCTCAAAATCACTTCTATCTTTGCTATGCTAGATGCTCGCTCTTTTGCTATGCCTATGCTACGATGCCTATCACTTGCTATATCATGCCTCCCATATTGCCATGTCAGCCCCTAACCATCCTTTCCTAGCAAACCGTTGATTGGCTATGTTACCGCTTTGCTCAGCCCCTCTTATAGCGTTGCTAGTTGCGGTGAAGATGAAGTTTGTTCCTTGTTGGAACATGGAGATGTTGTTCCTTGTTGGAACATGTTTACTGTTGGGGATATCACAATATATATCTGCTATAATTAATGCATCTATATACTTGGTAAAGGGTGGAAGGCTCGGCCTTATGCCAGTGTTTTGTTCCACTCTTGCCACCCTAGTTTCCGTCATACCGGTGTTATGTTCCTTGATTTCGCGTTCCTTACGGTTGGGTGATTTATGGGACCCCTTGACAGTTCGCTTTGAATAAGACTCGCCCAAAGAAGGCCCAACTTTGGTTTTACCATTTGCCACCTAAGCCTTTTTTCCCGGTTTTCGCGAGCCCGAGGGTCATCTTTATTTTAACCCCGGACCGGTGCTCCTTCGAGTGCTGGCCCGAACCGAGCGCTGCAGGGCCACCACGGGAAACTTCGAGGCTTGGTTTTACTCGTAGCCTGTCTCATCCGGATGTGCCACGAGAACGAGATATGTGCAGCTCCTATCGGGATTTGTCGGCTGTCGGGCGGCTTTGCTGGTCTTGTTTTATTCTTTGTCGAAATGTCTTGTAGTCCGGGATTCGAGATTGATCGGGTCTTCCGTTAGAAGGAATATCCTTCGTTGACCATGAGAGCTTATAATGGGCTAAGTTGGGACACCCTGCAGGTATTATCTTTCAAAGCCGTGCCATGGTTATGAGGCAGATGGGAATTTGTTAATGTCGGTTGTAGAAAACCCGAAGTTGAGCTTAATTAAAATACACCAACGCGTGTGTAACTGTGATGGTCTCTTCTCATGGAGTCCGGAAGTGAACACGTGTTGGAGTTATTCTTGACATAGGTTGTTCTAGGATCACTTCTTGATCATAGTTGTTCGACCGTGCTTTTGCCTTCTCTTCTCGCTCTCTTTTGCGATGTAGCCACCATATATGCTAGTTGCTTGCTGCAGCTCCACCTTACAACTCTGTCCTTCCTATAAGCTTAAATAGTCTTGATCTCGGTGTGAGATTGATGAGTCCCGTGACTCATGATTCTACCAAAACAGTTGCAGTGCCGGCGATGCGGTCAGGTGACGCAGCCGAGCTCAAGTGGGAGTTCGATGAGGAACGTGGTCGTTACTATGTGTCTTTTCCTGATGATCAGTAGTGGTGCCCAGTTGGGATGATCGGGGATCTGTGTAGCATTTGGGGTAGTCTTCTTATATTTTTGGTTCCGTAGTCGGACCTTGATTGTATCTGAATGATGGATGTTTATTTATGTATTGTGTGAAGTGGCGACTGTAAGCCAACTATGTATCTCTTTCCCTTATGTATTACATTGGTTGTGTGAAGATTACCTCACTTGCGACATTGCTTTCAATGCGGTTATGCCTCTAAGTCGTGCTTCGACACGTGGGAGATATAGCTGCATCGAGGGCGTTACAAGTTGGTAATCAGAGCCTTCCCCGACTTAGGAGCCCCCTGCTTGATTGTTTGCTGGCGTTGTTGAGTCTAGAACGGAAAATGTTTTGAGTCTTAGGATTATATATATCGAGAGTAGGATTCTTTTTACTCCCAGTCCCTTCGTCGCTCTGGTGAGGTCTCCGACGAGAAGTTTTGACTCTCCTCTCCTCAAATTTCACTAAAAAATTTTAGGATCACGGGTATCTTGGAATCGTTCGATGGTTTTGTGACGAGAACATTGTTCTTGGTGCCTCGACATTTAGGGGTTGTGGCGGTGTCCCGGGAGTTGAGCTCCGAGGTGTTGTCGTCACAATTTTATCGTTGCGATTCGGAATACGAGCTTTGCCGACATCGAAAATCTCTTTTGTGCAGTTGTTGGTGAGATAACCTCGATAACCCAGTACTGGGGCGAGCTCGAGATTATTGCCATGACTCGTATAACGGATGCTTTTCGAAGGTCGAGGTACACGATTTCCGAAGGTTTCTTGGTTATGTGTTGACGGATGGATACAATTTGGATCTAGGTATTGTTAGTTTGGGTGATATATTTTGTGTCCCCTGTATCCCCAACACCAGATTGCATAACCAGAAAGTTTCGGGAGTTTATAGGTGGGAATTCAAGTAGCTCCTAGATTATCTTTCCAATAGACACATGATACGATATGGGATCTATCGTATGTTTGTTTCCGGCTTATTCCGCAAGCCAAATCCTTTGTTTTTGTTTTGTTTTGTGGTATTCAAGTTGCTTCAGTGCCAAGTGTTGATTCCATACCTTATTCTAAACGGTGTTCTCATATCTCTATGAGAGTGCTAATCCTTCTTGATCATCGAGGTCTTCATGTTAATTCTTTTCCCAACCGACGTGCTTCTCTTCAAGTGGATCCGATCATTTCAACATTTGCGAGATCAATTCTAAGTTTTTCTCAACGGTGTTTGTCCCATCCGTCCCAAGTTGTCTTTGTTTTCCCACCCTCCCACCCAGGACTCAGATTTTTTTTAATCAAGTATCCATTTATTCATGTGAAGTCTCTTCATTCTTTTCTTTCGATGTTCTTATCCGGTGATTTCCCATGAAGATGCTCAACAGTTTCAAGTTCATCATCCTTCATTTTTGTTTCTTCTCCGGTGGATCCAATTCAAGCTTTCGATATTCATCATATTCCTTTCCTTGTTTCTAATGCTTTCTCATGCCGATGCACCTCTTAATCATTCACTTCTCGCTATTCATTTGTTCTGGAGTGTTGAAGATATCTCAGAAGGCTCGTCTTTTCATTCTAGATCTGTTCAAGATATTTCGAGGTTGTTATCTCATTCAAGCCATTTAATTCAACCGGTGCAACCTCTTTTTAAAATTGTTCAACGGTGTTTTCTTTTGAGTGGGCCCTAACCCACAGGTCTTTCCCAGGGTCTTACCTGACTCTTCTAATTTATCCCGGAGCTATTCCCAAATTCTTTTCGAAGCTTGACGTAAGAATGAATTTTCATCAGTCATATGTCTTTCTTCAAATTCTTTTCATCGTTGGTTCAACCTTCCCAATTTTCATTCCGGAGTGCTTCAACAATTCATGGTGATGTTTCTCATCGTCATTCTCAGCATGTGAAGACCGAAGAAGAGTTTCTCTTAAATCTTGCTCCATTCTCTTCAAGATTCATGGTTCTAGCTTGTTGCCATTCGCTCATAATTGTTTTCGATTGTGGGAATTCTTTTCACCCATCCGGAGCATTTCATGAGTTGTTTTCCATTTCTTTCCTCCGAAGGCCATCATGTCATAATTCTTCATTCTCAGCGTGTAGCTATCATTCTCCAAATCTTACCGGTGCATCGTTCAAATACCCTCTAATCAGTTCATGATTTCTTCGTTCTCATGTATCTAAATCCCTTCAAGTATCTTCATTCGTTTTCCAATTCTTCCCGGTGAATTGTGCCTTTGCTATGTTCATTTTTAATTCTTACGGTGGTTCGTTCAAGATTTCTCTTCCTTTGTTATCATATCAAATCATTCGTTGTTTCCAAATTCCACCGGTGGTTCCTTGAAGACCTTCACAAGTTTGTGCCATATCTCTTTTAATCCTTTCTAGGAGAATAAGTAGTATGCCAAATCCGTTGCTTGTCATCAATTTAAATTGGTGAAGGATAGGCATGACATAATTCTTATTCTTGTTTCATCCAAGTGATTAATTCCTTCTTCCGGAGATTGTTCATGATGAAGTAATTCTCGGTTCTAGTGTTTCATCTATTCTTTTTCCGGAGTTCCAAGTTTTCCGCATTATCTCGTCGCGAAGCTCCATCTAAATCATCGCAACGCTTAACCTTGTGTTTTCTACTTCTCCTAATTTTTATCATCCTTTTATTACCGGAGTTCTTCATGGAGGCTCTACATGGTGGTTCGTCAAGGATTCTTTTCATTCTTCAATTGTTCTACAAGTTTTCTCTCGAAGTAATGACCCGCCAAGCTATACTCAAAAATTAAACATGGTGCTCAACACATGTATTGTTTTGAGGAGTTCAAGCATTCTTCATCTTGCATCCCGAAGTGCAATTCTTTCTACCTTTTGAGGGGGTCTTATGTCATTCTTGACAATTTCACTTCGTGTTTCATGATTCGCAAGTTGTTAAGAATGAGATATTTAAATCCATCATTTTCTCTTTGTTCAAGAGATCTTTTCAACCATCAACCTCGTCGTTGGAGTTATTTTGTGTCACATTTCACCTAAATCCTTCCCTAAGGAATGTTGCTTTTGTGGTGCTTATCAATGATCCAAGTTATCTCTCTATCATCTTGGTGGAAGAAAATTTTTTCATCTCGTCGGTGTTATCAATTATATTATTTGTTTCCTTTAGTGGTCGGTTGTCACCTCATAATGTTGAGATATTTCCATAAGCCCACTACAAACTTATTCTTTTCGTTGTTGTCTTCCAACAACTCTATTCTAACCTTCTTGCAAGGATGCCTTCCAAATTAAATTGTGGTAGAAGTTGTCATTTTCTTCTCCATCCCTTTATCCCAACGGTCTAGCTTCTATTCTTTCGTTCCGGAGGCTTTGTGATGTTGCTCTCTTCTACCAATTATCTTCTTTTGTCAAGATCATGTTATTTTCCTTGCTTATCCGTTTAGCCGGAGTGTTGTGTTCTCATTCAAGTTCTTTCATCTTATCAAGTTTTGCCTCTCTTTTCAACTTTGAGTGCTTTCGAAATCCCTCTTACCCATTGCGATTGTGTTGTTGATTTCATCAAGTATCCTCTCATTTGTCAAGTTCATGTTCAACTCCTTCCATTTACAGTCGGAGTGCTGCCCAAATTATATCATTCTTCCTCTCTCATCTTGTTTTAACCGGAGTGGTTTCGAATTCTATCTTGTCCATTAAACTCTTATTTCCATGTCTTTCAACCATCAAGTTCTCGTAATACTCCTTGTTCCTCTTTTCTACCGCATTGTTTGCAATCTCGTTCATCTCTGTTGTACTCTTTCTTTTAAATTGCTCAACCTCTCAAGGTTCATGGTTTCACTCGTTTGTTGAAGAAGCAACTTAGTTTTACCTCTTATCTTCCTCTTCCTTTTTCTCTCCGGTGCCATCCTAGATCTCGGGACGAGATCTCTTGTTAGTGGAGGAGAGTTGTAACGCCCCGAGACCGATGCTCCAAGTGCCTCCCATTTATCTTCGTTGTTGCCGTGTGTTTATTTTTGTTTGTTGCATTATCATATTTGTTTTGCATATTTTATTCCTACATGTTTATGCCATGATCATGTTGAGTGCCTTGTCGTGTGTTTGCTTCTTGCACCAGCCCCATCTCACTTGTTATGTTGCATTGTACCCTTGTCATTTTGCATTTCATCATGCTCATCATGCTCATCATGTTGTGTGCTTCAGCCCTTTCTATCTCTCTCAAGCCATATGCCCATGTATCATCACCTCTCCCTTCCTTCTTCCTTCATGTTTTTTTTCCAAGTGACATTGTTCCCTCCTCCATTAATGTTCATTTATTTCCTGGTGATCTTACTCAATGCCTTATACCTGTATGACAAATTTTATCTCTTTTGGAGTTGATTTGGTTGGGTTCAAAAATGGCTCAAGTTTGAATTTAATTCAAACTTGAATTATTTTTCTATCCCTAAAAATGCCCAAAGCAATTTATCAAAATTCTGCACAAATTCTGGACTCCATATATATTCTCATATCTCTCTCATGCCTTCCCTTTATCTACGAGCTTTTTCTCTTATTTTCTGTTTGAGGAAATTGAGAAAAGAAAGAATAAGAGGGAGAGAGAGAGCCCAGCTTCCAGCAGCAGCAATGCAGTCCAGTACCAACGCAGCAGTGCTGCTCCAACCGAGCCACGGCCCATCTAGCCCAGCCCCGCAGCCCGCCGATCACCTCCCTGGTAAAATTTTCCCCATGGCCAGCCGATCACCCCGCCGACCCCACCTGCCAGCGACCCGTCTCCCTCCTTTTTCTTCTTCCTCCCTCTCTGTCTCTCACGGTGAAAACCAGAGGGAGCACATGGCCACCGTGGCCACGGCACCGCACCAGCTCCTCCTATAAAACCCCCTCTCCTCGTCCTAGGGTTCCTTCCCTCCCCCTCTTTCCTCCTCTGCCGCCGCCACGGTGAGGCGCACCACGCTGCTTCCTCCACCGCCTGACGCCATGCCCGGGACGAGCCAAACTTCGTCTCAGAGTGGAGCTCATCACGGAGTAGGAGCATCGCCAGCCTCCCCTCAGTCGACCCCGAGAACCGCAGCGCCTCCCCAAGCCCGTTCTGACGCCGATCCGAGCCCGAGGACGCCTTCCCCGACGTCCTCTTCTTCCCCTTCGACTTATTCTTCCCGGATCAGAGCATTCGCCAAGTCCCTCTACTTCCCCTGCGTCCTCTACATCACGCCCGGAGACAATGCGCGCGCCGCGAGGGTCTTCTTCCCCGACGTCGTCTTCTTCGACTACAAGCAGGCCAGGAGCCAGTCAGTTCCAAGGCCGACGCGATCGTCTTCCTCTACGACCTCTTCTTCCCCTGCGTTCTGTGCTTCATGGACATCGGCGATCTGTGGGTCCCCAAGCCGTCTTCACTGCTTCTCCGACCGCCCTGCCAACAAATTTGAGCCCCTCGTGAGCTCCTCTCACAAACCCCTCCTTTTCCCTTTCAAATCCGTGCATGTAGGCGTCGCTCCGGTCGAGATTTTGCACGACCACCATGAACGAGTTCGTGGAGCTTCTGTTGTTTTCTTTTGCCAGCCCGTGATCTGTTCCTGCGTGAGCACACCCACACCCTTGCGTCGTTGCTCCACCACACGCACCATGGCACGTTCGCACCCGCTGCCCTCTGCATCCAAAGCAAGGGTTCTGCATTGGCTCCGTCGCCGGCGAGTCCCCGTGTGCATGATTGAGTTTTGGTCCTGGTCGCGATGTGCAGATGTTTAAGTTCCTGTCGACTTCCCATGGATCACAAACACACAGCTAGCCCAGTGGCTAGCGCGGCCACTATTCATTCGAGGGGTCTGGGGTTCGAGTCCCAGCCGCCCCCATCTTTTGCTACGTTTTCCTGTTATTTTGCACACTCTCACAGCCACATGGGCCGAACTCATCTGGGCCGCTGCATTGTGATGCTTCGGGCCCGTGCATATTTTTTTTCCCACTCTGTGTATATTAGCATTTTTCAGTGCATGCATATTTACCGAATTGCCACTGTTTTAAAATGTCTATAGCTAAATATGCATGCATCCAAACTGAACAAACTATATATGTAAAATGCTTAGAATTTCATCTAGTTTCAAAATATGCCACTTTCATCCATGTTTAAAATGTTGTTTGTTTAAATTTGCTCAAATGCCATATTAAGATGCTTTATTTCATAACTAAATAACCGTAGCTCGGATTTAAATGTTCTTTATATGTAAATGGGGTAGAAAAATGCCTAGTTTAACATGGTGTACTTGCTTTGCATGTTTAACAACATTAAAATTGTGTTTAGGGCGGAACAGTAGCAAATTCGAAATATGCATATGAGGATTTTTCCGGAATTGTTGTTGTTGTTTCCGGCCTCATTTAAACTTGCCTAAATAGTTAGTTTACTTATGCTTCACCTCTTGCCATGTTTATAACATGTAATATTGTTGTGTTCCTAAGCGAGAGAGAACTAAATATTTGAATGTGGTGTTTCGTCAATATGCAACTCGTTGCATATTGAGCTCCACTTAATTTGTAGTATTGTTTGTTGCATTTTGCCATGCCATGCCTCATTTAAATCGGACATGCATCATACTTGGTTGTGCATCATGCCATGTGTATGTGATGGTTGTTTCTTGTGTTGTTTGCTTCTTTCCGGTTGCTTCTCTCGTTAGCCGGTTTCCTTCCGGAGTTGTGAGGATTCGTTCGACAACGTCCGTTTGTCTTCTTCATGGACTCGTTCTTCTTCCTTGCGGGATCTCAGGCAAGATGACCATACCCTCGAAATCACTTCTATCTTTGCTATGCTAGATGCTCGCTCTTTTGCTATGCCTATGCTACGATGCCTATCACTTGCTATATCATGCCTCCCATATTGCCATGTCAGCCCCTAACCATCCTTTCCTAGCAAACCGTTGATTGGCTATGTTACCGCTTTGCTCAGCCCCTCTTATAGCGTTGCTAGTTGCAGGTGAAGATGAAGTTTGTTCCTTGTTGGAACATGGAGATGTTGTTCCTTGTTGGAACATGTTTACCTGTTGGGGATATCACAATATATATCTGCTATAATTAATGCATCTATATACTTGGTAAAGGGTGGAAGGCTCGGCCTTATGCCTGGTGTTTTGTTCCACTCTTGCCACCCTAGTTTCCGTCATACCGGTGTTATGTTCCTTGATTTCGCGTTCCTTACATGGTTGGGTGATTTATGGGACCCCCTTGACAGTTCGCTTTGAATAAGACTCGTCCAGCAAGGCCCAACTTTGGTTTCTTTATTTTAACCCCCCCCCCCGGACCAGTGCTCCTTCGAGTGCTGGCCCGAACCGAGCCGCCTGCGGGGCCACCACGGGGAAACTCGAGGCTTGGTTTTACTCGTAGCCTGTCTCATCCGGATGTGCCCTAAGAACGAGATATGTGCAGCTCCTATCGGGATTTGTCGGCACAATCAAGCGGCTTTGCTGGTCTTGTTTTATTCTTTGTCGAAATGTCTTTTAGTCCGGATTCGAGATTGATCGGGTCTTCCCGGTAGAAGGAATATCCTTCGTTGACCGTGAGAGCTTATAATGGGCTAAGTTGGGACACCCTGCAGGTATTATCTTCAAAGCCGTGCCGCGGTTATGAGGCAGATGGGAATTTGTTAATGTCCGGTTGTAGAAAACCCGAAGTTGAGCTTAATTAAAATACACCAACGGCGTGTGTAACTGTGATGGTCTCTTCTCGGCGGAGTCCGGGAAGTGAACACGGTGTTGGAGTTATTCTTGACGTAGGTTGTTCTAGGATCACTTCTTGATCATAGTTGTTCGACCGTGCTTTTGCCTTCTCTTCTCGCTCTCTTTTGCGATATAGCCACCATATATGCTAGTCGCTTGCTGCAGCTCCACCTTACAACTCTGTCCTTCCTATAAGCTTAAATAGTCTTGATCTCGCGGGTGTGAGATTGCTGAGTCCCCGTGACTCACAGATTCTACCAAAACAGTTGCAGGTGCCGACGATGCCAGTGCAGGTGACGCAGCCGAGCTCAAGTGGGAGTTCGATGAGGAACATGGTCGTTACTATGTGTCTTTTCCTGATGATCAGTAGTGGTGCCCAGTTGGGATGATCGGGGATCTGTGTAGCATTTGGGGTAGTCTTCTTATATTTTTGGTTCAATAGTCGGACCTTGATTGTATCTGAATGATGGATGTTTATTTATGTATTGTGTGAAGTGGCGACTGTAAGCCAACTATGTATCTCTTTCCCTTATGTATTACATGGGTTGTGTGAAGATTACCTCACTTGCGACATTGCTTTCAATGCGGTTATGCCTCTAAGTCGTGCTTCGACACATGGGAGATATAGCCGCATCGAGGGCGTTACATTTCCCTCCCAGCGTTGATTTTTTTACCACTGGTTTTCCCTTAAACCAACTCAATTGTCCCACGTCTTGTTTGCTTACAAACACAAAATGATTTTTTTTGGCAAATCAATAAGTTCTTAAAAAAAATGTTTATCATTTCGGGATTACAACAGTTTGGACTCCACCAAAATATGCAAAATAAGGTTGAACTTTTTGACCGTGGTCCTAGGCAGAAAATGGGCTGTAATAAATTACTTAAGAATTAGCAAATGGGCTGCAAATTATTAAAAAATTTAGCAAATGGGCTCTATATTGTGTGCCATAGATTTGGAGGCTGACTTGTGGGCCTACTAAGTTCATGCGTACACAAGGTTTCTCAAAAAGAAACTTAGTCAACAATCGACTCTACCAGCGTCAGATTGTTAGATGTACATTCTAACGACAATCGTGCTTCTTCAGTCTCTGATCTTCCTGCTTCAGCCGCCCAAACTAGTGCCGGCGGAACCGCTTGCTCCCGCCTCCTGTGGTTGGCTGTGCTGCCAGGCAGGCCTCACGGCCCCATCATACTCGCATCCCTGGCCTGGCTATCCCTCTACTCACCAACGCCTCCTGTTATTTTCCGGCGACGGCAGCCGAACCAATCAACCCTCATACTCCCCACCGCGTGGGCAGCCACTGTCGTGTCTTCCCCGGCTCCTTGTCATTCTCTTCGTAGGCCTCGTCGTCGTCCACCGCCCTGGTGCTCTCGGCACGGCGTGGTCAACGTGGTCAATGAACGACATCCATCGGAAGTGGACTATATGTGGAGAGGCTGACAGCTGGGACCACGGCCGCACACAAGGAAATGCCTCCTTATTACGCCCAAAATAATGATTCCTCCACCTGACATTTGGGACCAACCGAAAGGGCCTCTGTATTTCACGAAAAATATGTTCCCGCCGCTGACAGCTCAGACCCCCCAGCTATATCTTCGCACGCAAGGAAGTGCTTCCTTATTACACACAAAAAAAATGAATACTCCCCCTGCTAGCTGGGACCCACCATATGGGAGGTTGACTTGTGGTCCTACTAAGTTGATGCGGACGAAGGGCTTTGTCAACTCAGTCAATATGAACAATTCTAGCTCTAGTGACCGTACGATGTCCATCCAACGGCCGTAGTGCTTCTTCAACTTTGGTCTTCTTGCTTCAGCCACCCAAACCAGCGCCGGTCGTGCCGCGTGCTCCTGCCTCCCGTGGCCGGCTGTGATGCCGCAGAGGCCTCACCGCCCCCTACTACTCCCACCGCTGGCTAGGACATCCCTCTACTCACCGACACCCCCTGTTATTCTGCGGTGACGGCAGCCTCACACCATAGCCAAACCAGTGAACCCTCGTACTCCTCTCCGCGAGGCATCCACTGCCTCGTCTTCCCCGGGTCCGCGTCATCCCCTTCCTACACCTCGTTGTCGTCCACCGCCCTGGTGCTCTCGGCACGGCGTCTTCAATGTGGTCAACAAACGACTTCCATTGGAAGACTGTTGTACGTGGAGAGGCTGACAGCTGGGTCCGCGGCCGCAGCAAGGAAGTGCCTCCTTATTACGCACAAAATAATTATTCCTCCACTTGACAGCAGGGACCCATCGGATGGGCCACCGTATTTCGCAAAAAAAAATGTTTCCCTCCTGATAGCTGGGATCCAGCAGCTACATCTTTGCACGCAAGGAAGTGCGTCCATGTTACGGGCAAAAACAAAGTTTCGCCCCCCTGACTGCTAGGACCCGCCAGCTACATCTTCGCACGCAAGGAAGTGCCTGACAGTCGGGACCCACCCGGTCAAAGCGTACGTAGTGTTGTCATTCTGGTCGCGAATGTGTATGTACATACGATCGGTCTGTCTGCAGGTTGCAACGATGAACCGTGGCCGTGTAAGAAAGGGCACGTGTCGTAGTAGAGGCGCGCACGTAACATGTACACGTACGTACAACAGCCAGGGTGCAAGAAAGTAGATACGGCCACCTACGTACATAAGGGCGGGGTCTCGAATGGCTACTCGCGCATATGTGCGGCCAGGTCTCGTGTACATGGCTCGGTCGGAACGGAGAAACTGCGTCGTCGTCGTGTTCATGGGGAGGCAACAGAATGCGTCGTGTTCATCGGCCTTGTGTTCGACCAGCCATGGTCGAAACGGGATCATGTTCATCGGGAGGGGTCTGTTGTACCGCAAAATGGAGGAAACGGACTTTTCTTGGACCTCCTACGATCAAAACGGGGTCCTGTTGATCGGGAGGGGTGTGGCGTACTGCAAAATGGAGGAAATGGACTTGTGTTGGAGCGCTATGCTCGAAACAGGGGTCTTGTTCATCGGGAGGGGTGTGGCGTACCACAAAACAGGACTCCACGGGATACTGTTCATCTCCACCGTCGACTGCCTCCACGGGCTACTGTTCATCCAACGT
The DNA here is from genome assembly GCA_021605205.1 of Aegilops longissima. NCBI lineage: Eukaryota > Viridiplantae > Streptophyta > Magnoliopsida > Poales > Poaceae > Aegilops > Aegilops longissima. The sequence goes on from CM038676.1 coordinate 279,679,613, forward strand.
CGACCTCCTCCAGCCTCCACCTGCGACTGTTCATCCACGGGCTCCTGTTCATCCAGCCTCCACCGCACGCTCCTTCACCGGCTACTGTTCAACCATCCCTCTCCACGGGGTCCTGTTCAACCACCCCTCCAAGAGCTACTATTCAACCAGCCCTCCACCGGCTACTGTTCAACCAGCCCTCCACGGGGTCCTGTTCATCCAGCCCTCCACAGGGTCCTGTTCATCCAGCCCTCCACCGGCTCGATCGATCGGGGTCCTGTTCATCCAGCGGCAACGGCTTCTACTACCACGCGTTCCTGTTCATCCAATCCCCACCGGGAACTATTCATCCAAACCCCCAACAACGCTCATTGTTCATCAAGAGGCAGCAGGTTCGATCGGCTTCAGTTAGCAGCAGTAGCGAAGGAATCGCTCGATCGGATTCAGTTAACAGCCATCGATTGATCGCTCGGGTTCAGTAACTCATAGCCTGCAGTGCAATCGCTCGGGTTCAGTAGGCGAACACCTCGCTAAGGTCTAGTTAGAGCCCAATGCCTCGCACCCACGCACCTACGTGTACGAGAGAAACGCGCATCGCTCAGCCCCGACCACCCACCGTAACCGGGAACTCCCCGATATTTTCCTCGCCCTCGCTTCTACCATGGTTTTTTCCGTCATGGACGGCCCAAAGAATGTCATGTAGCCGCGCCTCCGGCCCGCCCAAGACGAAAAGCCCATTTTCTGACATGATTTTTTGTCATAGAAGTACGAGCCCACCACATCTATGATGATATCGGGTTTTGTCACAATTATCATCATAGAAGTGTCATAAGCATGACAGAAAAAAATTCGTTCAGCCTAAAATGTCACGGATGTGTCTTTTTTTTGTAGTGTCGGTACTCCGGTAAATATCTGAAACACTTCGAAACCATTCCGGTGTCCGAATACTATCGTCCAATATATCAATCTTTACCTCTCGACCATTTCAAGGCTCCTCGTCATGTCCGTGATATCATCCAGGACTCCAAACAATCTTCGGTCACCAAAACACACAAATCATAATACAAATCATCATCGAACGTAAAGCGTGCGGACCCTGCGGGTTCGAGAACTATGTAGACATGATCAAGACACATCTCCAATCAATAACCAACAGCGGAACCTGGATTCTCATATTGGTTCCTACATATTCTTCGAAGATCTTTATCGGTCAAACCGCAATGACAACATACGTCATTCCCTTTGTCATCGGTATGTTACTTGCCCGAGATTCGATCATCGGTATCTTCATACCTAGTTCAATCTCGTTACCGGCAAGTCTCTTTACTCGTTCCATAATGCATCATCCCGCAAATAACTCATTAGTCACATTGCTTGCAAGGCTTATCATGATGTGCATTACCGAGAGGGCCTAGAGATACCTCTCCGATACTTGGAGTGACAAATCCTAATCTCGATCTATGCCAACCCAACAAACACCTTCGGAGACACCTGTGTAGCATCTTTATAATCACCGAGTTACATTGTGACGTTTGATAGCACACAAGGTGTTCCTCGGTATTCGGGAGTTGCATAATTTCATAGTCAAAGGAATATGTATAAGTCATGAAGAAATTAATAGCAATAAAACTTAACGATCATTATGCTAAGCTAACGGATGGGTCTTGTCCATCACATCATTCTCCTAATGATGTGATCCCGTTCATCAAATGACAACACATGTCTATGGCCAGGAAACTTAACCATCTTTGATTAACGAGCTAGTCAAGTAGAGGCATATTAGGGACACTTTGTTTTGTCTATGTATTCACACATGCATCAAGTTTCCGGTTGATACAATTCTAGCATGAATAATAAACATTTATCATGATATAAGGAAATATGCCTCTAGGGCATATTTCCTTCATTAAGTCAATTTTATGCTCAATCCCTTTAATAGGTGGTAATCCCGGTGGCACGTCTTGTGGAAAGACGTTAGCGAACTCCTGCAAAATGTTAGTGACAGCAGGAGGCAAAGAGAAATGCACATCCTCGAATGAAAAATAACGCCTCTTTGCACACAAAAGCATAGCAAATAGATTTGCAAAAATCCAGATCACTAATATTAGATTTGTTGGAAAATAAACAGTACCTTTTCAATTTTATTTCAGAGGCGACACTAGATGATAGTTTATTAGGCTTATTGTGCTCAAATTATTTTGCCACAATCTCATTTTCACTCTTATTTTGCTCCTGTTTAGCTTTACTAGCTCTAGTAATGGCATCTTTCAAAATTTGTTCAAGAGACATAAGAAGCAAAGTAATATTTTTATCCTTATGAACAAGAGTATATTGATTTTTCCTACCATGGTGTACATATTTTTTTATCAAATTGCTATGGTCTACCAAGTAAAATGAAGCATGCTTGCATGGGTACCACATCACAATCAACATAATCAGCATATGTAGCAATGCTAAAATGGAAATGAACAGTACGTGTTACTGTAACCTTGCCACTTTGTTGAACCATTGTATGTAATGAGGATGAGGATGTGGTCTGGTGATGAGAGACAACTTCTCCACCATCTCCATGTTAGCCAAGTTGTTGCAACTCCCTCCATTGATGATGACGTGGACACAACGTACCTTCACAACTCCCTTTGTATGGAAAAAATGTGCCTCTGATTTTGCTCAGCATGTGTTACCTGCACCCTCAAAACATGTTTAGCAACTAAACTTTCATACCTTTCAGTGCCTTCAGCAGCCATGTATTGCATCTCTTCGATGGGCATTGGCTCGCATAGTGGCCTCCACCCTTGGAACGATGGCATATATAACATTATGTGTTTGCCTTGTTGATGCCATGGATGAAGAAGAGTTGTGTGCAGGGTCCGAAGGTGTGCCCTTGCCGGAGGGTGGTGGTGTTACATGTTTTCATGTATCTTGGTTGGAGATGGTGGCTGAAGTAGGTGGTGCTGCGGCAGGACGTGTGGAAGTAGATGATGTATGTGGTGTCCATGAGGAAGATCTACATGCATAAAAACTAGTTGGCACCAATGCCTATTGATCATGCACTTCACGTTCAACTTTGCAAGCAAGATGGAATAAACGAGTGATGTTGTAATAATCCGTATGCTCTAAGATGATTTGAGTTTCTCTTTTAAACCACCCATAAAACACGCGAGCATAGCTTCATTATCGTCAACAATACCACATGTAATCATGCTAGTTTGCAATTTTTGAAGTAATTCACATTTATAATACGGTGGAACCCAGTGCGTTAGCATAGAAGTTTTCAAAGTATCCCAAGAGTTGGGATATTATCATGATGTAATCTACAATGTTTAGACCACCAAACAGAAGCAAAACTAGTGAATTCACAAATAGCAGCAGCAACACGTATATCCTCAGGATATTGTAAGCATGTAAAACGTTGTTCAATTTCTAACTCCCAAGCAAGATATACATCGCGAATGTATCTACCCTCAAATGGTGGAATGCTCAATTTCAGTTTAGGGACATGGTCATGATCTCGTTCCTGAGAGGGTGGTGCAGCCCTACCTTTGCGATTGTATGCATGTGGACGACCTAGTGCTGGTGCTGGTGGTTGCACGTAGTTCTGATTTGGATGAACCTCATCCTCGTAATCACCATCATCGTCATCATACTGATCGACGGTAGTAGCAGGATCCACAGAAGCAGCAACAGTAGCAACGGCACTGTGCTCACCCCATGTGATTTGGAAGGCTACGTTGTTGCTGGAGAGTGGGACAGGTGCAGCCGGTGGTGGTGGTAGACGTGCGAGAACTTCATTAAACTTAGCCTCCATCTTGGCATCGAACGTCTTCTCCAAGTCATCTAGCTTCTCCATGGCCTCCCCAAATTTGTTCAGCACGTCTTACACCTGTTTACCCATCATTTGTTGAAATTTATCACGTAGCTCCTTGTTCGTCATGCTCTCCCAGTCTAGCTCGTCGGCGTGTGATCCTGTCATGGTTAGCAGCAGTAGAAACACGCAAGAATATGGTCCTACTGATCTACTAGTAGGTTGTGGTGTGATGGAAAGTCACAAATCCGTCAAGCTAATCACAAATTCTTACCCGTTCTTACCAAACAGCCGGTGGTAATTGGCAACCGTCGTAGTTAAAACTCCTCAAAGCTTGGATAGAGCGATTGCCAGAAGGTGTCAAATGCACGATGTAGATGATATGTGGAGATGGGAAGGCTTAATATATGGTAGCAAAAAGGTCAGCAATAATCAATTCAGAGATGCAAAGTTGAATAAACACCCAACGACAATACTATGTTGGTCCTTGGATAGACCTTACTAGAGACACGATCCTAGAACACTACCAAAATCACAACGCAACACGTAAACAAGGTGTTGGGGAACGTACTAATTTCAAAAAAATTCCTACGCACGCGCAAGATCATGGTGATGCATAGCAACGAGAGGGGAGAGTGTGTCCACGTACCCTCGTAGACCGAAAGCGGAAGCGTTAGCACAACGCGGTTGATGTAGTCGTACTTCTTCACGGCCCGACCGATCAAGCACCGAAACTACGGCACCTCCGAGTTCTTGCACACGTTCAGCTCGATGACGATCCCCAGACTCCGATCCAGCAAAGTGTCGGGGAAGAGTTTCGTCAGCACGACGGCGTGGTGACGATCTTGATGTTCTACCGTCGCAGGGCTTCGCCTAAGCACCGCTACAATATTATCGAGGAGAACTATGGTGGATGGGGCACCGCACACGGCTAAGAGATCTCAAGGATCAATTGTTGTGTCTCTATGGGGTGCCCTGCTCCTCCGTATATAAAGGAGTGGAGGAGGGGGCCGGCCAAGGGGGTGGCGCGCCCAAGGGGGGGAGTCCAACTCCCACCGGGAGTAGGACTCCCCCTTTTTCCTATTAGGAGTAGGAGAGGGAAGGAAGAGGAAGGAGGAGGAAGGAAGGGGGCGGCCCCCTCCCAGTCGGATTGGGCTTGGGGCGCCCCCCCTGCTCCTTTCCCTCCTTTCCACTAAGGCCCATATACCTCCCGGGGTTCCGATAACCTCCCGGTGATCCGGTATTGTCCCAATCTCACCCGGAACCTTTCCGGTATCCAAATATAGTCGTCCAATATATCGATCTTTATGTCTCGACCATTTCAAGACTCCTCGTCAAGTCCGTGATCACATCCGGGACTCCGAACAACCTTCGGTACATCAAAACTCATAAACTCATAATATAACTGTCATCTAAACCTTAAGCGTGCGCACCCTACGGGTTCGAGAACTATGTAGACATGACCTAGAACTGTTTCTGGTCAATAACCAATAGCGGAACCTGGATGCTCATATTGGCTCCTACATATTCTACGAAGATCTTTATAGGTCAAACCGCATAACAATATACGTTGTTCCCTTTGTCATCGGTATGTTACTTGCCCGAGATTCGATCGTCGGTATCCATTACCTAGTTCAATCTTGTTACCGGCAAGTCTCTTTACTCGTTACGTAATGCATCATCTCGTAACTAACTCATTAGCTACATTGCTTGCAAGGCTTATAGTGATGTGCATTACCAAGAGGGCCCAGAGATACCTCTCCGACAATCGGAGTGACAAATCCTAATCTCGAAATCGTCAACTCAACAAGTACCTTGAGAGACACAGAGAGCACTTTTATAATCACCCGATTACGTTGTGATGTTTGGTAGCACACAAAGTGTTCCTCCGTAAGCGGGACTTACATAATCTCATAGTCATAGGAACATGTATAAGTCATGAAGAAAGCAATAGCAACATACTAAACGATCAAGTGCTAAGCTAACGGAATGGGTCAAGTCAATCACATCATTCTCCTAATGATGTGATCCCGTTAATCAAATGACAACTCATGTCTATGGTTAGGAAACTTAACCATCTTTGATTTACGAGCTAGTCAAGTAGAGGCATACTAGTGACACTATGTTTTGTCTATGTATTCACACATGTATTATGTTTCCGGTTAATACAATTCTAGCATGAATAATAAACATTTATCATGATATAAGGAAATTTATTATAACTTTATTATTTCCTCTAGGGCATATTTCCTTCAGTCTCCCACTTGCACTAGAGTCAATAATCTAGATTACATAGTAATGATTCTAACACCCATGGAGCCTTGGTGTTGATCATGTTTAGCTCGTGGAAGAGGCTTAGTCAACGGGTCTGCAATATTCAGATCCGTATGTATCTTGCAAATCTCTATGTCTCCCACCTGGACTTGGTCCCGGATGGAATTGAAGCGTGTCTTGATGTGCTTGGTTCTCTTGTGAAATTTGGATTCCTTTGCCAAGGCAATTGCACCAGTATTGTCACAAAAGATTTTCATTGGACCCGATGCACTAGGTACGACACCTAGATCGGATATGAACTCCTTCATCCAGACTCCTTCATTTGCTGCTTCCGAAGCAGCTATGTACTCCGCTTCACATGTAGATCCCGCTACGACGCTTTGTTTAGAACTGCACCAACTGACAGCTCCACCATTTAATAAAAACACGTATCCGGTTTGCGATTTAGAATCGTCCGGATCAGTGTCAAAGCTTGCATCGACGTAACCATTTACGACTAGCTCTTTGTCACCTCCATAAACGAGAAACATATCCTCAGTCCTTTTCAGGTATTCAAGATGTTCTTGACCGTTGTCCAGTGATCCACTCCTGGATTACTTTGGTACATCCCTGCTAACCTAATAGCAAGGCACACATCAGGTCTGGTACATAGCATTGCATACATGATAGAGCCTATGGCTGAAGCATAGGGAACTTCTTTCATTTTATCTCTATCTTCTCCAGTGGTCGGGCATTAAGTCTGACTCAATTTCACACCTTGTATTACAGGCAAGAACCCTTTCTTTGCTTGATCCATTTTGAACTTTTTCAAAACTTTATCAAGGTATGTCCTTTGTGAAAGTCCAATTAAACGTCGTGATCTATCTCTATAGATCTTGATGCCTAATATGTAAGCAGCTTCACCGAGGTCTTTCATTGAAAAACTTTTATTCAAGTATCCTTTTATGCTATCCAGAAATTCTATATCATTTCCAATCAATAATATGTCGTCCACATATAATATCAGAAATGCTACAGAGTTCCCACTCACTTTCTTGTAAATACAGGCTTCCCCAAAAGTCTGTATAAAACCATATGCTTTGATCACACTATCAAAGTGTTTATTCCAACTCCGAGAGGCTTGCACCAGTCCATAAATGGATCGCTGGAGCTTGCACACTTCATTAGCTCCTTTAGGATCGACAAAACCTTCCGGTTGCATCATATACAACTCTTCTTCCAGAAATCCATTCAGGAATGCAGTTTTGACATCCATTTGCCATATTTCATAATCATAAAATGCAGCAATTGCTAACATGATTCGGACAGACTTAAGCATCGCTACAGGTGAGAAGGTCTCATCGTAGTCAACCCCTTGAACTTGTCGAAAACCTTTTGCAACAAGTCGAGCTTTGTAGACAGTAACGTTACCGTCAGCGTCAGTCTTCTTCTTGAAGATCCATTTATTCTCTATTGCTTGCCGATCATCGGGCAAGTCAACCAAAGTCCACACTTTGTTCTCATACATGGATCCCATCTCAGATTTCATGGCTTCAAGCCATTTTGCGGAATCTGGGCTCACCATCGCTTCTTCATAGTTCGTAGGTTCATCATGATCTAGTAGCATGACTTCTAGAACAGGATTACCGTAACACTCTGGCACGGATCTTACTCTAGTTGATCTACGAAGTTTAGTAACAACTTGATCCGAAGTTCCATGATCATCATCATTAACTTCCTCACTTATTGGTGTAGGTGTCACAGAAACCGGTTTCTGTGTTGAACTACTTTCCAATAAGGGAGCCGGTACCGCTACCTCATCAAGTTCTACTTTCCTCCCACTCACTTCTTTCGAGAGAAACTCCTTCTCTAGAAAGGATCCATTCTTAGCAATGAATGTCTTGCCTTCGGATCTGTGATAGAAGGTGTACCCAACAGTCTCCTTTGGATATCCTATGAAGACACATTTCTCCGATTTGGGTTCGAGTTTATTAGGTTGAAGCTTTTTCACATAAGCATCGCAGCCCCAAACTTTCAGAAACGACAACTTTTGTTTCTTGCCAAACCATAGTTCATAAGGCGTCGTCTCAACGGATTTTGATGGTGCCCTATTTAACGTGAATGCGGCCGTCTCTAAAGCATAACCCCAAAACGATAGCGGTAAATCAGTAAGAGACATCATAGATCATACCATATCTAGTAAAGTACGATTACAACGTTCGGACACACCATTACGCTGTGGTGTTCCGGGTGGCGTGAGTTGCGAAACTATTCCGCATTGTTTCAAATGTAGACCAAACTCGTAACTCAAATATTTTCCTCCACGATCAGATCATAGAAACTTTATTTTCTTGTTACGATGATTCTCAACTTCACTCTGAAATTCTTTGAACTTATCAAATGTTTCAGACTTATGCTTCATTAAGTAGATATACCCATATCTGCTTAAATCATCTGTGAAGGTGAGAAAATAACGATATCCGCCACGAGCCTCAACATTCATTGGACCACATACATCTCATATATGATTTCCAACAAATCTGTTGCTCTCTCCCACATGACGGAGAACGGCGTTTTAGTCATCTTGCCCATGAGGCACGGTTCATAAGTACCAAGTGATTCATAATCAAGTGGTTCCAAAAGTCCATCAAGATGGAGTTTCTTCATGCGTTTACACCGATATGACCTAAACGGCAGTGCCACAAATAAGTTGCACTATCATTATCAACTCTGCATCTTTTGGCTTCAACATTATGAATATGTGTATCACTACAATCGAGATTCATCAAAAATAGACCACTCTTCAAGGGTGCATGACCATAAAAGATATTACTCATATAAATAGAACAACCATTATTATCTGATTTAAATGAATAACCGTCTCGCATCAAACAAGATCCAGATATAATGTTCATGCTCAACGTTGGCACCAAGTAACAATTATCCAGGTCTAAAACTAATCCCGAAGGTAGATGTAGAGGTAGTGTGTCGACTGCGATCACATCGACTTCGGAACCAATTCCCACGCGCATCGTCACCTCGTCCTTGGCGGTGTTAAGCAATCCGTAGTCCTGTTTGAGTTGCAAATATTAGCAGCAGAACCAGTATCAAATACCAGTGCTCTGCGAGCTCTAGTAAGGTACACATCTATAACATGTATATCACATATACCTTTGTTCACCTTGCCATCCTTCTTATCCGCCAAATACTTGGGGTAGTTCCGCTTCCAGTGACCAATCTTCTTGCAGTAGAAGCACTCAATTTCAGGCTTAGGTCCAGACTTGGGTTTCTTCTCCTGAGCAGCAACTTGCTTGCTATTCTTCTTGAAGTTCCCCCTTTTCTTCCCTTTGCCCTTTTTCTTGAAACTAGTGGTCTTGTTGACCATCAACACTTGATGCTCCTTCTTGATTTCTACCTCTGCAGCCTTTAGCATTGCGAAGAGCTCGGGAATTGTCTTTTCCATCCCTTGCATATTATAGTTCATCACGAAGCTCTTGTAGCTTGGTGGCAGTGATTGGAGAATTCTTTCAATGACGCTATCATCCGGAAGATTAACTCCCAGTTGAATCAAGTGATTATTATACCCGGACATTTTGAGTATATGCTCACTGACAGAACTATTCTCCTCCATCTTGCAGCTATAGAACTTATTGGAGACTTCATATCTCTCAATCCGGGCATTTGCTTGAAATATTAACTTCAACTCCTGGAACATCTCATATGCTCCATGACGTTCAAAACGTCGTTGAAGACCCGGTTCTAAGCCGTAAAGCATGGCACACCGAACTATTGAGTAGTCATCAGCTTTGCTCTGCCAGACATTCATAACATCTGGTGTTGCTCCTGCAGCAGGCCTGGCACCCAGCGGTGCTTCCAGGAGGTAATTCTTCTGTGCAGCAATGAGGATAATCCTCAAGTTACGGACCCAGTCCGTGTAATTGCTACCATCATCTTTCAACTTTGCTTTCTCAAGGAACGCATTAAAATTCAACGGAACAACAACACGAGCCATCTATCTACAACAAACATAGACAATCAAAATACTATCAAGTACTAAGTTCATGATAAATTTAAGTTCAATTAATCATATTACTAAAGAACTCCCACTTAGAAAGACATCTCTCTAATCATCTAAGTGATCACGTGATCCAAATCAACTAAACCATAACCGATCATCACGTGAAATGGAGTAGCTTTCAATGGTGAACATCGCTATGTTGATCATATCTACTATATGATTCACGCTCGACCCTTTTGGTCTCAGTGTTCCGAGGCCATATCTGCATATGCTAGGCTCGTCAAGTTTAACCTGAGTATTCTGCGTGTGCAAAACTGGCTTGCACCCGTTGTAGATGGACGTAGAGCTTATCACACCCGATCATCACGTGGTGTCTGGGCACGACGAACTTTGGCGACGGTGCATACTCAGGGAGAACACTTTTATCTTGAAATTTAGTGAGAGATCATCTTATAATGCTACCGCCAAACAAAGCAAGATAAGATGCATAAAAGTTAAACATCACATGCAATCAATATAAGTGATATGATATGGCCATCATCATCTTGTGCTTGTGATCTCCATCTCTGAAGCACCGTCATGATCACCATCGTCACCGGCGCGACACCTTGATCTCCATCGTAGCATTGTTGTCGTCTCGCCAATCTTATGATTCTACGACTATCGCTACCGCTTAGTGACAAAGTAAAGCATTACAGGGCGATTGCATTGCATACAATAAAACTACAACCATATGGCTCCTGCCAGTTGCCGATAACTCGGTTACAAAACATGATCATCTCATACAATAAAATATAGCATCACATCTTGACCATATCACATCACAACATGCCCTACAAAAACAAGTTAGACGTCCTCTACTTTGTTGTTGCAAGTTTTACGTGGCTGCTACGGGCTTAGCAAGAACCGTTCTTACCTACACATCAAAACCACAACGATAGTTTGTCAAGTTGGTGCTGTTTTAACCTTCGCAAGGACTGGGCGTAGCCACACTGATTCAACTAAAGTTGGAGAAACTGACACCCGCCAGCCACCTGTGTGCAAAGCACGTCGGTAGAACCAGTCTCGCGTAAGCGTACGCGTAATGTCGGTCCGGGCCGCTTCATCCAACAATACCGCCGAACCAAAGTATGACATGCTGGTAAGTAGTATGACTTATATCGCCCACAACTCACTTGTGTTCTACTCGTGCATATAACATTAACGCATAAAACATAGGCTCGGATGCCACTGTCGGGGAACGTAGTAATTTCAAAAAAAATCCTACGCACACGCAAGATCATGGTGATGCATAGCAACGAGAGGGGAGAGTGTGTCCACGTACCCTCGTAGACTGAAAGCGGAAGCGTTAGCACAACACGGTTGATGTAGTCATACGTCTTCACGGCCCGACCGATCAAGCACCGAAACTACGGCACCTCCGAGTTCTTGCACACGTTCAGCTCGATGACGATCCCCGGACTCCCATCCAGCAAAGTGTCGGGGAAGAGTTTCGTCAGCACGACGGCGTGGTGACTTTCTTGATGTTCTACCGTCACAGGGCTTCGCCTAAGCACCGCTACAATATTATCAAGGAGAACTATGGTGGAGGGGGGCACCGCACACGGCTAAGAGATCTCAAGGATCAATTGTTGTGTCTCTATGGGGTGCCCCCCTCCTCCGTATATAAAGGAGTGGAGGAGGGGGCCGGCCAAGGGGGGTGGCGCGCCCAAGGGGGAGAGTCCAACTCCCACCGGGAGTAGGACTCCCCCTTTTTCCTATTAGGAGTAGGAGAGGGAAGGAAGAGGAAGGAGGGAGGAAGGAAAGGGGGGGCCAGCCCCCCTCCCAATTCAGATTGGGCTTGGGGGGGCGCCCCCTCCCTTGCTCCTTTCCCCTCATTTCCACTAAGGCCCATATACCTCCCGGGGGGTTCCGATAACCTCCTGGTGATCCGGTATTGTCCCAATCTCACCCGGAACCTTTCCGGTGTCCAAATATAGTCGTCCAATATATCGATCTTTATGTCTCGACCATTTCGAGACTCCTCGTCAAGTCCGTAATCACATACAGGACTCCGAACAACCTTCAGTACATCAAAACTCATAAACTCATAATATAATTGTCATCTAAACCTTAAGCGTGCGCACCCTACGGGTTCGAGAACTATGTAGAGATGACCTAGAACTGTTTCTGGTCAATAACCAATAGCAGAACCTGCATGCTCATATTGGCTCCTACATATTCTACGAAGATCTTTATCGGTCAAACCGCATAACAACATACGTTGTTCCCTTTGTCATCTGTATGTTACTTGCTCGAGATTCGATCGTCGGTATCCAATACCTAGTTCAATCTCGTTACCGGCAAGTCTCTTTACTCGTTATGTAATGCATCATCTCGTAACTAACTCATTAGCTACATTGCTTGCAAGGCTTATAGTGATGTGCATTACCGAGAGGGCCCAGAGATACCTTTCCGACAATCGGAGTGACAAATCCTAATCTCAAAATACGTCAACTCAACAAGTACCTTCGGAGACACCTGTAGAGCACCTTTATAATCACCCAGTTACGTTGTGATGTTTGGTAGCACACAAAGTGTTCCTCCGGTAAGCGGGAGTTACATAATCTCATAGTCATAGGAACATGTATAAGTCATGAAGAAAGCAATAGCAACATACTAAACAATCAAGTGCTAAGCTAACGGAATGGGTCAAGTCAATCACATCATTCTCCTAATGATGTGATCCCGTTAATCAAATGACAACTCATGTCTATGGTTAGAAAACTTAACCATCTTTGATTTACGAGCTAGTCAAGTAGAGGCGTATTAGTGACACTATGTTTTGTCTATGTATCCACACATTTATTATGTTTCCGGTTAATACAATTCTAGCATGAATAATAAACATTTATCATGATATAAGGAAATAAATAATAAATTTATTATTGCCTCTAGGGCATATTTCCTTCACAAGGAAGACGCACACTCTGATTTTTTTTTCACCTTTTCAACTTTTTTCACTTTTATTCCTTTTTTTCCTCAACAACGGTTTTTTCCCAAAAAGTCTACAAATGGTCTAAATTCTACCTAGCCAAAATTTTCCAGACTTAGTGTTTTTTGGTTTGGAACTATTTCCCTTTTGCGGGCGACACGAAAGTTTGGGAGTCCTACTTGATCACGACACATACTATTGCGTGAACTGGAAATCAAAAACAGAAAGGCAAAAATAGGACTCGGTTTAGGATTGGTGGCGGAGATGAATCCGATGAAACTCGTACTAGTGGTGGATATATGCAGGGTGGTGGAACACAGACTGACGGTGAATCTATGATAGAGGTGGAGTCAGATTAGTAGTAGCGGAGATGTGGTGGAAGTAAACTCGGATTGGCGGCAGATATGTGGTGGTGTATATGGACTCGGATTGGCAGCGAATATGTGGTGGTGTATATGTACTTGGATCGGTGGCGGATATGCGGTGGTATATCTGACAGCGGCGATGAAGATGGTGCGGTCGTGGTATATATTAGTGGCGATGAAGATTGTGTAGTGGTGGTATATGGTAGCGACGACTGTGTGACAAATTGTGAACAGAACTTGAAACTCTAAAGGACTAGATGCTAAGACCGGCAACCCAATACGATGATGCAACCGCAAATTCAACAAAGCAAAACACCGAACAAAAAATTACAAAAAATTCTTAGATTGGTTCGGATACGATGATCTAACCCTAATTTTTTGTGGATTTTTCGTGGACTGTAGGTACAAAGAACAAATGCGGTCTAAACTATGAAAACTAGTAAAATCTCACTAAGCAATCTGGAAATCGGATACCACTTGATAGAGATGAATGTGCCCCCGATGTTTCGATGAGACGTAGCTATCGTTTTTGGTGGAAGTCGGCTTTGACGGTCTAACTACGAACATGCAAAGACGTTGCGCCTTAGCAATCGCTAAACCGACTCTGAGAGGTTATTGACCAAGCCGGTGTATGATCAACCTGACAACGAGGGTCTATTTCCTACACGCAAATAGAGAACAAGCAAGAAACTGAGATTGCAATCTGGATATTGCGAATATAAGACAAAACTTTATTGATCAAAGTGGGGGTCTGTGGCATCTTGCTCTGGTCAATTAACACAAATAAAGGATGTGAGTTGCAGCTATGGTGAACTTTAATCTAAACAAAACTCAAGTCTAAAACGACGCTATAAGGGCTATATTTATAGGGAGACAGAGGGGAATTTCTTCCATCGTAGCAAGGTGGGACTAAATTCTGCCCTTAATCATTTTCCGAATTAATACGGACTCTGAAAACAACCTACTAAATGTATTTTGAAAATACATGGGACTGTCACAAAATTAAGGTGGCGCAGCACCTATATTAAGCTATGGGCGAAATTTATGAAAAGCCATCTTCTATATTTCGTCCATATCTTTGTATGTCATCATGGTGGCTCCAAAGCGCTGAAAACTCCACCAGAAACTCCATTCTTATTCCCCATGCACGTGCCATCCTCTTCATGCTTGATCATGTTCCAATGTTCATCGTTCTTGTCCATGTCGGGCCCTTCATTGTAAGCAAAAAAAACTTATCCAATGTAGGCAGCATCATATTCTCATGACCATTAGAATCGTTACCAAGAAACAAAAGTACCTGGTAATTTTATTGGCGTGTGCGAGCTCTAGTAATTGGTCTAGTATATGTAGCAACAGGGGTTGTGGGTGTAAATGTAGTAGTAATGTCCTCATCAAAATTGATTGAAATCTCAGTCGAATGTGGTTGTTTTATTTCTTTGCTCAAGTGCTAACAGAAGAACATGAAGAAGAAAAGGAGGAGAAAGTGGTCTGTGTTTGAGAGGGAGGTCGCACGCGATGCACTTAAGGAGGCTAACCGGGAGGCAGGGGCGAGCTGTCGGCACAAACATCCAAAACACCAACAACCGATAGCTGCAGATGCCGTTGTGTTGCGCGCAACAGTAGCAGAGGCTACTGTCACTCCCTATGATGACATGTGTTGTCGTGTCGCCACTCGACCGAGAAAAGTTGTTACCCCTGAGCTGTCACCTCAGCCCGTGGCGACAGGTGCCGCATGTCAGCTGTTGAACTTACCTCCATGGTAGATTTGACAATAGCATGAGGGGCGGTCTTTTCTCTTATTAGCATTCGCCATGTGGTCTTTTATGTTGGCTAAAAGGCATTAGGTCATCCAATTTGTAGTGTAATATCAAACTGGGTAGAAAGGGCAAATCATCAAAGTTTTAGCAAAGTAATGGAAAATGGATTTTTTGACCATTAGTTATGGCAAATCATTAATTACAAGGAATTTTTTTTCCTTTGACTGTCTTCTCCTCTAATCCGCCTATATATCGGCAGTGGCCCCGCGGCCGCCAAGTCGCGATCAGATTAATCTTATGCGTGAGACTTTGCCCAAATAGGCGATGCTCCGCCTACGCCCAGACTCGCTACACGCTCCGACGAGGAGCGCCGTGAACTCTACACGCTCTATGAACCAGGACTAGGAACCGCCACGCTCCGCGAACGCTCCGACGACGGGCGTAGGCTGGCGGGTGGCGTGCTATGAATTCCGGCGGGGCTGCGATACCGAAGGCTATATCCTACCCCCCTTCCCCTTTCATACTTTGAAAAGTAGACAATTAAAATAGCCAAAGTAGTCGAGGTTTCATGCTGGCACCACGGCGATGGCGCCAACCCATTCGGTGCTGACTCCTCCCATGGTGACTCTGCACCGCTCTCTCAGCGTGGCTCACCACGCTCGCTCTCCCCAGACCACCTCGCTCATGTCGTCTCCGCGGTCTGTGCTGGGTGGCACGCGGACCCAACCTACGGTGGCACTAGGCCGGGTGCTCGCCGCGCCACTAGCGGCTCACGTGTGCCTGCTGCCTCTCCTAGCTCCAACACGGGCGGCTCTGCTCTGGCCTCACTTTTTCCGCCTCATGGAACCATGCGCCAGCCACTCATCATATCTAACAACAAATTAGCTCCCTCTGAGGACATGCACGCCCCGCTCCTGCATGTCGTGCTCTCAGACTCGGTGGACATGGTGCATGCACCCCCTGCTGACGCCGCTACCCCACCTGTCTTCTGCCCGGCCCCCTAGGTGGGCTCTGTTGTGCCACCTAGCCCACTCGCCGGCCTGCCAACTGCATCTCTGCTCGAAGGGTCGCTGATGCCTTCCAACGCGTCCGTGTTCATCGCGTTCATGCCACCTTCAGATGCCTCTGTTGACCCCCCCCCCCAAATGGTAACCACTCAACCCCTTCTACGCTCAATCCATCAAATCTCATGCCCTCTGCTACCCTGGCGCTGACCTCTGTCGACATGGACGCATCTCTTCCTCTGCAGGACCTGGACACCCATGAGTACACCATTCGCAAGGAGCGCCGCAAGACGGCACGTGACCAATCCTACTCCAAGGACAAGCTGCATCGGAGCGCGCGGCTGGCTCACAAGGAGGACAAGTACTCCCCGATGCTCGCCAAGGCCGTCAAAGCCAAGGCCGCTCGCCTCTCTGCTGCAGACGTGGGCACTGCCATTGACCGTGCCATCCAGGAAGCCCACCTCGACGTGCCCGATGCCCCTCCGGCCTCTGCTGAAGACCTAGCTGCCATTGCACTGCTATGTGGCGCCGACAACGGCCATCTGGATGCCATCCTTGGATCTGAGGCCTCTTCCTCTGGTGATGACGAGGCTCCATGATCTGCACTCTACGCGTTCTCGACCCGCCTGCGCACTCACGACCGCCCCCGTTAGCCTCCGTCTCACCGCATGTCTCTACCGTGACGTTGTACTTTTGGTTGTTGTACCCTCTATCGCTAGTCTCAGTACTGCCATTGCACCCCTCGGTAGCTTTTGTGTATGTATGCCAGTTGTACCCTGGATCAGCCCCCTGGTGTTTGAACGCTTTTAATGAGTAATGATGCTTTCTCAATTTGCTCCTGGAATGTACGTGGTCTAGGCGATGATGCTAAATGCTCCGACGTTCTATTTAAATTGGTTGAGATGAAGCCACACATTACCCTCTTGCAAGAATCAAAACTCGACACCTTCTCTGACCCCAAACTTAGATCCATCTTGCCACGACAACTTGACCAAGTATTCTCTTTACCAGCTGTGGGCACTGCGGGTGGCACCATCTCTGCCGCCAACTCTGGCTCATTCCAAGTTGTTTCCTTCTCACACCTAACCTTCTCATCCACCCTGATCCTGCAATCAACTGTGTGCGCCCGCAACATTGCCATCACAAATATCTACACCCCCTCGTCACGCTCGCTCAAACAAGCCTTCGTAAACGAACTCCTATCTATTTCACAACCAGACGACACCCCTAGGATTATCGCCGACGACTTCAACCTTATCTGCTTCCCCTCTGACAAAACCAATCCTGCCTTCCGTCTGGCTGAGGCCAATGCATTCAACCAAACCCTATATGACTTAATTCTCATAGAGTTGCCGCTTCTTGATCGTAGGTTCACCTGGTCAAACAATAGAGCCACGCCCACCTTATAATGGATCGATTGCGCTTTCTTTAACTTAGCATGGGCTGACGCCTTCCCTAACACCTCGCTATCCTCACGTACTCGTTTCACGTCCGATCACGTCCCCCTCCTCATACACGTCACCACCACCATCCCACGGTCCAATTTCGTTAAATTCGAGGCTGGATGGGCCAACTTCCAGCCTTGTGCCGACTTTATCAGGAGAATTTGGGCCTCACCTCAGCCCACATCGCCACTCAACTCTGCCGCCACTCTTGTCTCCGCGCTCAAAAAAACACGTATTAGTCTCAAAAAATGGGCACGTTCACGTATCCCCACCCCCCTTCGTGAATATCGTTGCAAAGCTGCAATCACTGCTTTAGACCTCGTCGAAGAATCTAGGGCTCTATCACACCCAGAATTCTCACTCGCAAAATCATCGTCTCACTCCTCAAATGCACCATCCAAGAGAAAATGTCATACTGGCGATGGCGTGCTAAAGTGTCACGCGCCATACACGACGGGGAGAATACCAAGTTCTTCCACATGTCTGCTTCTCAACGCCTTAGGAAAAAAAAATCTTTACCCTCACACGTGATGGCTCGGACTTCTCCGCTCATCAACAAAAATCGGAAATCCTACGTGACTTCTTCGTCTTGCTCATTGGCACTCCAGCTCCTATGACTTGGGCTTTTGATTTAAAAACTATATATCCACAGCCTGTGCCCGGACTCCATGTCCTCGATGAGCCTTTATCGGAAGAGGAAATTAAGCTTGCCTTCTTCAAAATGAATCCCCAAGCCAGCCCTGGACCGGATGGTTTCGGACCCTCCTTTTATAAATCTTTCTGGCCTATAGTAAAACACGTAGTCCTGCCTTTCTTTTCCCACTTTCACCAAGGGATAGCAGACACAGAACGCTTAAACCGTGCCCACATTGTCCTCCTTCCTAAGAAGGACACGCCAACCTCACCCGACGCCTTTAGGCCTATCTCGCTGCAGAACTGCCCAATCAAAGATGTTGCTAAAGTCATCACATCTCGCCTAAAACCGCTCATCCCTCTTCTAGCCATGGCAACCAGACCGGCTTCATCTCTGGCAGAAATATCGCCGAAAACTACATTTTTGCAGCCGATCTCATTAGCTCTTACCACTCACGCAAAAAACCAACTATGGTCTTCAAGCTTGATTTCAGAAAAGCTCTCGTCTCAGTAGCCTGGCCTGCCCTTGACAAAATCCTGGCAATAGGTGGCTTTTCTCCAACATTCCGTATCTGGACCCAAAACATTCTCCACACAGGCAAAGCTGCCATTCTCCTGAACGGGACCCCAGGCAACTGGATTCAATTCAAGAATGGCTTGCGGCAAGGTGACCCGGTTTCTCCCTACCTCTTCCTCATCGTCGCCGACCAGCTTCAACAGCTCATCCTCCAAAACTCTGAATCTGCTCTTCACCACCCCATCTTCTCCCACCTACCTTCCACTGCTCTCCAATATGCTGATGATATGCTCATCGTTGCAGCCGCCTCCCCTGCCATCGCTGCAGCCCTTAAAGTTACCCTAAACAACTTTGCACACGCTACGGGCCTCGCCATCAACTTCTCCACAACCACTCTAGCCACTCTACACACCAAGGAATCCATGACTGCTACCATTACCCTCGCCATGGGCTGCTCATGCGCCTCGTTCCCTCAAACTTACCTCCGCCTTCCTCTTGCCCCGACTAAGCCTCCCACCAATGCTTTCACCCCGTTGAAAGAACGGTCTCAAAAACTACTTACAGGCTGGCGCGCAAAACTACTCGACAAGGGCGATTGGCTCATCCTCATATCTGTAGTTTTAGACTCAATCCTAACCTACTTCATGTCTGTGTTTCGCATCCCCAAGAAAACACTCGAAACAATAGACTTTCTAAGAAGGGCTTTTTTTGGGCACGGGATGATGCTTGCTCAGGTGCTCAATGTCTTATTGCTTGGAAAAATGTTTGCTTACCAAAAAAGTCGGTGTTTTAGGGCTTAAAAACCTGCAGGTCCAAAACAACTGCCTTCTTATGAAATTTGCTGCCAAAGCACTCTCCACTGCTCAGAAACCTTGGTTAGAGTGGCTTGATCTCCAACACCCCAACGCTCTAGTCTACTCATCCCCTCAAACCTCCTTTCTTTGCCGCACGATTTCACAGCAAATCCCTACCCTACAGACTATCTCGTTCATGCTAACAAACAATGGCTCACATACATATTTCTGGCTTGATACATGGCTGACCCCACAACCCCTTTCCATCACCTTCCCCCACCTATTTTCACACTCCACCCTAGAGCTAGTTAAAGTGGCTAACATTTTGCATTTTGGTGTCGAAGCTAACCTCCGTAACTGTCTCTCTCTTACGGCAGAACAAGAGCTTGTGTCACTTGTGGCTATTTTGCAGGACTTCATGCTCTCAGCGGGAGAAGATCAACAATTCCTACACCATGGCATTGGCTTCACCACCAAGCATGCGTACGGTGCCCTCATGGCTCGCCCAGATAACGATCTCGTTGCTCCTCTCATTTGGAGCACCAAGGCTCCTCGCAAGCTTAAAGTCTTCGCCTGGATACTCTTCAAAGACCGCCTCAATACCAGGGTTAACCTTGCACACAAGCATATAATATCTTTGGATATATGCCCCCGGTGTGATAGGTTACCTGTAGACTCCAGGCACCTCTTCATCACATGCCCTCTTGCCAATAGGATTTGGCAACGCCTTGGGTTTCTGCCACAAGCCGACGACATCACGGAACTCTGGGATGTCACTCTACCTCCTCACCTTTGTACCACGGCATGGCCCTTGTTCCTCAGGGCATTACTATGGAAGATCTGGGAAGCACGTAATACCATGGTGTTTAGGACTGTGGATCAAAGTTCTGTAATAACCCTAAGGAAGTTTATTTTTGATTTGGACCTTTGGTCTCACCGTCTCGTGGAAACACAAGACAAGGAGGATGTCTTCTCGTGGCGTTGCTACCTCTCTGCACGTTGCACCGTTCCTATGTAATTATGTACTTGCTGCCACAGCAGTGCTTTGAGTAATATATTCAGGTGGGGGAGCTCCCCCCCCCCGTTTATTCTCAAATAAAACTATCAAACTGCATGTGTTAGCGAACTCAAAATTGAGCATAGGCATGGCTCAACAGTGAGCAGCGGACGAGCCTCGAGCCATAGCAAGAAGGAGCGGACGTGCGGCGGTAGCTGGCGTCCGGTGAGGCGGCGAGCGGGAGACATTTTGCTAGCCGGCGGGGTGGCAGCCCTAGGGTTGGGATTCGGAAGCAGCAACCGACGAGGAGGAGCTGCAAGGTAGACGGTTTGGGCCGCGATTTTGGGTGTAGCATAGTTGTTGTGGTTGGGGAGAAAACGAAGCCCACAGTCAACCCAGTGCCTCTCCAGAGTCGCACGGGCTAACGAGTCAGAGGAGGGCTGGGCGACTCTGTCTCATGGGGTTGCTATGTCAGGGACGCTGACACCCCCTTCCTTTGCGATGAGGCTTGTCCCCAAAGCCTCAGCACCTAGGAACCGGGCTTGGAGCTGGAGCTTGTCTCCCCAGGAATCGCGGAGAGCAGCTGGATTGGACCAGCGTACCAAGACCTACTCCACCATGGTACCATGCCGCTTGCGCCAACGGCTATGCAGGATGCTCGTAGGCACTGAAGTTATGTCAGAGTGAATTGGCAGATCATCAGAAACTTCCATACCTGGCAGAAGGAAGCGACGGAGCTGGAATACATGAAAAACGTGATGAACTGACGAGCCTTCAGGTAGCTGGAGTTTGAAGGCCATGTCGTTAATTTGCTCGATGATGCGGCAGGGTCCGAAGAAACGGAAAACGATCTTGTGGCAAGCGCGCCTCTCCATGGATGTCTGGACATACGGCTGTAGCTTGGCGAAGGCCTGGTCGCCGATGTTGAAAGTATGGAAGGAGCGCTTCTTATATGCTTGTTGTTTCATGACTTGTGGCGCTCGATCAAGGTGTTATTGCAGTAGATCTTGCACCATGGCGCGCTCATCCAGCCATGACTGAAGAGCAGGAACAAAGCAAGCATTGGTAGCTGTGAAGCCCCATTGGCAAGGCTCGTGCCTATACATGGCGCGAAGGGGGACATGCCGATGGCAGAGTGTGGTGCAGAGTTGTACCAGAACTGCGCCAAAGGGATCTAGTAGCTCCATGGACATGTGAGCACGCTTGTGTGAAGCATCTGATGAAGGTTTCTAGGCATTGGTTTACCCGTTTCGACTAGCCATCCGTCTAGGGGTGGTTTGCAGTGCTCATCCGTAGCTCGGTGCCGACGTATTTGACGAGCTCCTGCCAAAAGTGGCTAGTGAACACCGGGTCTCGATCTGACAAAATAGCCCCGGGAAACCCATGGATTTTGTAGATTTGTGTCATGTAGAGGAGTGTAACCTTGGCTGCTGTGTATGGATGTGCCAAGGGCAAGAAGTGGGCAAATTTTGTCAGCTTATCAACAAGGACAATGATGCAATTGGCTTTTCCTGAGTGAGGGTGGCCCGTCAACAAAATCCTTGCTTATCAACTCCCACGATTGGCGAGGAACAGGCAGTGGTTCCAGTAGGTTGGGATAGGGAACTTGCTTCGGTTTAGCTTGTTGACACAGTTGACAACACTTGACATATTGCAATATGTGAATTTTCATCTTGGGCCAGGCAAAGAATTGTCGCACGTGCCGGCAGGTCACTAGAAATCCAGAGTGGCCCCATCGGGCTATCATGAAATGCAGAGATAATTTTTTGCTGAAGTGATGTGTGTTAGAAGGGATATAGAGGGATTGGTGGAATTGATGTTTATTGCTTCAGCCTTGTAGGCATATATATATAGTGAGTACATGACCTTCTTGGAGTACAAGGCAAGGTAGAACAAATCCTATGCTATCCTATACTACCTAAATAATCACGATACTCAACTTCCCCTGCAGTCACAACAGTAGCGACGCAGACGGTGAGACTGGAGAAGAATCTGAAGGTAAGCCGATGGTCACATCCCCACAGTCGTAATGGTCGATGCATCGCTGAAGTCGTTGCTGGAGTGGAAACCAACAAGGTTGCTCAAGAAAGGTGGTAGCCCTTTGTGCGGTTGTCGAGGTAACCGAGAGCGTACGGTGGTGTAGTCGTGGTCGAGGTAGCCGTGCAAAGAATGTTGTGGTCGATGTCGAGTCGGGGTGGCCGGTGTCGAGGAAGTCACCGTGGAGCCGCGGATGCAAGGACGCGTCGAGTTAGTTATGGGCGCAGTGGTGTCGAAGTAGTGGTGCGCTGGGAAGAAGACGGTGTTGACGAAGCGTCGCACCGGGTTTGCCAAACCCAGGGACACATCATAGACGAAGGAAAACATCGGTGTTGCCAGCACCAGACATGCATAGACGGACGAAGACAAATTTGACGAAGCGCCGCACCAGGCTTGCCAGGCCCGGGACATGTCATGGACAAAGGCACACATCGGTGTTGCCAGCATCGGGCATGCGTAGACGGGGACCTGCGTGAGTTGTACGCCACGTCGAGGAGTCGGAGGGGCCAACAGAGCAGGACTCAACGATAGTTGTGGCGCCAATCGGTGTGGGACTGATGTTGCCAATTGTGGTCGGAGTAGACTGCTACCTCCTGAGCATGCATTGGTTTTCCCTTGAAAAGGAAAGGGTGATGCAGCAAAGTAGCGTATGTATTTCCCTCGGTTTTGAGAACCAAGATATCAATCCAGTAGGAGGTTACACGCAAGTCCCCTTGTACCTACACAAACAAATAAGAACCTTGCAACCAACGCGATAAAGGGGTTGTCAATCCCTTCACGGCCACATGCAAAAGTGAGATCTGATAGAGATAATAAGATAAATATTTTTGGTATTTTTATGATATAGATTGGAAAATAAAGATTGGAAAATAAAATAGATCAGAAACTTATATGATGAAAATAGACCCGGGGGCCATAGGTTTCACTAGTGGCTTCTCTCAAGATAGCATATTCTACGGTGGGTGAACAAATTACTATCGAGCAATTGATAGAAAAGCACATAGTTATGAGAATATCTAGGCATGATCATGTATATAGGCATCACGTCCGTGACAAGTAGACCGACTCCTACCTGCATCTACTACTATTACTCCACACAACGATCGCTATCCAGCATGCATCTAGAGTATTAAGTTCATAAGAACAGAGTAACTCATTAGGCAAGATGACATGATGTAGAGGGATAAACTCAAGCAATATGATATAAACCCCATCTTTTTTTCCTTGATGGCAACAATACAATACGTGTCGTTTCCCCTTCTGTCACTGGGATTGAGCACCGCAAGATTGAACCCAAAGCTAAGCACTTCTCCCATTGCAATAAAGATCAATCTAGTAGGCCAAACCAAACTGATAATTCGAAGAGACTTGCAAAGATATCAAATCATACATATAAGAATTCAGAGGAGAATCAAATATTGTTCATAGATAAACTTGATCATAAACCCACAATTCATCGGACTTCGACAAACACGCCGCAAAAAGAATTACACCAAATAGATCTCCAAGAGAATCGAGGAGAACTTTGTATTGAGATCCAAAGAGAGAGAAGAAGCCATCTAGCTAATAACTATGGACCCGAAGGTCTGAGGTAAACTACTCACACATCATCGAAGAGGCTATAGTGTTGATGTAGAAGCCCTCCGTGATCGATTCCCCCTCCGGCGGAGCGCCGAAAAAGGCCGCAAGATGGGATCTCACAGATACAGAGAGTTGCGGCGGCGGAAATAGGGTTTCGTGGTGCTCCTTGATGTTTTCGGGGTACATGAGTATAGGCGAAGGAAGTAGGTCGGTGGAGCTACGAGGGGCCCACAAGGGTGGGGGCACGCCTACCCCCCTTGGCGCGCCGCCCTACCTCGTGGCCGCCTCGTTGCTTCCTTGACGCCCACTCCAAGTCTCCGGATTATGCTTGTTCCAAAAAATCACTCTCCCAAGGTTTTCTTCCGCTTGATTCCGTTTGATATTCCTTTTCTGCGAGACATCAAATAGGCAAAAAACAGCAATTTGCTTTGGGCCTTCGTTAATAGGTTAGTCCCAAAAATAATATAAAAGTGCATAATAAATCCCATTAAACATCCAAAACAGATAATATAATAGCATGGAACAATCAAAAATTATAGATATGTTGGAGACGTATCAGAGACAAAGTGGTCGGGGAAGATGACGGCGAAGCTGACGATGACTGGTGTTGGACGAAGACGAAGGGGGTCGACGGGCGGCGCCACTCGGGTGAGCGAGCGGCAGCAGCGCCGACGAATAGTGGCGGAGGCCGCCTGACAGCAGCGCGGCGATGCTCGAAGTAGGCGAAGAGGAACCCGACAACGTGACAAAGACCGGCGCGGACAATGGCGTTCCCACGCCAAGGAAGGCGGTGTGGCGCATACCACGTGGAAGTCGACGCGCGCGGACAATGGAGTGGACCGCGCGCCGCGGCGCTACGACCCGAAGGGGCGACACAACGGCAATGTGCGGGTCGGGGCGACAGTGGGAAGACCTTGGGGCGGCGGCGGGGACCGCATGCCGTGGCGCTACGACCCGAAGGGGTGGCACAGCAGCGGTGCAGCCATGGGGACGACCTCAGGTGGCAGCGGAGATCGTGTGCCACAGCCCTACAGCCCAAAGGGGCGGTGTAGCGGCGGCTTGCGGGTTGTGGTAGCCGCGAGCAGAACCACTGGCCGGTGGCAACGGCGTGGACCACGTGCCTCGGTGAGCCTGAAGGGGTGACGCAAAGGAGGCTACGAGGGTAGCCGTCGGGAGGATCTCGGGGCGTCGGCGTGGACCGTGGGTCGCAGCGCGATGGCCCGAGGGGCATCGGCGGGGGCAGCGCGCGGGTCTGTGCAACCGGCGGGTGGACCTCAGGGCGGCGACGCAACGGTTCAAAGGGACGACTTGACGGCAACTTGTGGCTCGATTGGCGGTAGGTGCGTGCTCGGGGACATGCTTGGCAAAGACAGGCACATGATCGGTTGTTCGGACCGATGTCGGTGCTATACACGCCATGGCAGGGACAATGCATAGATCAGAGTCGATGGCGACTTTGTGTGATGTCTCGGGCGATGACAACGAAGACGGACCGGAAATGGAGACTGTGAGGACGAGAGGCCGGTAGCAACGCACGACGCGTCCCTTGGGCGGGGCGTCCAGCCTTGCCGCGCAATTTATGATGAAGCGGCTGATGTAGTCAGCACCGATGTCGGAGTAGAGGTGCGGGGGTCGACGGCGGTGGCGGGCGACGCAAACCAATCTTAGATTGAAAAACCAAAAAGTAAACGCCGATCAAAGCGACCGGCGAGGGAGAGAAAAACCCAGATCAAGAGATCGGAAAAAAGACTCTAGGGCAGCCGGTCAACACGACCGGTGGATGAACCCTAGGTTCGGGCAGCGCAGCCCCCGGCGGCAATCATGGAGACCGACCGCCCCGGGGTCGGCGCGCGGGGTGGAAGTGGCGGGCGGCGGCTAGGTTTTGGATTTGTTAGGCTGATACCATGTTAGAATGGATATAGAGGGATTGATTAAATTGATGTTTATTGCTTGAGCCTCGTAGGCGTATATATGGTGGGTATATGACCTTTTTGGAGTACAAGGCAAGATAGAACAAATCCTACGCTATCCTATACTACCTCAGTCCGGGTTTAATAGGCCCGCTCTCATTTTGGGCTAATATTTGACCAACAAATTTAACTAATAAAATGTAAAATATATGTCATAAAAATTATACTTTCGGAAAGCTCTTTCAAATACAAATCCAACCATGTACTTTTTTAGCATAAATTTTATATTTTATTAGTCAAAGTTTGGCTCAAAATCATATGAGGCCTAATAAACCCGAACAAAGGTAGTACTACCTAAATAATAATGATACTCAACACTATGGAACCACCCAACCAGATGCGGCCTCAGAAGCGACTGATGCCTTTCTCGAGAATGAACCACCCCTTACCGTCAGGTTTTATGGCCAGTTATTCCAGCAGGCGCTGCTCATGTGGATTGGCATTATAGCTTGAGACAATGTCCTCAAGCCAGGCAGGTTTGCATGGCGAGATAGACGCAATCTGTTCTGAATGTGTGGCATGCGAGAGGGCGTCGGCTACGCCATTTTTCGAGCCTTGTAACAAATTGTGTACCGCAGCCCCAATAATTTGGTGAACGCCTTCTGTTCCCATGGTGTGGTGAGTCTTTGTTCCTCCATGTGCACCAAACTCCATTGATCCGTTTGGAAAACAAAATTCATTGTGTTGCAGGTAAGGGCGCCACTGATCCACGGCGATAATGACAAGCAAGTACTCTCTCTCATAGGTGAACAAGCCTAGGAACTTGGGACAAAGGGCCTTGCTCATGTAAGATATTGGTGGCCACTTTGTTGCAGAATATGTGGGCGCCTCTTCTTGCGGGCTCCAAATTTGTCGACGAGATGCAACAAGAGGAGGTGCTCGGCATCGTCGTCAAAAGCCATCTCCTCTATGTAGGAATCATCCGACTCCGACAACGAGGACGAACTCTAATCATCCATCTATGAAATAATTTGTGACTTCATCAAAAATCACCCGTCGACCGAATTAAAAATCGATAGAAAAGCTCTAAATCTTACCTTTGACCAGAATCAAATCCGGCAGTAGCAAAGCCGCTGGAGCCCCCTTCCCACAGCCGGTCAAAAGCAAAGCCGCAGCCGCCACAGCCCCCTTCTTCTCCACCACCGGCAGAATCGTACTCTGCAACCGCTGCCCCTGCCCGCGGCTATGGTTCGCGCGGATGGCGGCTGCTCAATCGTGCCCGAAGTAGCCGGATCGGCCTGCAACAAGGCACCCCACAAAGCTACCAGCCAGATCCACGGCGACGGCGGCTGCTGCTCACCCACGGCAAGAAATGGGCACCCCCGAGCTCCAATCTTGGTGGAGAAGACGCGGGCGAGGACGACCGAAGCTCTCCAAGGTGCGGGGTAGCCAGACGGAGCAATAATCTCCAGAGATTTTAGGCGGGGGGACTGCAGTGGAACAACAAGTGCGAGTGGAAATCTCCCTCTCGCCAAGTCACGCGAGGGATAGAGGAAACCGTAAAGGAGGAGGGGGAAACCGCAGATTTGGGAGCTGCGGGCCGAAATATGGAGTGCGCCGCATATTTTTTTATGGCTCAGGCTGAAATACAGGATCTGGTCGGGATGATTTTTCGCCCACGTCCCGTATTTATTTTGCGGGCGGGCGGATATAGCGGATCTGCTAGAGTTGCTCTTACTTCACCCACTTTGGGCCGGCCAGTTTGTTGTTGGGCTTCCGGAGTCGCACGGGCCGACAAGTTGGAGGGCTGGCCGACTTGCTGTCTTGTGAGGTCGCTATGTCAGGGATGCTGACATTTCCCAAATCCTAGCTCCGCCACTGGTTGACGCCCACGACAGGAGCCACGCACACACACCGCCCACAAGGTAGCACATCGAGCAAAGAGCTTCAGTCTACGAAACCGCTGCGCGAAACTCATTATCCGGAATGGCCCCACGGTTCTGATGTCTAGTGCTACATCATACCTCAAGTTGCAATACTTCTATTGATATGGACTGTGAACTTACACATTTAGTAATGGAAGCAATCCTTTGTGCAAGACTAGTATAGCTTCACGAAGCTCTCATAAAAAGTGGTATTTGACTGAGAGATATTCACTATTTTGCTAAAAAATATCAACTCATGTTGAAATTTAATATTTTCCAAAATTACCCAGAAAAAACAGTAAATACTACATGTGCCCAGTTGTAATTTAGGAAATTTTGAGCATATTAGATTTTTTTTACGGTCTTTGGTTCAGCCCACTCACATTTTATGAAAGTTTTTTTAGGTTTGCAACTTGTTGTAAAGTATATTGCAATAAGCTTTTTTAGGTTTTTGTTTTGCCTTTTGCAATCAAGGATTTCTAGTATTGTGCCCCAACTTGCTTGGAACAATAAGCTTTGTAGTTCTTGTTATTTTTGTCAGGTATTCTATTTTACTAGGTAATTACCTGTGCGTTGCACCAGGGACATAAAATATTCTATTTCATTAGCCCATTATTATATATCATTTATTATTGATATAATGGAAAAAATGATTTTATGTTTTCACTCTTAGCCATGTAGGTTAACAAAAAATTAGTTGATCCATCATGGATAAAAATGATATGACTAAGCAATTTTTATTTATTTGATAAGCATTTATTTGCTTATACTACCAAAGTAAACATAATATGGGAAACAAGAAATCATGTCGTGCCTATGGCCTACGTAGATGATTTGTATGGATTGCAAGGACAGTCTATTGAATGGCTGTATTTTATGTTTTCACTCTTAGCAAACATGTAGATTAACAAAAAAAATGGTTGATACATCATGGCCAAAAATATTTAATTGACAACGCAAACTAAAGGGATCACCATCAGTGTAGTATTTGCCATTACTCTCACACGTAGTAGGAATATAGCAGAAGCTTTTAACAAAAAATAAATTAGTTGGTACATCACGGCTAAAATAATACTCACCCTATTTTTAAGGGATAACCATCAGGGAAGCACTATATCCGTTAGTCATGCAGATCTACAGAATATGGACGTACCCTTAAGAAAAAGGGTTTCCCATCAGGGAAGCACTATATTATAAAGCAACGAACCAAGCATCCAACACAGCAGTACAGAGTACAAACAAGACATAAATTCATGCTGGGGGCATAGCAAGATAAGCCCCAAACAAAGCTACAAAAGCTAATCTGGCTCGGGAGGCGGTGACGGTGGTGGCGGTGGAGGGGCAAACACCAAAGCCGAAGAACGAAGACCCGCAATCATGTTCTCGATGACGTCTCGTTCGTGCTGCTTGCTAAGCGGTCTCCAAAGCTGTAAGAAGCCATACATTTTATAGATTGCATTAGTCACACGGCGAGGAATCACACGTTCAATGACTAGTTTATTATGGGTATACCAGAGGGTCCACGTCAGGGTACCCAGAGCAACCCAAGTGGGAGGGCGACTAGCGCCGGGGAGTCTAAAGACCTCCCCAAACAAGTCCGGGTTGTTGTCGTAGCACCAATTGCCGCCGACTACCTTCCGGAAGCAACTCCAGAGGAACTGCGCTAGCGGGCACTGGAAGAAGATATGGTTACAATCTTCCGGTACCAAACAAATGGGGTAGAGGCCGTCCCCTGGGCCATTGCATTTTCGGACCTCCGTGCCCGAAGGGAGGCGACCCCGGACCCATTGCCAGAGAAATATGCGGATCTTTAAGGGGAGTTTGATCTCTGAAAGAACCGACAACTCCACCGGGCCAGGAGTAGGCACAATCACCTGGTAGAGGGATCTAGTCGAGAATCGGCCACTTGGCTCGAGATGCCAGGACCATGAGTCGGGCTCCAAGGAGGGGGGGTGAAGGGAAATACACTCAAGCATTTCATCTCATTGCTTGAGCTCCACTGCCCCGAAGGTACGGCGAAAGGTAATAGCGCCCAGGTCAGCTAAGGCCATAGCTACCGACAGCTGAGGGCAGACACATATCGAGAAAAGCGCATAAAAGCGGTCAGCGAAGGGACGGGTTCCGGCCCACCTATCTAGCCAAAAGAGGGTGCCAGAACCAGTACCCACCTTAATGGAGGTCCCAATGCATAAAACCGGCATCAGACGGATCACCGATTGCCAGAATTGGGAACCTCTAGATCTAGGGGCAAAGGCTAGCGGTTGCCCGCGGAGGTACTTTGCCCGGATAATCTCAAGCCATAGGCCACCCTCGTCGGTATGGATCCGCCAAAGCCATTTAGAGAGGAGGGCAATATTCATCCGCTTGGACGAAATGACCCCAAGGCCTCCCTGGTATTTAGGCTTACAGATCTCAGACCACTTCACCATGTGGTACTTCTGTTTATTGTTCTCTCCAGCCCAGAAGAATCTGGAGAGGAGTTTGGTGACTTCGTGATGAAGGGATTCGTGTAGACTATAGAATCCCATGACATACTTCAGTAGGCTAATAAGGGAGGAGTTCATCAGAATCACTCGCGCGGCTTTGGACAACCATCTCCCCTGCCAAGGCTCCATCCGAGGTTGGAGTTTGGCTATTATTGGGTGGAAGTCTTTTTCCAGTAGACGTGTGTCACTAATTGGCATGCCGAGGTAAGTCGTCGGGAAGGACCCCAAGCGGTAATTCAAGCGATTGGCAATTCGCTGAGCTTCCGCCTGAGAGTATCCAAGGACCATCACCTCGCTTTTGGCGAAGTTAATTGTGAGGCCCGACATCTCCTGAAAGCACAGGAGGAGGAACTTGAGGTTCTGGATGTCTTCATCCCAGCCTTCCACCATCATAATGGTGTCATCAGCATATTGGAGTTGGGTCAGACCTCCATTGGGGACAAGATGGGGGCAAAGCCCCTTGATGTGGCCGGCTCGCTTGGCCAAGTCTAGGATCAAAGCCAGGGCATCGACCACAAGGTTGAACAGAAAAGGGGAGATCGAGTCTCCCTGCCGAACTCCTTGGCCAGTCATGAAGTAGGGCCTGATCTCCCCATTAATGTTCACCGCAGTACGACCGCTCGTTACTAACTGCATCACCCGGGCACCTATTGGGAGCCAAATCCATGCTTAATCAACACCTCCTGAAGGAAGGACCAATGCACGGTGTTGTAAGCTTTATGGAAGTCAATCTTGCAGAACACCGCGCGAAGGTGATTGCTCCTGACCTCAGGGATGACTTCGTGCAGGACGAGGATTCCATCCAGAATATACCTGCCTTTCGTAAAGGCTGACTGGTTCAGATGATGGATCCGGGGCGCGATTAGGGCCGCCCTAGTGGCGTACCCCTTCGCCAAAATCCGGAATATCACATCGAGGACTGTGATAGGGCGGAATTGCCTAATGTTCGCCGCTCTCGGCACCTTGGGAATCAGGGATATGATCCCGTAGTTAAGCCGGGACATGTCTAATGTCCCCCTAGAGAACTCGCGAAATAGGTCCAGGATGATATCCTTGACCATCGGCCAGAAAGCCTGGAAGAACCGTACCAGTAAACCATCGGGACATGGGGCCGAGGTCGGGTTCATGGCTTTGACAAAAGCCTCCACCTCCGCGACATCAAACGGGACGAGCAGGGCCGCATTTTTGGCCGGGGAGATTTGTTGGTCAGGTGACCAAATATGGTCGGCAAGGGCGATGCCCCCCCCCCCCAAGGGCGTCCGGCAAATAACGACTTGTAGAAGTCGTCAACAAGCAAGCGGATAGCCTGAGGATCTTGAAACAACTGACCTCCTTCCCATAAGAGGGGAATGGAGAATCGGCGCCTACGGCCATTCGCAATGGCCTGAAACAAGGCTATGTTGGCATCACCAAACAGCACCCAATTTATCAAGCCTCGCTGGCGCTAAAATTCCTCCTCCTTGGAATAGATCTCCATGAGAGAGTCTTCCAAATCATATCTATGAGCCCACTCCTCAGCAGAAATCCGAGAGATATCTGCTCGGTGGTCTAGGGCCTGAATTGCTACGAGGAGGGAAGCCTTCTAGATCCAAAGGTCCCTCCCAATGTTAGCACCCCATCCTTTCATGAACTGCCTGGATCGCTTGGAAAGGTGTTGTGAATCATCCAGAATCGACACCTGCCTATGGGGCTCGGCTAATCCCGAGACCCAATGCGCCTGGACGGCGGCCATAAAGCCTGGCTATCGGAGCCAAAAAGCCTCGAAGCGAAATCGAGAGGGGGACGGGGTCACTCATCTCGAGAAGATAAGAGAAGCGGAACGTGGTCAGATCCAATGTGGGTAATAGCCTAGAGAGACGCCAAAGGGAACCGCAGCTCCCAGTCAGGGGAGACAAGCACACGATCCAGCACACTAAGTGTAGTGGTTTTGTCACGGCAGATGTCCTCGTGAAGGGACTTAGTCGTGGAGCCATCGCTACGGCTTAACT
This sequence comes from Aegilops longissima, assembly GCA_021605205.1. Classification (NCBI taxonomy): domain Eukaryota; kingdom Viridiplantae; phylum Streptophyta; class Magnoliopsida; order Poales; family Poaceae; genus Aegilops; species Aegilops longissima. The sequence continues at coordinate 279,712,081 of CM038676.1, forward strand.
TGAAGGGGTTAAAGTGGACGCAAAGACATGAGTTTATACTAGTTCGGCCCCTTCGATGAAGTTAAAAGCCTGCGTCTAGTTGTAATGGGATTGATGTGGTTTCGATGACTAGGGAGCAAATAAGCTTCGCTTAGGCCT